>CM055117.1:166694203-167261412 GCA_029206835.1 Rana muscosa | reverse complement strand
TATATTTTTCCTGGCTAGTAGGAGCGTACTATAGATGTTCAGTAGCAATACACTTTGGACATAATGTTTCATTTTTTGCTGGTAGTTTTGGCATGCATAATTGCTTTGCTGCTCTTATTTTACCTGCAGTAAAGGAAGTGACATGCGTAGTCATTTGAATGTGAAGACAGACCACAATTTGTTCCACTTATAAATTCTTTAAAATACTTGTATACGTCTGCGAAGTGCCTTAATGCGTCTTTGTTCTAGCCTCCTGTAGTTCTCTGCTCATGAGGATGATGAAGTGGAAAAGGCTCCATATAAGCCAATCGGCATTTACTGCGCTGTTGTCTGATTTGAGAGAGGACAAAAAGGACCTCCTCATTGAATGTCTTCCAAATTCAGCCAGTTTTGTGCAAGCTATATTGCTGTATATTTTTTGGCAGTTAAGACACAGGTCACAAATATGTTTTTATTGTATGTCTACACTTAAATATTAAACCGCTGCCTTTAAAAAAAAACCCTGCAGGACCATGGCATATTGTGCTAGTATGCATCGCATACTAGCACATTATGAATTGCTTACCTTGGAACAAAGACATCCAGTGGTGCGCTGTCACTGCTGACAGGGCTTTCATCTTCACCTGGTGTTCCTTCTGGGTTTGCGTGCTCCTTCCATCTGACTGGCCGAGCCACGATGACGTCACTCCCGCACATGCACGTAGGAGTCACGGCACACAGCTCTGAAGGGACGGCACAGATATGCCATTCCTTCAGAGCGCATATGCCTGTGATGTCATCGGCTGCTTGCAGTGTCAATATCTCCTAAACAGTTCAAGTTTAGGAGATTTTCACTGTACCTACAGGTACCTATAGGCTTACCTGTAGGTACAAGTTAAAAAAAAAGATTTTTTTTTTCTGCCTCAAAGGACAACTTTTAAGAGAATAACATGCCTGCTAAAATTCCTGGTTTCTCCTTAACCACTTGCTTACTGGGCACTTAAAGCCGAGGTGCAGCCACAAAAAAAAAAGTCAGCAGCTGCTGACTTTTAATAAGGACACTTACCTGTCCTACTCGACCGCGATGTCAGTCCCGCCACGGCGATCGATCGCTGCTGGCAGGTCCCGGCTCCTCCATCCTGAGTAAAGGGAAACAGGCAGTGAAGCCGTTTCCTACTGCGCATGCGCCACTCGCACGTCGCTTTGTGAATGGGCGGCTTGCCTCCTGGGATACACACAGTTCCCAGAAGGCAGCGCGCCCCATTCACAAGAAGAGGAAGCGGAAGGAGACCCACCGCGGACGAGAAGAGGAACATTAGAGGCAGATTAGGGGACTTCCGCATAGCAACAGGCATTAAGGGTGAGTATAATTTTATTTTATTTTTTTTTCTAGGATTTTTAATGTAAATATTTTTTCAGGGTGGTTCTCTGCTTTAAACACCCTTCCTGCCTAGACCAATTTTCAGCTTTCAGCGCTGTCACTCTTTGACAATTGCGCGGTCATGCAACACTGTACCCAAATAATTTTTTTCTTTTTTTCACACAAGTAGAGCTTTCTTTTGATAGTGGTTAATCACTGCTGGGTTTTTTATTTTTTGCTAAAAAAAGAGAATAAACTGTTTCATAATGTGTTATAAAATTTTGAAAACGGGGAGTTTTTCTTCTTCATTGATGTGTGCTAATGAGGCGGCACTGAAGGATCGGCCCCTTACTCCGATCTGTAATCAGCCGAGTCTCATTGACTTAGTGATTACAGAGCGTGCATCGCGTGCCTAGCAGGGGGCGCGCAGGCTGCACTTGCATGGGAGGACGTCTATTGATGCCCTCCCAGCAATTAAAGCGCGTGCTGTAGCAATTAATGCACCATCAAAGAAAATCAAAGGTTAGATCATTATAACCATAGTACGAAAAACAAGTTTAAAAGTTGTTCTTACCGAATTAGGCTACTGCTGCTTGCCCAGGGCACTGAGTTCACTGTGAGTTTGGTTTTGCTGTAAATGTTTCATTAGTGTGGCCTTTTAGGCTAGGTTGACACTTGTGCGGGGGTCAGGAACACTTGCAAAATTACACACGTTCCCGACCTACAGGCAAAACGTGCTGCTCTTCAGCAGACCCATGGAGGTGCCAATAATTCTTAATGGCCCTTCCACACATCTGAAAAACGCCCATGTTATCACTCAGGCGAAACTGCATGATGTTGCAGCACCATGCAGTTTAGCACAGCACAATTTAAAGAAAAAATAAGTCTGGGACTTCTTTATCTGCATTTCTGCGGGTAGGGCAGGCCATTGAAATGGGTGGGCTGCCCTACTCGCGGAACATGCGTCACGCTGATGTGAACCTAGCCTTTTTGTAAACAAACAATAAGCAGGAAACAGAAACTATATTGGGTTAAGAAAGAGGAACAGAAACATTACGTACTATGTTAGTAGTTTATACATAGAAATCTGGCATGTTAAATCAGATTAAGGTCACATTACAAATACCACAAATGCAAAAATTTTTTTAACCACTTAAGCCCCGGACCATTTGGTAGCTAGAGGACCAGAGGTGAATTCAGAATTTTGCACTGCGCTGCTTTAACTGTAAATTGTGCGGACATGCAATGTTGTACCCAAACGAAATTTGCGTCCTTTTCTTCCCACAAATAGAGCTTTCTTTTAATGGTATTTGATTGCCTCTGCGATTTTTATTTTTTGCGATATAAACGGAAAAAGACCGAAAATTTTGAAAAAAAATGATATTTTCTACTTTTTGTTATAAGAAAAATCGAATAAACTCAATTTTAGTCATACATTTAGGCCAAAATGTATTCAGCCACATGTCTTTAGTAAAAAAAATGTCAAGCGTATATTTATTGGTTTGCGCAAAAGTTATAGCGTTTACAAACTAGGGTAAATTTTCTGGAATTTACACAGCTTTTAATTTATGACTGCCTATCTCATTTCTTGAGGTGCTAAAATGACAGGGCAGTACAAAACCCCCCCAAATTACCCCATTTTAGAAAGTAGACACCCCAAGGAAATTGCTGAGAGGCATGTTGAGCCCATTGAATATTTTTTTTTTTTTTTTGTCCCAAGTGATTGAATAATGACAAAAAAAAAATTACAAAAAGTTGTCACTAAATGATATATTGCTCACACATGCCATGGTTATATGTGGAATTGCACCCCAAAATACATTCTGCTGCTTCTCCTGAGTATGGGGATACCACATGTGTGGGACTTTTTAGGAGCCTAGCCGCGTACGGGACCCCGAAAACCAAGCACCGCCTTCAGGATTTCTAGGCACAAATTTTTGATTTCACTCCTCACTACCTATCACAGTTTCGAAGGCCATAAAATGCCAAAATCGCACAAAACCCCCCCAAATGACCCCATTTTAGAAAGTAGACACCCCAAGGAAATTGCTGAGAGGCCTGTTGAGCCCATTGAATATATTTTTTTTTGTCCCAAGTGATTGAATAATGACAAAAAAAAAAAATTACAAAAAGTTGTCACTAAATGATATATTGCTCACACATGCCATGGTTATATGTGGAATTACACCCCAAAATACATTTTTCTGCTTCTCCTGAGTACGGGGATACCACATGTGTGGGACTTTTTAGGAGCCTAGCCGCGTACGGGACCCCGAAAACCAAGCACCGCCTTCAGGATTTCTAGGCACAAATTTTTGATTTCACTCCTCACTACCTATCACAGTTTCGAAGGCCATAAAATGCCAAAATCGCACAAAACCCCCCCAAATGACCCCATTTTGGAATATAGACACCCCAAGCTATTTGCTGAGAGGAATGGCGAGTATTTTACAGCTCTCATTTGTTTTTGAAAATGAAGAAAGGAAAAAAAAAAAAATTATATATATATATATATATATATATATATATATATATATATATATTATTTTTTTTCAGTTTTCAAAACTTTGTGACAAAAAGCGAGATCTGCAAAATACTCACAATACCTCTCAGCAAATAGCTTGGGGTGTCTACTTTCCAAAATGGGGTCATTTGGGGGGGTTTTGTGCTATCTGGGCATTCCATGGCCTCCGAAACTGTGATAGGCAGTGAGAAGTGAAATCAAAAATTTACACCCTTAGAAAGCCTGAAGGCGGTGCTTGGTTTTTGGGGTCCCGTACGCGGCTAGGCTCCCAAAAAGTCTCACACATGTGGTATCCCCGTACTCAGGAGAAGCAACAGAATGTATTTTGGGGTGTAATTCCACATATGCCCATGGCATGTTTGAGCAATATATCATTTAGTGACAACTTTGTGCAAAAAAAAAAAAAAAATTGTCGTTTTTTCCGCAACTTGTGTCAACATATAAAAAATTCCATGGACTCGACATGCCTCTCAGTATATAGCTTGGGGTGTCTACTTTCCAAAATGGGGTCATTTGGGGGGGTTTTGAACTGTTCTGGCATTTTATACACAACATTAGGAAGCTTACATCCACTCTTCTAACCACTTGAAGACAAAGCCCTTTTTGACACTTTTTGTTTACATGAAAACATTTTTTTTTTTTTGCAAGAAAATTATGTTGAACCCCCAAACATTATATATATTTTTAAAGCAAAGGCCCTACAGATTAAAATGGTGGGTGTTGCATTTTTTTTTTCTACACAGTATTTGCGCAGCGATTTTTCAAACGCATTTTTTGGGTTAAAAAATACACTTTTTTTAATTTTAATGCACTAAAACACACTATATTGCCCAAATGTTTGATGAAATAAAAAAGATGATCTTAGGCCGAGTACATAGATACCAAACACGACATGCTTTAAAATTTCGCACAAACGCGCATTGGCGACAAACTACATACATTTTTAAAAGCCTTTACAGGTTACCCCAGTAGATTTACAGAGGAGGTCTACTGCTAAAATGATTGCCCTCGATCTGACCTTCGCGGTGATACCTCACATGCATGGTGCAATTGCTGTTCACATATGACGCCAGACCGACGCTTGCGTTCGCCATTGGGCAAGAGCAGGGCAGGACAGGGGTGCTTTTTTTTTTTTTTTTTTCTTTTTATTATTAATTTTGCTTTTTTATTTTATTTTTAAATTGTTCCTTCCAAGTATTTTTTATTTTTTTATCATTTTTATTGTTATCTCAGGGAATGTAAATATCCCCTATGATAGCAATAGGTAGTGACAGGTACTCTTTTTTTGAAAAAACTGGGGTCTTCTAGACCCTAGATTTTTCCTCTGCCCTCAAAGCATCTGACCACACCAAGATCAGTGTGATAAAATGCTTTCCCAATTTCCCAATGGCGCTTTTTATATCCGGGGGGGGGGGGCATTCCCTCTCACTGCTTGTAAAAGCAGTCCAGAGGCTAATTAGCCGCTAGGATTGCTTTTACATGAAAGCCGGCCGCAGGCTGAAAAGAATGATACCAAGATGATACCTAAACCCGCAGGCATCATTCTGGTATAAACATTCAAAGTCCAGCAACATACCAGTACGTTGCTGGTCCTTGTTGGACATGTATTGTAATCCTTTTTATTTCATGCAGCCAGTTGGCTGAACGAAAAAAGAGATTGATCGGTGGGTATGCCCACCATTAGAATACCGCCCTTCATCCACCCACTTCCAATGATGGGCATACACGCACCATTTATATATGCCGAAGCATGGGGGCATCCTCCCGCAAAAAAGTTATGCCGCACACACATGGTCGGACTTTTCCACGGGCAAGCCTCCGTCGGAATTTCGACCGTATGTACGCGGCATTAGGAGCAAAATCGCTCCTCCGCCCCTGCTGCCCCAATGCTTCGGCATATTTGCTTTTTTTTTTTTTAACTGTGGTGGTGAAATCACCTCCTACAGCACTGGAGTCGCAGGGATCAGGCCTGTCTCTGCGAACGCTGCAGTTATGTGTGTTTATGTTTTGTAAGTGACAGTGATCGATCGATACTGCACTTGGGTGGCCTGGGCTGGACGGAGGGGCAAAACGCAGGTGCTAGCAGGTATCTGGGCTGATCCCGCTAACACTGCGTTTTTGGGAACCCTAAACTGCTGGGGACGCTAGTATAGATCAGATCAGATATTGATCTGTTCAGATACTATACCACTAAGGGGGGTGTATGCTTCACGCGTGGGTGTTAGCGTTACTGGCACTAACCTGACGCTGCCTGGGGTGTGACGCAGACCCTCTCTGACGCTAAAACCTAATTGATATCACCCGCCGGGCGATCAGGGGGTTAAACCTTTATTGGGTTATATACACGGCGGGTGCCCTGACACTATAAAAAGCAAACTAACTAACCAGCGTCACCCGTAACACTTATATGGTGATCACTGGTGAAAGGGTTAACTAGGGGCAATCAGGGGGTTAAAACCTTTATTAGATAATATATGGGGGTACCTGACGCTATAAAAACCTGCGGCGAACCTAAAAAAAATTGCCAGCTACCTATCTGCATCACCGACACTAAGACAGCGTTTAGAAAAACAATTGCTTAGCGACAGTGGTGATAGGGGGTGAAAGGGTTACCTGGGGGGCGATCATCGGGGTTAAACCTTTATTAGGTAATATATGGGGGTACCTGACGCTATAAAAACCTGCGGCGAACCTAAAAAAAATTACCGGCTACCGATCTGCATCACTGACGCTAAGACAGCGATCAGAAAAATGATCGCTAAGCGACAGTGGTGATAGGCGGTGAAAGGGTTATCTGGGGGGTGATCAGGGGGTTAAACCTTTATTAGGGGGGGTTAGGGGGCTACACTGGACCTAAGACTAAACTTTGGTGACACTTTTACAGTCACAAATGTCACTGATTGCAGTGATCAGTAAATAAATGGTCACTGCAATCAGTGATACTGTGACTGGGGGCTGGGGGGGTGATCTGGGGGGGCGATTTATGTCCCTATGTGTCCTGGTGTCAGTGTAGTGTTGTGTGCACTGACCTGATATCTTCTCTTGTACGGCGCTCGGTATATGTGAGCGCCGCACCAGAGATGACATCACTTCCTCCTGCTCCCTCTGTCTGACACAGACAGATGGGGCATTTCCATTCGCCGGGAGCGATCGCGAGGGGGTGGCCAGAAACGAATGGCTGCCCCCTCATCCCGGAACGCTCCCGGACACTTAGCCACCGCTCACTGTACAGAAGGGGGGTCCGATTGGACCCCCCAACTGTACAAAGGCAATCACGTATGCTCTACGTGATTGTGCCTGTCGGTGCCATTCTGCCGACGTATATATACAGTGAGCGGTCGTTAAGTGGTTAAAGTGGTTGTAAACCCTAGCAAAAAAAAAAAAAAAACCCTGCAAGACAAAGGCATAATGAGCTAGTATGCATCGCATACTTGGTCATTATGAGTTGCTTGCCTTACATCGAAGCCCCTGCAGCGGTCCTTGTACCCCCTCCAGCCGGCGACATCTCTCCCGGAGTTACTTCCGGGTATCACGGGCTCCGACGCTGTGATTGGCCGGAGCCACGATGTCACTCCCGGCACACTCACTGAAGCAACGGCACATGTGTGCTATTGCTTCAGTGCCTATGACATCGGCACATGCAGGGAACAGGGGATAGCTCCTAAATCGTTTAGGTTTAGGAGATATCCAGGGTAGCTAAAGTGGGGGTTATTTACTAAAGGCAAATCAACTTTGCACCAGAAGTCCAATTGGAAGTGCAGTCGCTGTAAATCCGAAGGGAAGATCTGAAATGAGGGGAAGCTCTGCTGATTTTATCATCCAATCATGTGCAAGCTAAAATGTTTATTTTCCTTGCATGTCCCCCTCGGATCTACAGTGACTGCACGTCCAGTGCACTTGTAGTGCAAAGTGGATTTGTCTTTAGTAAATAACCCCCAGTGTGTTGTAAGGGTTTACAACCACTTTAAAGGATTAATTAAATGTTGATAAATGCTGTTGCATGTTTTTCTTTTCAATAATCTACTCAGGGAAAGCTGCACAACTGTTCTTTATAGTTCGTGGTCATTTTAAAACAGATTGTTATTTCTGGGATCAAAAGCAAGGGTATATCCCCAACAGCATTCCATGAAGTTATTATCTAGAACTGAAAATCGCTTTGCAAAAATGAAAACGACTATTTTCCAAGTCATCTTCCAGGACGGCTTACAGAGAGATAGGCTCCTCCCACCTAGAACAGGAAACACATGATCCACATCATAAAAGCCTTACTCATGCATTAGCCCCTCAGTATTTGTGTTTCCTCAGGCTAGACAGGCACCATCCAAGGGATGTTTGTTATTTTTTTTTTTTTTTTGGGCCTTCGTGCCAGGCGGCAGGGGCCCCCCCGACGGCCATACCCAGTCAACAGGGGTAGTTCCCCTGGGGTATGAGTCAGTTTGGGGCCACCCAGGAGACCTGAAACAGGGGTCATGGGTGATGGTATGGGACCCCACCTCCCAAGTCGGGTGTATCCTCAGCGAGGTTACCTGTGAGGGTGGAGGAGGTGATCCAGTGGGTCCAGCCGCGGCACAGCAGGGTATCCTCCTGGCGGAGGCTCGGAGCCGGTATCCTTCCCGGGCAGACAGATCTCTAGAGGGGAGTCTCTAGCTCCAGAACAGCGTGGCGCTGGGCGCACAGCTAGAGTGTCACTTCCGGCGCAGAAAACAGGAAGTGACACGACAGGAAGTCTCGCGGCGGCCATCTTGGGACACCCATTTGGAAGCCTAGTTGAAGATAACAGGCGTGCTGTGCCGTGGGGCGGCGTCGGATCCACAGCGCCGCCCCGGACCTCCACTCCTCTCATATTTAAGGGACCCGGACCTAAAGATGGCGCCGCGCAACATGGAAGGATCCAGAGACGCAGATCTGGAGGCGCCATCGGTCGCATCGGGCCCTAAGGTAAGAAAATAGGGGGCAGACCGCTTCTTTCCTTTTCTTACCCCCCTGTGGGGGCGGCACAGGGGGAGTCTGTTTTATTCCAGAGACCGTCTGTTTTCTCCTATGCTGATGGTGGCAGACGTCACATATTCTAACATAGGCTCTGGTGGTGGGTACTTCTCATAATTCTTAGACTAGAATAAGAGAGTCCACGTGGTGTTTCTGGTTTGGGTGTTTACTTCAGTGTAAGTAATATGCAGGGGCTTGTCATTTACTGTATTACAGGACAAGACCCACGAGCCCAGAGATAAGAAAGAAACACCTAGAAAAAGATGCCCAATATGTACCAGGAAGATGCAGATTGGGTGGAAAAAGAATGCTTGTCAGGACTGCATAGACAGACTTGTCAAAGAAGAAACAGGCCCTGTTCTCAAAGGCTTTATGGACTCATTAAAGTCAGGGATGAAACAGACGTTTCAGTCCTTTAAGCCCACACAGCAAGAGACACTTGCTGAACCCAGCCCAGGTACTTCAGGCACCAGTACTACCGTGAGGCCAGAAGTTAGGGCCCAGGTACGGGCAGTCCACCAGCATCGAGTCCTGGAGGACGGGGAGAACAACTCAGGCTCAGCCTCAGAGCCTGAGGAGATAGACCCGAGCGAGGAAGGGCCAGAAAAGATACAAAAATTCCTTTTTCCTTCAGAGGAGACAGAGGAGCTCCTGAAAGCAATCTACGACACCCTGGAACTGGAGTCCCCAGAGAACCAGGAGTTGTCAGTGCATGACCTCCTATATGAAAGCCTTCAGACTAGACAGGGCAGAACCTTTCCGGTGCATGGATCCCTAAGGGAGACCATACTTCATGAATGGAGGAAGCCGGAGAAAGCAGTATTCTTCCCTAAAAATTTAAAGAGAAGGTTCCCCTTTAAGGAGGAGGATACAAAGCTGTGGGATAGATGTCCCAGACTGGACGCTTCCATAGCCAAGGTCTCTAGAGCTTCAGAACTTTCCTTTGAGGATACAGGTATCCTGAAGGACCCAATGGACAGGAAGGCGGAGGGCTATTTAAAGAAGGCGTGGGAAGCTTGCTCCGCCAACTTTAGACCCGCACTAGCCACCACATGCGTGGCGCGTACACTTGACTTATGGCTTAAACAGCTCCGCACTCTTCTGGAGTCAGACACTCCCAGGGAAGAAATCCTGGATGCTTTACCCACGCTAAGCAAGGCAGTGGCCTATATAGCGGATGCATCCACGGAGTCGGTCACATTCTCGGCCAGAGCCACAGCCTTGGTTAATGAAGCCAGGAGGGCTATCTGGCTAAAGACCTGGGGAGGAGACTCTGTCTCAAAGACAAGACTCTGTTCCCTCCCATTCGATGGAGATCTGCTCTTTGGAAAGGAGCTGGAATCCGTCCTAGAGAGGTCGGCCGATAAAAAGAAGGGGTTCCCTTTTCCCAAGAGGCAACAGCAGCAACAACAACAACAAAAGAGGAGTTTTCGTCCCTTTCAGGTGTCAAGTGAAAGGAACTCTCACCAGGGGGATAGGAGACGGAATAACAGAGCCCAAGATCAGAAAGGGGGTTGGCAATACAGGAGGGGAAGGGGCAGAGGAGGTTTCCTCTTTAGACCCTCCCAGCCTAAGAACACTTCCCAGTGACTCAGTCGGGCCTGTGGGGGGGAGATTGGGGTCATTCCTTCCACAGTGGCAGACCATCTCCAGCAGCCGTTTTATCCTAGATCTGATCGCATCAGGGTACAGGATAGAACTTTTAGGCTGCCCCCCTCAAAAATTTTTCATAACAAGTCTCCCAAGAGACGTGGAAAAGGCCACAGCTATGTCTTCCCTCCTACAGAGTATGCTAGAAGAGAAGGTGATAAGCTTCATCCCCCCATCTCTAAGAAAAGAAGGATTCTACTCTCAAGTTTTTCTGATAAAGAAATCATCAGGAAAATTTCGACTGATTCTAAATCTGAGACAAGTAAACATGTACGTGAAGTACAGACGTTTCAAGATGGAATCAATCTACTCCACCAGAGAGCTGTTAACCCCTGGGGTCTTCATGGTCTCATTAGACCTAAGGGACGCCTATCTTCACGTCCCTATTCGAGAGGAGTCCCAACAATTCCTCAGATTTGCAGTAAGAAAAGGATTCAGAACCCTCTATTTTCAATTCAATGCTCTGCCCTTCGGACTAGCGTCAGCTCCACGCATTTTTACGAAGATACTGGCAGAAGCGCTAGGGACTCTGAGATCAGAGGGAATTCAGATTATCCCCTATCTGGACGACCTACTGATTTTTGCAGACTCAGCAGACGAAGTCAGACGGAACCTGAGCAGAACTACCAGACACCTTCAGCAACTAGGGTGGCTGGTAAATCAGGAGAAGTCACAATTAGTACCTACTCAGAGCATTGTATACCTAGGATACCTGATAGACTCAAGGAAGTCCAAGATATTCCTGACAAAGGAAAAGGTAGAGACAATTTTGACAGAGGTGAGGAACCTCTGCACTTGTTCAAGGACCTCAATTCAGAGTATAATGAGGGTCCTTGGGTTAATGACAGCGGCCATCCCAGGAGTCCAGTGGGCTCAGTTCCATACTCGAGCGCTTCAGGCGTTCATGCTTTCTCTCTGGGATGGACAAACAAATTCACTTCAGAGACAGACGGAAATTCCGCAGGAAGTAAAGCTCTCAATAGAATGGTGGTTGATCCCTGCAAACCTCTCGGCTGGCCAACTCTGGTCCCAACACTGTCCTCTGGCAGTCACCACGGACGCCAGCGGGCAGGGCTGGGGGGCCCATTCAGGCACTCTGATAGCCCAGGGGCTCTGGAACCGGCAGGAAGCCGGCCTCTCCTCCAATGCGAGGGAGATGAAGGCGGTTCTAAAGGCCCTAGTAGCCTTTTGCCCATCCCTAAGGGGAAGACATGTGCAGGTCCTTTCGGACAACATTACCACGGTTTGTTACCTCAACAAGCAAGGGGGTACGAGAGTCCCGGGTCTGATGAGGATAGCAAGAGAGATCCTTCAATGGGCAGAAGAAAACCTGTTATCCCTATCTTCCATTCACCTAAAAGGGGAATTAAATTCCCTGGCAGATGCCCTAAGCAGAGAGACGCTGTCTTCGACAGAATGGTGCTTGAATCGAACAGTGTTCGAAGAAATAGTGCAGAAGTGGGGAGACCCACAGATAGACCTTTTTGCTACAAGACACAACAGGCAGGTGAAACAGTTCTATTCCCTACAGAGAGATCTTCTCAGTCGGGGCCTAGATGCCCTATCCCAGTCTTGGGAGGCAGATCTGGTATACGCATTTCCACCGTTTGCCCTCATTCCGAGGATTATCCGGAAGATAAGAGGGTCCAACACAAAGGTCATCCTGATCGCGCCATTTTGGCCGAGGAGGTCTTGGTTCTCGGGTCTTCTAAGACTCAGCATTGCAGAACCTTGGAGACTACCTTACAGGTCGGACCTCTTATACCAGGGAGAAGCGAATCATCCAGAACTGAGCTCTCTTTCTATGACGGCTTGGCTTCTGAAAGGGTGCTGTTAGAGCTGAGAGGGTTATCGGCCAAGGTAATCGATACCATTCTTAGCAGCCGAAAGCCGTCCACTAACACAATTTATAATAAAATTTGGAAGAGATTTGGGGACTGGCGCAGACTCAACAACAGAGTGTCAGGTGCCATGGTCCCGGCGGTTCTAGATTTCCTCCAAGCCGGAGCAGATCTAAACCTTGCAGTTAGTACTCTTAAGGTTCAGGTGGCCGCCCTGTCCAACTTTTTAAATCAAAGGCTGTCAGAAGAACCACTGATCAAAAGATTTCTTGTGTCCATCAGCCGGAAACGAGTCCCCAAAGCAAGGAGGTTCCCTCCCTGGGACTTATCAACAGTATTACAGGGTCTCGGTAGGGCACCATTTGAACCTATAGATGAACTACCCATAAAACTGTTAACCCTGAAGACAGTAGTTTTGGTGGCCCTAGTCTCGGCTAGGAGAGTCAGTGAGATCCAGGCACTTTCAGTGATCGAGCCTTTCTGCACCATTTTACAAGACAAAATTATCCTCTCGCTGGACCCAGCTTTTCTCCCCAAGGTATCGTCTAACTTCCATAGGTCAGAAGAAATCGTGATACCATCATTCTGCGGAAATCCAAAGAATGATAAGGAAGCAGGATTTAATAAAATAGACGTCAGGAGATGCCTGATTGCCTACATAGAGCACACCAAGGAGTGGCGACGCTCCACCAGCTTGTTTGTTTTATTCGCAGGTCCTAACAAGGGGAAAGAGGCATCCAAAGGTACCATCGCCAGGTGGATGAAGTCGGCCATTGCGGAGGCATACAAGGCAGTCTCCCGCACACCTCCATTAGGTATAAATGCTCACTCCACAAGAGCGGTTTCTACTTCTTGGGCTGAAAGGGCAGGAGCATCTCCCCTCCAGATCTGCAAGGCCGCAACCTGGTCCAGTTTCCAGACTTTTGTGAAGCATTACAGACTGGACCTGCTTGCCAGCCAGGACCAGTCTTTCGGCAGGAAAGTGCTGCAGGCTGTGGTCCCGCCCTGATCAGGTAGTACTATATTGTCCTCTCTGTAAGCCGTCCTGGAAGATGACTTGGAAAAACAGTGTTATTACCTGTTAACTACTTTTTCCAGGAATCTTCCAGGACGGCGTCAGTTCCCTCCCTTTTTATGAGGTGAGTAGCAATGTAAAGCATATATAAGGATAGAGCTACGCTGATCCAGGTTTAATGATTCTGAGGCCTTCGGTTATTTGTTAAATACTGAGGGGCTAATGCATGAGTAAGGCTTTTATGATGTGGATCATGTGTTTCCTGTTCTAGGTGGGAGGAGCCTATCTCTCTGTAAGCCGTCCTGGAAGATTCCTGGAAAAAGTAGTTAACAGGTAATAACACTGTTTTCTCTTACCGTCCATGGACTGACGCAGCTGGATACTGTGAACTTGTGGGTATATGTCCCTGCTTGCAGGAGAAGATCTAGGCAGAATGTTAGATGTTAGAAACATACATTCTAGAACAAACCAGAGCTGAACAGCCCCGCCCAGGGGGGGGTCCCTCCGGACATTACCCTCCCAACTGCAGCTAGCAGCCTCAGTTTTTTTTCTGCCTAGCAGAAGAAGACGTGGCTCTCTCAGGAGCCAGTCTCCTGTAACATTTTACTTTTAAATTTTATTCCTTTGGGAATTTTATTTTTGAGACCTTCAATCAACTGTTGGCTGGGCAACAGGTTGGGTACACTGGTATCCTCGTAGTCTTCCCTGTCCGACCATCGAACGTGCTGATCCTCGCCTTGTGTGCGTGAGACTCAGTTCACGACATGCCCCATGACTCCAGGGGTGGCCGGGTTGCTTTTATGCTCCTGCGGTCCTCTCAAGATTGAACAGTACTTGACTGACTGTATCTCTCGCGGTGGACCGGGCCGACAGCTACGCAGTACTGCTCTGTGATAGGTCTGTCTGAAACAAGCCAGTGGGTCCCTGAAAGGGACGGGTAAGTAGTCTATCCTACTGCAGGTGAGTACATGCTGGCTGTGTTTCTTTATATGGGGGGTTTCTCCCTGTCTCCCCCCTTGTTATGCTGCTCTCTGCACCCTGTACTGGTGCTGTGCTTGGGGGTCACTCTGGTCTGGCTGGGCGCTCATGTCTGTAGTGGGTTCTGGAGAGAGGGGCAGTTTTTTCTGGTGTGTGAGGTAGAGCTGCACGATTAATCACTTGAGGATCGCAATCTCGATTCACCCCCCCCCCCCCCACGATCTCTAGGCTGGATGACCGCGATTTTCTTAAATCCCCGCCGGTTCCACGTAACCAGCGTGGAACGCAAATGGATCATAGAGCGTGATGCATTGAAACTATCTCCGCTCTGCTCGCACACAGCCCCGCCTCCTCCTAACCCCACGCTGTGATAGACAGAATGCGGGTCCAATGCTGGGATGTGTTCTGTCTATCACAGCGCAGGGTTAGGAGGAGGCGGGGCTGTGTGCGAGCAGAGCGGAGACAGTTTCAACATACGGGCGGTGAGTTTCTAGCAGAAAATGTGTGCTGCTGTTCGTCCTCCCCCCCCCCCCCCCCCATTCCACACTTGGCTGGCTGTCTTCAGGACTCCTCCCCCCGGCCGCTCAAGTCTGTCTCCCGTCTCCTGTCCCTGCAGCCTATGTTCACAGTGAGAGGGGAGAGCTGTGCTCTTCCCATCTCAGCTGTGACAGGAGTTCTAGCACAGTGCTAGTGCTAGGACTCCTGTTTTTGGAAGTGACCGGGTCAATAAAGAGAACCTGTCTCCTCCAATTGCTATCACACAGTGAATTGTTTTCTCCTGTGTGATAGCGATAAAGTGAAGTGAAAAAAAATGATAAAAAAAAAAAGAAAGAAATAATAATTAAATTAATAAAATAAAGAAATTAAGAAAAATATTAAAAATAAGAAAATTATGCAAAAATAAAAAAAAGTAAACGACAAGCAAATTTTATTTTATTTTTTTAATTGACCATTTTAGAGAATCGTGATCTTTGTTCTAATCAAAAGAATCGTGATTCTCATTTTTCCCAGAATCGTGATTCTCATTTTTCCCAGAATCGTGCAGCTCTAGTGTGAGGTGGTTATTGCGTGCGCCATTAGCGCGCGTTAGAGCTTGAATTTCGCGCTCGGCGGCCATCTTGGGTGGTTCAATGGCGCAGTTATAGCTGCGGCCGGGGGCCATTTTTCTTGTGGCCAACGCGCATTTATTTTCGGTTTCGGCCTCTAGCGGCAGCTGTTACCTGCATGCTGCTTCGGCAGCACAGTCAAGCAGGTTGGAATGATACAGAGAAGATTATGCGCCTCTGCGCCATAATTTAAACTCATCCTATACCTCTACACTGCATACATTCACAGTGTATGTATGTGTTATTGGTCTCTGTGTCTGCGTGGGTGTCCCCACGTTCCAATGCTGTGTTTCAGTGCCATACATGATATAAACGTACAAAATATGTTTATGCACGACTCCAGATACATTCACAGTATATGTATGTATTATACTCTCTGGGTCGGCGCGGGTTTCCGCCGGGGGCTCCGGTGTCCTCCCACACTCTCGTGGTATGTGCGCTTCGGCTCTCTGCACAGTATAGACATGTTCAATATGTTTATTGCACATACTATACATGTTTACAGTATGGGTATATTGTTTGCGTGGGGTTCCTCCGGGTACTCCGGTCCCCCCCCCCCCCACGCTCCAATGGAAATGCACAGCATAAACATGTGCAATATGTTTATTCACATGCTATCATTCCTACACGGTATCTGTGTGCTGTCTGCGTAGAGTTCTTCCGGGTGTTCCGGTTTCCTCCCACGCGCTGACGGTATGTGAGCCTTTGGCCTTCTGCACAGTTAAACATGTTCAATGTTTATCACGCATGGTATAATACCTAGACGGTATGTGTAGGCAGTCTGTGTGGTTTTCCCCGGGCACTCCGGTTCCCTCCCACACTCCATTGGTATGGGCGCTTCGGCCCTATGCACAGTCTAAATTTGTGCGATTGGATATCCACATACTAACCTACCTACCCGGTATGTCTGTGCAGTCTGCGTGGGTTTCCGCCCACGCTACATGACATGCATGCTTTTGGTGCAATACACGGTGTAAACATACACAATATGTTTATACACTACACTAAATACATTCACAGTAGTTG
Source organism: Rana muscosa (assembly GCA_029206835.1). Lineage (NCBI taxonomy): Eukaryota > Metazoa > Chordata > Amphibia > Anura > Ranidae > Rana > Rana muscosa. The sequence continues at coordinate 167,244,947 of CM055117.1, read as the reverse complement.
TAGGTATTGCATTCTCTGAGTATGCGTGGGGGTACTTCAGTTCCTCCCACGCGCCAACAGTGTGCGCGCCTTCGGTGCTATGCACACGTGGGCTTGTGCAAAATGTTTAGCACACATACTATAATACCTACACAGTATGCGTATGCAGTCTGCATGGGTTTCATCCGGGTGCTCAGGTCTCTCCCCTGCGTTCCAATGGTGTGCGCATTTTCAGCGCTATGCACAGTATAAACATGTGCAATTTGTTTATTCGCAGGCTAACATACCTACACGGTTGTGTACGCAATCTGCGTGGCTGGTTTACGTCCAAGCCCCGATGATGTGCGCATCTTTGTCGCTGGCACAGTATAAACGTGTTTAATAGGTTTATCCACACATACTAAACTACATACGCCGTATGTGGTGGTATTATGCTCTTTGTGACTGGGTGGGTTTCCTCCCACACTCTATTTGCGCGTTTGACGCAATACATAGTATAAACTATGTGTTTGTACAATCAGCACTTATCCATGGGTGGCTGCTGGATGGAGCATTGTCACAAGGATCCCTGGTTTCAGGGGTACCACTTTCCACCTGCTTTCAGTGGTGATCAGAAGAGCTGGCTTGGACTGTATTCGCCAGGCTGAGGTTAGCGTTACGCCCGTTAGTGGCTGCGTCTCTGGCGTTTTTTGTAGCTCAATGACTGGGCAAGAGCCTCTGCTTCATCCATCAGTCGTCTAGCAGGTGCACTGCAACTGTTTTAGCCTTCAGGGTCTCTGTGCCCAGGGTGGGTTTGCGCCACCTGTGGAGGCTGAGGTACTGGTCCTCTGACCGAGTTTCTAGGGAAGCTCTGTAAAGTTACCTTTATTGGCCAACAGTTAAGGTACCCTGTACACCGGGGCCTCTCTTCTCCGGTACATTGCGGAGTCTCTTTGGGATTTTCATACATCTCGCTGCAAGACGGTCCTGTCGGCCGTGTGCATTTCAGGGGAAGGGTCCTTGCATCCGGAGGTGTTTCCACCTTTACCGGAGGTGGGGCACGGGAAGTAGACCTTATGGCCTCTCGACTCACTCGCAAGGTGGCAAGATCGTGGCCAGGTCCAGGGACCCCAGTGGGCGGACGCGTTGGAAGCCCATGGGGGCAGTATCGCCTGATATATGCTTACCCTCCGCTACTGTTGTTGCCTCGCCGGCTTCGCAGAGCAGGGGCTGAGGCCATTCCAGTGATCCTCATTGCTCCGGAACGGCGACATTGGTACGCCGATCTACTTCGGCTAGTCGCAGACGTTCCTGCCGGCTGCCTATTGAGGTGGACCTTCTGTCTCATGATCCCATACTACATCCTGCTTTACAGTCCTTGGCTTTAATGGCATGGCTTTTTAAAGCCAGGTGCTGAAGGACCGAGTTCTCATATTCGGTCATCTCCCCTATGTTGTTGACACAGGAATCTTCCTCCAGGAAGATATCTCACCGTACCTGGATACCTTTTTTGAGGGTCGGATTTCGGCCCGGGCTGTCTTTTTCAACGACCGCTACCGGCCCATTCCTTGATAGCACCTTTTGTGCAGGGGGGTTTGCCATGTGATTTCCCCCCCCCCCCCCCCGTCAAGCCTCCTCTCCCTACTTGGGATCTGAATTGGATGCATCTCGGTTCTCCAAGAACATCCCTTTGAAAATATCAGAGATTCCTCTCTTGACCTTGTCCCTGAAGGTGGCCTTCTTAGTGGCCATTGCTTCGGTTAGACGGGTGTCTGAGTTGGCGGCCTTGTCCTGCAAGTCGCCTTACTTAGTCCTCCATAAGGATATGGCAGTGTTGCGCCCACGACCGTCCTTCTTTCAAAAGATAGTCTCGGCCTTTTACCTTAAGAAGGACATTGTCCTCACCCATCGCATCCCTGAGAGTTTGTGCTTCATACATTAAGATGGGTACAAGCCTTACAAGTGTACCTGTCTGCTACTGTTTCCATTCGGAAGTCTGTGTCTGGTCCAAAACAGGGCCGAGCGGTGTCGTCTGCCACTGTCTCTAGGTGGATCAAGCAGACCGTCATACGGGCCTATGCCCTTAAGGGGCGGGCGCCTCCCTTTCCGGTTGCGGCGCATTCCACCAAGGCAATTGGTGCTTCCTGGGCCTTCCGACATCAAGCGTCGGTTACACAAGTGTGCAAGGCGACGACCTGGTCGCCCGTTCATACCTTTTTCAAGATTTTATAAGGTTGCTGTGGCTGCATCTTCGGATGCTCCCTTCGGCCGCAAAGCATTGCAGGCCGCTGTTTAATGTTGCTACTCCTCTGTTGAGGAGCTCTGCTTGTTTGGAGTGAAGTTTTGGTTGTTCCTTTTACTACTGCTCCCACCCTTCTGATACTGCTTTGGGACGTCCCACACGTTTACAGTATCCAGCTGTGTCAGTTCATGGACGGTAAGAGAAAATGGGATTTTTGTACTCGCCGTAAAATCCATTTCTCTGACGTCCATGGACTGACACCGCACCCACCCTTCCTTTTAAGGTTTGTACTGCTTTGTTACGAACTGAGGTCTGCTGACTGCAGGTGGGAGGGTAATGTCCGGGGGGACCGCCCCCTGGGCGGGGCTGTTCAGCTCTGGTTTGTTCTAGAATGTATGTTTCTAACATTCTGCCTAGATCTTCTCCTGCGAGCAGGGACATATACCCACACGTTTACAGTATCCAGCTGTGTCAGTCCATGGACGTCAGAGAAATTGATTTTACGGTGAGTACAAAAATCCTATTTTTTTTCTGGTACAGTGGAACCTCAATTGCGAGTAACGCAGTTAACGAGCGTTTCGCAATGCGAGCACTGTATTTAGAAAAACTCTGACTCTGTTTGCGAGGTTGTGTCTCGCAAAACGAGCAGGGTTCAGGCCAAAGCAGTGTGCAGTACCGCGTTTGGCATGAGTTGGGGGGGCCAGAGCTGAACGGAGCTGATCGGCGCCATTCGGAGCCGTTCAGAAATGCTCGTAAATACTCCGTTCCCAAACCTTTCCGAGCTGTCCTCTGGCCTTTCCGAGGCTCTCTGGCGTCCCACGCCTCTGCCCGCATGCGGTATTGCATGCCATTGAAGTCAATGCGGAACAAATTATTTTAATTTCTATTGACTTTAATGGGGAAACTCGCTTTGATATACGAGTACTTTGGATTACGAGCATTCTCCTGGAATGGATTATGCTCGTAATCCGAGGTTCCACTGTACAATATTTTTGCGATATAAGGATACATTCGTAGCATTGCCACGCAGGGGATACTATCCGAAAGTATAGCATAAAAAAATACACATATGGACTGTCTTTTAAAGCAATAAACTGTCGAACAACAGTGACTCTCCGACCAGAGCCGGGGGGTAAACACAGGGTGCCTGAGGCTTAGGGCTTAAGGGCTGCAGTGTGGAGCAATCCACAAAAATTGTGTTAAACAAAATTTAGACCGGACACACAAGAAAGAACAAAAGAAAAAACATTAGCAGTAGGCATTGCATAAAAAGCGCGTTTTAAGGCATAAACGAACAACCGTAACTCTCGGCCCAGAGCCGGGGCTCAACACAGGGTGCCTGAGTCTTTTTTTTTTGTAAAATCTGTATTTATTGAGAAAAACATGTATACGCAAATAAAAGTGCAACTTATGGCATACATGGTCCACATGGAGCATACAGTCCTGTACGGAGCAAAAGGTATAACTCGGCAACTAAAGGACATGGTGCCATTTCCTATTTAATGTAACAATTCCGTTGAGGGAAACCCATCCCCGTGCCCCATATGGGGAGGGGGGGCCAAAAAAGCCTCCATCAAACCTTCCCCAGCCGAAATCCAGCCCTTGGGCACAAAGAGGCGGGGGACCCCGCTCCTCCTAGGAATCTCCTCCCCCAAACAGAAGAAGAGACTTCAACTGCATGATAGGATCAGGCCCAGACAAGGGGCCAACCCCCGCAGCCAGTAAACAACCTGAGCTGATCAAATATGTGAGGAACCATGCGTTATCTTACAAAACAAAAAGTAAGAAAATAAAAATGGAGAAAAAAAAGACAGACATAGGGGTAGGAAAGCCAGGAAAAGGGAATAGGAGAAAGAAGTAGAAGGAAATGGGACTACCTCCCTCAGGCATGCACCCACAGCGTCGCAATTCAGACTCCTGCATCTCCGGTCTCCGGGGCCTGCGCCACGTTGACCCTACTTCCCCTAAGAGAGGGCTCTGCAAGTTCTAACAGAGTGATGTCTAGGCTAGAGGGAACAAACTCCCCACCTGAAGTATGTTGCAACCAAGCGGCCCAAATGGTTTGAAAGCGCTCACTTGTGCCATTACAATTCGCCACCCATTCTTCAGCCTCCTTAATCTCCCGTACCTTCTTGGACCAGTCCTCGAGACCAGGTACATGAGTCTGCTTCTGCTCAGATATCATGTGGGAGATGGCATCCTCCGCTACAAAGAGAAGCTCAAAGGGTGAGAGTTGAGAGGGGGTGCGAATAGGGGTAACCTGCGCGGCAAAAAAATGGCTAAGCTGCGCGTGTCGCCAAAAGTCCATTGGGAAAGTGCCATGGCGTGCCCAAAGAGACTCCAACGGGGGGGAGTTTTCCACTCTCCAAAAGTTTACAACAAGGAGCATTGGGGTCATCTACCCAGTTCCTGGAAAAAAAAATCCCTTTGCCCCCCCCGGGAGGAACCAACAAAACCCCCTAGCAGGGCCAATGGGGACCCAGGAGGTGCCAAAAAAGTATGAAGTGTTAATCCTGTCCCAAACCCTAAGGGCCTGTCTCATATGGGGAGATGTCAAATCAGACAGCCCCCTATGCTCCTTTGCGAGCCATGGGGCGTAGGCCAAGTCCCTGCCAGTCATGCTCTTTTCCAGGGGAACCCAGAGTCTAGTGCGGGTGTGGAACCTCCAGTTCAGAATCCTTTTGAAGGACAATGGCCCTGTAATACCGTGGAATGTCTGTAATCCCCAAACCCCCAGCACTCTTAGATAATTTCAGCACCCTCATGGCTATTCTAGGCTTCTTTGCACTCCACACAAAATCTATGAGCATGCTATTAATTGTAGTGAAAAAGGAACCCGGTAGGGGAAACGGCAACATCTGCAAGTAGAATAGGATTCTGGGAAGCACATTCATTTTAACAATATTCACCCGCCCGAGCCAAGTAAAGGCCATTTTAGTCCAATGGGAGATGTCAGCTTTAATGGTCGTCAGTAGGGAGGGATAGTTGACGTGATACAGGGTCTCATGACGGTCTGTCAGTTGGATACCCAGATACCTTTATAGAGGACCCAGCCCATGTGAAGGGGAACGCCGCTTTCAGGCTATCTTTAAGTGACAGAGGGAGCACTATCGGCAGAATCTCAGACTTCGAGTAATTTAATTTTAAAATTGGACAAGGCTCCAAACTCGTGGAGTTCTTTCATGAGGTTCGGCACCGAGATGAGGGGTTCAGTAAGATGGAACAGGACGTCATCCGCATAAGCCGAAAGCTTATGCTCCATGCTTCCCACTGTCAATCCTTTAAAGTCCTGGTTGGCCCTCGCCCTGCGTAACAAGGGTTCCAGGGTAAGGGCTAACAGGAGGGGCGAGAGGGGGCAGCCCTGTCTCGTACCATTTTTAATCCGAAACCTTAAGGAGAGCATGCCATTCACCTTGACCTGGGCACTTGGGGTAGAGTAGAAGGCCATGATCCAAGTCAACGTAAATGGGCCTAGACCCACAGACTCGAGGACCGCACCCAGGAAAGAGCAGTTGACCCGGTCGAAGGCCTTCTCGACGTCCGTTGAGAGGACCAAATATGGGGCCTGTTTTGGATTAGAGCCTGCCCAATGAATCAGGTGTACAGCTCGCAGGGAATTGTCTCGCGCCCCGTGACAAAACCCGTTTGGTCTGGGTGTATGATATTTGGAGCTAGATGTTTAAGGCGATTGGGCAATATTTTAGCAAGGATTTTAACATCCACGTTCAGTAACGATATTGGCCTATAACTCTGAGTCAGGGAAGGGTCCTTGCCCTCTTTAGGAAGCACCGTAATGTGGGCCAACAAGGCCTCGGGAGGGATCAGGTCCCCCCCTGGCAATCAAGTTAAAATATCTACACATAGGGCCGACTAAGATCGGAAGGAAGGTGCTGTAGAGTACGCCTTTTGAATACCCATCGGGCCCCAGGCTCTTCCCACTCTGCAAGGATTTAACAATCGCCTCGATGTCAGAGGGCATCACAGGGGACTCCAATTCCGCCTGCTGCTCCTCGGACAAGGAGGGGAGCCCAGAATTTACCAAATACTCCTTAATTGCACTAAACTTAGAGGCCGCAGACTCCGGTGTAGCAGCTTAGTCCAAAGAGTAGAGCTTTGCATAGTAATCACAGAACAGAGAAGCAATCTTGGAGGAGTTCAAAACTACCCCACCCGAGGTGGATTGAAGTTTGTGAATAAGAGTCTGGGTCCTGCGTTTTCTGAGGGCCCTAGCGAGCATCCTACTGCATTTGTTACCATGCTCGTAATACTTATGAGAAAGTTAACCGAGCTGTCTGCAAACCTTACGGTCCAAAAATCGAGAGAATAGTACTCCTAAGCTCCAGCAGTCTCTCCAAAGCCTCTGGATCTCCGCAGCGCTTATGACGAAGCTCCGCCTGTTGATTTGTCAAGATCCTCTGAAAATCTGCCTGTCACGCCCTCTTGCACTTAGCCCCTTCTGAAATCAGCTCCCCCCTCACGACAGCTTTGTGACCCTCCCTGATCACTGACATTCTCTGTAGTGTTTTCTTTAAAATAGTGCATCATAATCTCTGCCACCACTACAGTGTCATCCAATAGATTCTCGTTCAGACGCCATGACCTAGGGCGCTGAGCACCCTGAGACAGCTTTTAAAGGTAATTGTGATCGCAGCATGATCAGATATGGTAATGTTCTCTATGGATGCCACCTGCAGTAGCTCAAGGCAGGGTATGCTGATCTACAAATATGAGGTCTATACGAGTGTACACATCATGAACCCTAGAATAATAGCTGTAATCTCTCGCTGAGGGTTGGAGCACTCGCCAGCTGTCAAACAGGAGATGGGATTGGATAGTTTTTTTAAAACCTTTTCAGGAACACATGGGAATGGGCTGAGCGACTATGAGAAGTGTCGAAAAAGGCATCCGGGCTAATATTCAAGTCCCCCCCTAAGATCAAACGACCTTCCCGAAATTCAGTGAGGCGGTCTAGTACGGCTTCTACAAAAGTCAGCTGGTTAGCATTAGGGGCATATACGTTAGCAAAGGTGTAAAGAGTCCCTGTTATCTCCTCTTTCAAAAGGACAAACCTACCCATAGGATCTGAGAAATGTGCTTTAAGGTGGAAGGGGCAGGACTTGTTAACAGCTATGGCCGTTCCCTTGGCCTTAGGAACCGTGGATGTGCTAAGGAACGATTGGTTGAATAAATGAGTAGGGAGTTTCGCAGTGGATTAGACGGTGAAGTGGGTCTCCTGCAGAAACATTATCTGCGCCCCCAAATGTTTCAGTTCCAACCATAACCTGCCTCTTTTGTGTGGAGAGCAAAGACCTCGAACATTATAAGATACTACCTTAACATAAGCCATGGAGACCAGGGATGTCCGTCAGAGCAAAGGAGTAGCCGCTGAACCCAACAGGAGCAATTCCAAGGAAGGAGTACCTGAGAAAACTCCAGGCGGAGAGAAGGGAAGAAGTTGAGAGGAGAAAAGATTAGATGAGGGCAGGCAGGGGGAACAACACAAAGACACAGAAAAAAAACAGTTAAGCAGGTCAGGAGGCACAGCCCGCCTAAGCAAGCCGTGACTAGCCAACCCACCTGGAAAAAAACTCACAAAGCGAGCCCAACCCTCCCACCTCAAGGAAGGCCCCTGGCCGAAGCCCACCGTCCCGTGAAAGGAAAACACCCTCTGTGGGTAGGCCTACTGGGGGAACATAGACCAACATGAGGGAGGTAAGAACCTCACTCCACCCACACCACCTCTATGAGGCAACCAAGAACTATCCGGGGGCACTCTCAGTACATGTCCCTAGCCAGGCCTCTTAGACAGGAAGAGGTGAGTCTGTGGCTTCAGATGATGGAGGGTTGCAAAGCACAAAACAAAACACACCCCCAACCCCCCTGAAGATGTAGTTCTGCTGTCCACGGTGCAGTCTATGGAAGCCAAGAACATAAAAAATTGAAAACAAAACTACCACAGGGTCCAGCAAACCCAGTTAAAGGAGAAGGTGCAAATGAGTCATCTTTTATTGAAGGGCGAGGACACCTCAGTCTCTGGCGGATGCAGGGCCGGAAGAAGTGCTGGCATTGCGACGTCTGTTGTTCCTCCTGCGTTCCCCACCCTGCACAGTTTGCCAGGGCTGCGAAGGATTGCCGGCAGGACTGGAACTCCTCTCCAGTTAGGAAAGTCCACATCTCCAAGGTGCAGCGGCGTGAGTGCGGTAGATCATCCTTAGTGCGTAGTGTCACCTGGCGCCCCTCATGCATTACTTGGAGACTGAAGTAAAAGCCCTATCTATAGGAGAGGCCTGCATCCTGAAGAGCTGACAGTAGGGGCCGCAGAGCCCTGCGTTGCATAAGAGTGCGCCGGGAGAGGTCTTGGTAGAAAAAAAGCTTAGCTCCAAAGTCAAAGTAAGGCTTATTCCTCATCTTCTGCATTATGCGATCCTTTAAAGTGCATTTATGGAGATGGTCCCGTGGGGATTCAGGGTCCTGGGAAGGCGGCTTCAGGGCTCTGTGAGCCCGATCAATTTCTATCGGGGTGGTGGCTGGAAGTCCCCAGTATTTCCCTAAACACCCCCTCCAAAGAAGGGATTATATCCCGCGGCGAGGTGGCTTCCGGCATACCACGAATGCGTATGTTCGCTCGCCTGCTGCGGTTCTCAAAATCATCCATTTGGGATATTAAGGCCTCCATCTTGTGACTCTGTGCATTACATGTCTCTTGCAGCATAGCTATACTGGGGAGAGAGTCCTTAAATTGCTGCTCTAGGGTCTCCAGCCTGCCCCCCAAGTGTGCAGTGTCAGTCTTAAGCTGGGCTACGTCCTGGGTGAAAGCCTTCTCAATCCTGGCAGTGAAACGCTCCAGGTCCTCTCTAGTAGGGTGAAGACCATATGTGCCTCTTTAAGTTTTCATCACCCAGCAAGTCCATAGGATCCGGGCCTAATCCCTGTGAGGAAGGGGAGCCTGGGGATGCAGGGGGAGCCGTATCACTCACCAGCTGATGGATGGGATAGGAAAGGCCGCCGGCCCAGAGGCTGCATCCTCGTGCTGTTTGGGGCCTTTCTTCTCCGCCGCCATCTTGGAATCTGTTTTCCCGGGCCGCCGCGGCTCCGTTCAGAACGAATCCATCGTTCCCTGTGGTGCCCGATCCGCCTTCAGAGGCTGAGAGGACGCCCTTGTTCGCAGGGACATGATACGGTGAGTTCTCGGCCGAATATGCCCCTGGGAAAGCTGAAATTAGCTGTGGTGTGAGCTGAGAGCACACACGTCCTCACTCCACCATTTCTTGGGTGCCTGAGTCTTAGCTCAGCTCTGGACCTGCAGTTTGGAGCAATCCACAAAAAACTGGGATAACCAAAATGGTCCTTTTTTTTTTTTTTTTTTTTTTTTTCTGGTTTACGAATAAACAGGCAAAAGTCAGCACTAATGCCACTCTGTCCTTACCCGCCTGGCTCTGATATCCAGGCTTTATTGCTTAAGGTGGTAAACACTTTTAAATACCTAGGGATAATAATTAGTTACGCCTACTACTGCTCTGGAGACCAATGTAACCCCACTTTTGAAGCTTGTGCAAAATAAGTTGGACCAAACTTCCATTGTCGGCAGTTGGCCGGATCAACCTCATTAAAATGGTGCTCTTGCCTAAGTGCTTATATGTACTTATGCACTCACCTGTAATTGTCCCCAAGTCCATCTTTAACCACTTCCTGCCCGGCCTATAGCGGAATGCCAGGCGGTGGTTCCGTTATCCTGACTAAACGTCATGACGACGTTCAGGATAACAGCCAGCACGTGCAGTCTGACATACCACAACACTGATCTCGGTAAAGAGCCTCTGTGTCCAATCACAGCTGATCACGATGTAAACAGTAAAAGCTGTATATCGCTTTTTGCTCACTTGCATCTGACAGACGTGACTAGAGGAGAGACAATCGGCGACTCTCCTGATGGGGAGGTCTGCGTTGATTATCAGCGCAGCCCCCCCCCCCAGTGGATGTCCTCACTGGACCACCAGGGATGCCAGTCAGTGCCCAGACATAGGCCAATCAGTGCTCGTCGGTGCAGCCTCATGAGCGCCCATCAGTGAAGGAGAAAACGTATTTACAAAATTTTATAACTGAAACAAAGAAAATCTTTTTTTTTTCTGTCTTTTTTTTTTAAATTTGTTTAGCAAAAAAAAAAAATCGCAGAGGTGATCAAATACCACCCAAAGAAAGATATAGATATATATATATATATATATATATATATATATATATATATATATATATATCTATCTAATACACATACACATATACACACACCGTATTTATCGGCGTATAACACGCACCCTAACTTTAAGAGCGAAGTTTCAGGAAAAAAAACTTTCCACAACCCCCTGTATTTATTGGCGTATAACACTCAAAAGTGAGTGTTATACGCCAATAAATACAGTGTGTGTGTGTATATATATATATATATTAATAATAATAAAAATTTTGTTTGGGTACAGTGTAGCATGACCGCACAATTGTCATTTAAAAAGTGAAGGCGCTGAAAATTGGCCTGGGCAGGAAGGTAGGCAAGTGCCTGGTATTGAAGTGGTTAAAAACTTGAATTCCCTATTCACTGCATTTATTTGGGTAAACTCCAGATGTAACTTAAAACAAACTATTAGGGTTGCATTGATGCCGATACCAAGCATTTGCATGAGAATCTCTATCCTCAGTCCCTCTCCCTGTCTCAAAGGGGGAGATGTCAGGAGTCTCTTTAGACTCCTGATATCTCACCAAAGCCCCCCAACAGGGCTGATAAAAAAAAATATATATTTAAAGGTAAAAAAAAAAATCTTGTTTACAAAGAATGAGTGGACTGACAGCATCCACTCAACCCCCCCCCCCCCCCCCAAAAAATTTTTTTTTTAATAAAATATATAAACTACTGACGCAGTCCACGCCTCATCAGTGCTGTTTTACTGCCACTGTCACATGATATAAAAAGTATCAGTATTGGCGAGTCTTAAAGTGGTATCGGTGCAACCCTACTAACTACCCGACAAAAATCTAAGAGTGAGGCCGGCATGGCTCTGCCAGATGTCTACTTTTACTACCTAGCGGCCCAACTAAAGCACATCCAACCCGGGGTATCTACAGACCTGCCTATAGGGGCAACGGCTCATATACTATCTGTGCTAAAAATAACCAACCTTTTAGTGGCATTGGAAGCTCCTATATCGAATAGGTTTAAAACCAAAACTACCTATTCTAAATCTAGGTAGATCTGTGTGGTGGGAAGCAAAGAAGCTGGCTCTGTACACTGATAACCCCCTGGAATTGCCTCTATGGGACAATCTGATGTTCCCACATTTTACAACATTGGAGGACCAACCAGTCTGGAAGAGAATTGGCGTTTCTACATTGTCTGATGTTTGACAATTGTACCATACAATCCTTTTCACTATTTACATAGACATTTTGATATAGCCCATAATGCTTTTTATCGTTGCCTACGGCTTAGGCATGCCTATTATGCTCATTTTGGCACCCAAAACTCCTCCATTTCTACTTCTCCTGTGATTGGGATATTACATTCACAAGGCCCAACGGGATTAATATCTTGCTTATACTCTCATCCACTGAATCTCAAAATCTGTGTAGTGCCCCTTCTGGCCCGGGCATGCTGGCAGGAGATCTGTTCATTTAGAGAAGGAAGGTTGGCAGGAGGCATCTCACCTAGCCGCCTCTCCAGCAGCTAATAATAAACTCATACAATTGTATATCATACACCAAACCTACCTTACTCTGGTGCGACTACATGCGATGGGATGCCTCCCTACCTCCGCTTGCATACGTTGTGGACAGTTGGGAGCAGATTTTACCCATCTGATGTGGTTGTACCCATTGATTGCGGTTTACTTGACCCAGGTCACAACTTTATTGTCTAAACTCCTTTCTTTTCTAGTAGCGCTCACACCTGAGGTGTGTCTTTTGGGCTTATTAGATGAAGAGTTATGGAGTCGTCCTCTTAGAATACTTTTGTATGAATCTTTATTTTTGGCTTCAAACCAGATGGCAATTAGATGGATACAGCCCACTCCCCCTCTAACACAATGGCTGCGTGCAGTTAATGCCTTACGTGAAAGTTTTATATGAGCACTGGGGTTGCCCGCAAAAATATAGTAAAGGATGGAATGTTTGGTGCTCCTCAGATCTTGCCATTACTGGTGACTAACATGTGCATGGACTTGGTGTATTTTGGTCCATATGGTCGATTAGTTTCACTATAAGTACCTCTAGAAGTACCTTTTTTTGTGAAATGTGTTCTTGTGCTGATCGAGGCCGTAAGGCCACTTTCACACTGAGGCGCTTGAAAAACTGCCAGTAAAACACTGAGCGCTTTTGAATCGCCTTCAATTCATTTCAATGGAGAGGGGCGTTTTTTTTTTTCAGCGCACTGCCCCAGTGTGGAAGGATTCATTGATTTTAATGGAAAGAAGTTTTCAGGCGCTTTTTTTTTTTTTAGCGTGAAAGCGCCTGAAAAGCGCCTCAGTGTGAAAGTGGTCTAAATGCTAGTTTTTTTGTTTCAATGTTTTTACCTGTTCTAATGTATGAGATTGTACACATTCTGGTTTGTAACCGGTTTATTCAAAATTGCTTACTTCTGTACTTTGTTTACTTTTGCAATAAAAAGTATTTTAAAAAATAAAATAGAATTGTTACGCTGCAATATAAAGTTTGCTTTTGGGTTTAATACTGCTTTAAATCAGATTACAGTTGTGGTCACTTCTGCTGTGGTTATTTCACATCAGTGCCATCCGTTTACTTGAATATGACCTTACTGGATTCTTCAAACACTATATATATATAATATATATATATATATATATATATATATATATATATATATAAGAATCTGTAGTGATAGGCTACCTACAGAAAAAAAGCAGAGAAGATCTTGTTGCTGCAGTTTTGATCTTTGTCTTTTTCTGTCCCCCTTCCTTGATCTTCATTCCTGCAATCCTATCACTTTGACGGTAAGAGGATGCACAGGAGCAGAGACCCCGGGAAGTGCTGGGTTCATCTCTCAATCACTATCGGTCCATCTGTCTCTTCTCTATAGATACAATAGTACTATCGTCTGTTACCAGTTTGTGTTGTCTTGTATGGGCTCAACGATTATACATAAAACATCTAATTTCTGAGAGATGACCAATATATTGTAAGTATTTCATATTTTATTTCAGAAATCTTATATACTAAAAATGAACGTGGCTGATTTTGTGGAGAGTGAAGCCGAGGAGTCTGAGGGAGATTACAATGAGGATGGAGACGTTGTACAGAGACCTACCAAGAAGTTTGTAGAAGATGATGATGATGGTAAGTTTTTAAGTACGAAGACAATAATTTATCCATGAACAGGGTACTGATGGGATGCAGGTTGTCGTGTTTTTTTATTTGTTTTTTATAATTTTGTGCAGGTGAAATGCTTGATGTTAGATAGTTTTCAACTTTTTGTGTATGTGTTATGGGATAACTGTTGTGTTCCATGAGATGGGGAGAACAGAATCTCTGACAGGTGACATGGAATATCACTGGAAAGCTAACTGTATAGGACTTTTGAATTCAGGTTATTTAAAGCGGAGGTCCACACAAAAATGGAACCTCCGCTGTCTGGATTCCCCCCCCCCCCCCGGTGTCACATTTGGCATCTTTCAGGGGAGGGGGGGAGCAGATACCTGTCTAAGACAGGGAGACACACGGGTCCCAGAAGACAGCAGGGACCAGTTCAATTGCGCAGCGCGAGTCGCGCATGCGCAGTAGGGAACCAGGAAGTCAAGCCGCAAGGCTTGACTTCCTGATTCCCTTACCGAAGATGGCAGCGGAAGCATCCGAGGGACGGGTCGGCCTCGGGTGCCGACATCGCAGGTGCGCTGGACAGGTAAGTGTCCTTATTTTGCAAGTCAGCAGCTGCAGTATTTGTAGCTGCTGACTTTTAAAACAAAATAAAAATTTGACGGACCTCCGCTTTAAACCTGTAGTGCAGGGCTTCTCAGCCCTTCTTTTTTTTTTTTTTTTTTTTACCTTGGCGGAACCCTCGGGCAAAAAACTATGCTATCTTGGGGAACCCCTGAAACTAATTTTCAGATCTGCAGATCACAGAACATTGGATCTGATCAGCTAGCTGTAGATATAACAGAAATTAACAAAGACCATTAAATAATACAATTTTTAAAAAAGTATCTCTTTAGGCCCCTTTCACACAGGGTGGATCCGTTTTGACGGACTCCGCTTGCTTGAGCAGTCAGATGATAGGTCCGTCTCCGTTCACTGTGCAGAGACTGACCTGTCAGAGTCCTGCTCTCCTCTATGGGGAGATTGGATGAAAGCGGACCACCTGTCCGTTTTTTTTCTGATCTGCCAGACGATTGGAAAATAGGACCACCATCCGTCTGGATTTGGCAGACATAATCGGATAGCGGCGGTTGTCAGCGGACATGTCGCTGCCGCTCCAAAGAGGTGAATGGATGGACCTGATCGGACAGCCTATGTAAAAAGGACCTAAATGTGAAACTTGGGCTTGCTATTTTTTGCACAAATGCTCAGTTCTGGGTTGAACTTGAGATATGCACACAGGAAGTTGCTTTCCTCCACATGCAGAGCAGCGCAGGGAAGCTGCTTGCTGTTGTAAGCTGCTTTTTCCCCTTTATCCCCGCTAGCCCTCCTGTCGTCCCAGGGGATATCATATACAAGAGCCTGGGACAGACAGAAGAGGAATGCTGGGCAACAGCACAGTAATTAACAGTATGTTTCCCTGCACCGCTCTGAAAAGAGATAAAACAGGGCTTTTCAACTGGGGTTCTGAGAGCAGTCCCCAGGGGTTCTGCGGCATATCAAAATTGTGGCGGATGTGTATTTGCCCAATGTTTTTCAATACGCACTGATAATGCGCATTGATGCCTCCTCCGTGGTTGCGGCTCCTGTGAACTCAGAGGGCGGCACCGGGAGGAGTGCCAAGTGAGGGAGCAAGTGGCTGGATCAAGAGGTGATATCCTATGTATGGCAGCTGTAAATGCAGACTATGGAGGGGGGAGCAGAGAAAGTGGGAGTATGTGGCTGAATTTAGCAGGATAGCGGGAAGTGGCATCCAATGTGTGGCAGTGCTGACTGCAAACTTTAGAGAGGGGGGAGCAGGGGCACATGGTTGGATGAGATTGAATGTAACCCCCCCCCCCAGTCTGTATTCACTGCTGCCTTACACACACGCACAAAGGATCTCACCTCTTGATCCAACCATGTGCTTCAGCTCTCTGTCCTCCCCCCCCCCCCCCCCCTCACTCTGCATCACACTGCTGCCATACAAAAGGGTTTTACCTCCTGATCCAGCCATGTGCTCTTGCTCTGTGCTCCCTCCCTCAGTCTGTATTTAGCACAGCCATATGAAGTCACCTCCTCCTTCAGCTCCTGATCTCTGCTCTACTCCCAGAGAACCCCTTGGAGTTCACAGGAGTTGGAACTACAGAGGACACATCGGGCATGAATGTGCGCTGACAATACCGACTGTCAGTGCACATTAAGAGCTACACTGGGAACCACATTGGCTGGTATACATCGGCCACAATATTGAACTGCCGCGGAACCCCTGGGGATTTTGAACCCCAGTTTTAGAAACCCTGCTGAAGGCATATGCCTTTCCTTATTGGCCCCACCCCCCTTCTTATCAACCTACAATTGTTTTTACATTTTTGAATGTCAGAATACAATAGCTGATGTGAGATCCCTTCATTCATGTTGTTCTATGTACACGGAGGACTCTGTAAGATTTCTCTCCTAATTGCTGCTAAAAGCTGGCGCAAAAACGCTATTGTGAGCATTTTTATGTCTTCTTTTTTTTTTTAATTAAGCTTATAGTATGCATGGAGCCTTAAATGGTGTGCAAGGAGCAGAAAAAAAGCGCTAAACACTAACAACTTTTTTTTTTCCAAGGGTGTTTTTTTTTTTTCTTTGTGTACTGTAAAAATGCTAATAAAACAGTAACACTCCTTAACGCTACTAAAAAAAACAGTATTATCACCATTTTTCATGCAGCGTTTTTTTTTCTTCCCCCTAGCGGTTTTTTGATTTTTATAAAAAAACGCTAGTGTGCATGGAGCCTTAACCACTTGCCGACCAGCCGCCATCGATTTACTTCAGCAGGTCGACTCTATTGTGCGAATCGCCGTAGGTGTACATCACTTCGTGCAATAGAGTGGGCGCGCGCTCGGCGTGTCGGGGGGCGCGATGTTCACCGACAACCTGTGATCGGATCAATGTAAACAAACAGATCCCCGTTCTGTCGGGAGTAGAGTGATCGTCTGTTCCTAGTGATTAGGAACAGCGCTCTTTCTCTACCCCCCAGTCAGTCCCCTCCCCCCCACAGTTAGTAACACCCCCAGGGAACAAGCTTAATCCCTTGATCGCCCCTTAGTGTTAACCCCTTCCCTGCCACTGTCATTTATACAGTAATCGGTGCATTTTTATTGCACTGATCGCTGTATAAACGTTGCTAGTCCCAAAAAGTTTCAAGTGTCCGATCTGTCCACCGCAATGTCGCAGTCCCGCTAAACATTGCTCATCACCACCATTACTAGTAAAAAATAAAAAAATGCCATAAATCTTTCCCCTATTTTGTAGACACTATAACTTTTGCACAAACCAATTAATATACGCTTATTCGATTTCTTTGGCGGAGCGGGGTGGCCTGGATCTTCCCATATATCTGGAGCAGGAAAGTCCCCAAAAGTGCCTGGTAGCTACGGGCTGAGAGAGCGCAGGGGATTCGAGCACCCATGCAGGACGGCTTCCGGTCACGCCCCTTCATGTACTTTTTTGAGCAACAGGCATTTTGCTACAAGTGGCAGGAGGCTCAAATGTGAACAAGGGCTATTGTAAATCCTCCAGGAATAAAAACAAGAAGCAAGATCTGTCTTTATCATTAAAATGAATGTGGTGAGCTTGATGTAAGCAAGCATAATCAGTATGTATTAGGATGCAGTTGACCTCCTTATGAACTGCGTTTGACCCGCTTCTAGTAGGTTTTGTACTTTTGTTAACTGGCATAGGAATGCAAAACGAAGGATACCTGTCTTTTAAAAGGTATCCTTTCCCAGTTTCGGGAGTCTGGGCCGCGGCCTGTGACATCACCCAGGGGCTCCCTCCACCTCGCTGG
The DNA here is from genome assembly GCA_029206835.1 of Rana muscosa. Taxonomy (NCBI): domain Eukaryota; kingdom Metazoa; phylum Chordata; class Amphibia; order Anura; family Ranidae; genus Rana; species Rana muscosa. The sequence continues at coordinate 167,227,581 of CM055117.1, read as the reverse complement.
GCCAGTAGAAGAGAGGAGCGGGCCTCGTGCATGCGCAGTAGGGTTCCCGGCGTGAAGCCAAGAGGCTACACTGCCGGGTTCCCTCCCCTGCAATGGCGGCAGTAGCACCCGACAGATGGAAACATCAGCTGCGGGTGCCGACATCGCTGGAGTTCAGGACAGGTAAGTGTCCTATTATTAAAAGCCAGCAGCCTGCAGTATGTGTAGCTGCTGGCTTTTTAATGTATTTTTTTGGGGCAGAACACCGCTTTTAAGCAAGGTAATTGATCGGATCGATTGATATATAGCAACAGGGTCTCTGGAAGAGAGGTTTCAAACTTGCATATGAATTATTATGAATATACAGCACCATTTTTATTGCAGTTATTTATTCACAATTTATTTTTATTAGATGAAGAGGAGGAGGAGGAAAACCCAGAGGACCAAGATGAACAAGGAAATTTGAAAGGTTTTATTAACGACGATGATGATGATGAAGACGAGGAGGAGGAAGAAGAGGAGGGGGGGGGCAGAAGTGGTTCTGAAGGATCAGAGGTTGAAGTTGGTCACAAGCCAAAGAAACGCCGTAAGTTGTTCTGAAACATTGAAGGCATCATTTAGAGCCCTTTCACACTGAGGCGTTGGGAGTAAAGCGCTGCTTTACCGTCGTCTTATTGTCGCTTTTCGGCCGCTAACGGGGCGCTTTTAACTTTAGGAGCGGTGTATACCTAAAGCGCCTCGACGAAGCTGCTTTCCAGACTTTGACGTCTTGCCAGCGCGCACCGCTCCAGTGTGAAAGCACTCGTGCTTTCACATTGGGGTGACAAGAGCCGATTTACAGGCGCTATTTTTAGCGCTATAGTGCCTGTAAAGCGCCTCAGTGTGAAAGGGGTCTTACAGTTGCATTGTCACTAATATCACTTTCTGTGAACTTGCAGCATTCGATGACAGACTGGAAGATGATGATTTTGATCTAATTGAGGAGAACTTGGGTGTGAAAGTCAAACGTGTAAGTAATGCATAAAGCATGTTATATACTTTGATATCTTTTTTTGTTTTTTAACCGCTTCAGCCCCGCAAGGATTTTCCTGACGGGCCATTTTTTGTGATACGGTACTGCGTCGCTTTAACTGACAATTGCACAAGCGTGTGACTTTGTACCCAAAAATCTTTTTTTTCCCCCCACATAGAGCTTTCTTTTGGTGGTATTTGATCACCTCTGCGGTTTTTATTTTTTGCGCTATAAACAAAAAAAAGCGACAATTTTGAAAAAAACAACAACTTTTTGCTATAATAAATATCCTGAAATGTAAAAAACAAAAACACATTTTTTTTCTCAGTTTAGGCAGATATGTATTCTACATATTTTTGGTAAAAAAATATTGCAATAAGCGTATATTGATTGGTTTGCACAAAAGTTATAGCGTCTACAAAATAGGGGATATATTTATGGCATTTTTATAATTTTTTTAAAATTTCTTTTACAAGTAATGGTGATCTGCGTATTTATTTATTTTATTTATTTTAATTGGGACTGCGACATATCGGACCCCCCCCTTTTTTTTTTTTTTTGGGGCCACTGACATTTATACAGTGATCAGAGCAAAAAATTGCCACTAATTACTGTATAAATGTCACTGGCGGGGAAAGGGTTAACACTAGGGGGCGATCAAGGGGTTAAATGTGTTCCCTCAGTGTGTTCTAACTGTGGGGGGGGATGGGACGGACTGCCTGGGGGAGGAGGCCGATCGGTGTTCCTATATACTAGGAACACACGATCTGTCTCCTCTCCCGTCAGAACGTAGATTTGTGTTTTTACACACACAGATCCCCGTTCTGGCTCTGTCAGGAGCGATCGCGGTTTCCCGTCGGACATGCACATTGGCTCCTCAGTACCACGGCGGGAGCGCATGTGCCCCCTATACCCCTTAAAGTGGCTGCCATTCAGCTACGGCGATTCGCTCAGGGGAGCCATTCTGCCACCGTCCAACGACGGCCGGCGGTCGGCAAGCGGTTAATCTCAGATATTGGCAGTCAATTTGTATACAAGAGTTGTATTTACCTGGCTCTTTACCAATACAGCAAAAGTTCAGACGTGTGCGAAAGATGTCCGAAGACGAGGATGAGGAGGAAGATGCAGGAAAGGAGGAGCATGAGAAGGAAGTCATTGCTGGGGAAATCTTTGAAGATGGAGATGATGAGGGGAGGCACGAATCTGCTGACCAGCCACTTATAGATGGTGAAGGAGAGGAAGAGGATGATGATGAAGAGTCTGGTATGTCTTTTTTTAAATGTGCTTGCCTAATGTTAATGAGTCAAAGTAAAATTCAATAGAAACACAGAATACCCCCACAGGTAGGCAGGACTTTAAAGGCAACCACCTATACCAGTATGAGTAGTTATAAAACATACATTTTATTAAATCCATATTGGATAATGCATGTACAATTCATTAAAATTGGACTGCTAGAGTTGCATGCATCTTGTATATGAGACAACACATTTTCCACTCAAAAACGCATTACATACTTTTCTGCAGCTTCTCCATTGAAGTATATTGAACAAAAAAAAATAGCACCATTTTGCGTAAAAAAAAGTCCTTGCCCTTTCCAAATACGCAGCAGCTGAAAAAAATCATGGATGTGAACGTATTCCATAGGAAACCGTGTAAATGAACTGTAGTGTGTTTCTGCAAAAAGCACAGAGGTGTGACCCAGGCCTGAGATGTTTAGTAACATAATGGGGTTAAAAAAACTAAAATTAGTACAAAAAGAGCAAATAATCGCTACTGTAAGGGGTTCATTTTTTTACTGTGGGACAGTGAAAGTAATATTAAGGCCACTTTCACACCGAGGCGCTTGAAAAACTGCCAGTAAAACACTGAGCGCTTTTGAAGCGCTTTAAATTCATTTCAATGGAGAGGGACGTTTTTTCAGCCCACTGCCCCAGTGTGAAAGCATTCATTGATTTTAATGGAAATAAGTTTTCAGGCGCTTTTTTTAGCGTGAAAGCACCTGAAAAGCGCCTCAGTGTGAAAGTGGTCTTACAGTAGAGATTTGGTCTTTTTGTACTATAAAGGGCTAATTTTTGTTTTTTTAACCCCATTATGTTAGTTGGCCGATTAATCGATTGTGAAATTAATCGATTACCATTTTCATAATCGATTAGTTGTCGATTAATCGATTAGTTGTTTCAGCCCTAATGGTGATTACCTACCATATAGAATGATCAAGTTTACAAATGGCTGTATATACAATTAAAAGAAGACCAGGTGCAGCTCTGCCAGATGGAGAACCAGGTAGTATGTTTCCGCCAAAGGGCCCCCTTCCGCCCCACAAAGGTCCCTTCCCATAAAGATCACTGGCAAGTTGGAAATTATGTGACAGTGAGACCTGGAAATAAAAATGAGGTTTAAAGTGATATTTAAACTCTCTCTTTTTTATTTTATTTTTCTTTACCTTTAAAAATAACAATTATGTTTTACTTGCCTGCTCTGTTGCCGTGGATTTGCACAGAGCAGCGCGGATCCTCCTCTTCTCAGGTCCCTCTTCTGTGATCCTGGCCCCTCCCTCCTGTTGAGGTCTGTCTAACAGTCTGTCTGTGCCACTGTTGTGTCTCAGCAAATCAGGAGGAGTGTGGACCGAGGGACTCGTGGACAGAGATGGGGGTCAGGTAAGTATTAGGGGGTACTGGGGAGGCTGCTACACACAGAAGGCTTTTTATCTTAATGCATAGAATGCATTAAGATAAATATACACTTCTGCCTTTACAACTCCTTTTAATACGCACATATCATAGTCTTTTAAAGTAAAGATGACAAATTCCTATACTGCTCAACAAAAGAGACCTATGCTAGCTTGACTGAGTGGTATCTATCTGGTAAGAAGACAGAGATATTACTCATGTTAAATCTACAGCATAAATAGTCGTATATATCTAAAAGGAAGGCTATATTGTTGCAAATTGGCGCAAAGAGAGTTGTAAAAATGTTAATGTGGGTCCTATGATGGTCAAAGGGACCGAGGGTGCCTCAATTGTTGTTCAACAATGCCCATGGTGTATGTAAGGGCTCAGTCAGATGTGCATTGACACCCGTCCACCGTGCTGAGCTGATTTTGCTGCACAAATGCAGCCCATAGAGGTGGATGCAGGCACAGGGGCTACATGGACACAGTTCCATGTCAAAACCTGATATGCGGGCAGGAGCAAGTGCACAAATCTGAACGCAGACATTGGGGTTGATTTACTAAAGGCAAAAAGACTGTGCACTCAAGTGCAGTTGCTTCGTAAATGAGGTAAAGCTTAATTTGCAAAGAATACCCAATCGCGTGCCAGAAAAAAAACCGCAATTTGCTTGCACATGATTGGATGATGGAAGTCCGGCAGAGCTTCTGCTCATTTACTAAGCTCTGGAGCCACACTCTATTTGCCTTTAATTAATCAACCCTATTGTGCATTCAGATCTGTGCCACCCGCTCCTGCCTGCATGTCAAATTTTGATATTCAATTGTGCCCGCGCAGCGGTTGTCTGCATCCACCTCTATGGGGCTGCCGGTGAGATATATGCAAATACACCAAAAAGCAGCTCAGCACGAAGGACTGATCTCAGTGCCTGTGTGAATGAGCCCTAAGGCAAAAGTGTAGCAAAGAGCAAACTTGATATGTTTTTGTTGCTTTGCAGACATTGACGATTTTATTGTTGATGATGATGGACAACCTATAAAAAAACCTAAATGGAGAAAGAAGCTTCCTGGATATACTGATGCGTAAGTTATGACACTGTAATGTTCTAAAAGGATAGCTTTTTCTTATCCATAGTACTTTAAAGCAGTGATTCTCAACCAGGGTTCCGTGGAACCCTAGGGTTCCTCCAGAGGTTGCTAGGGGTTTCTTCAGCATTGGGCAATTTCTGCCTCTCAGATAAGTTCACACTTACCCCATTGATCTTTTTAGCTATCTGTAAGGAGGTAATTCTTCCCAATTGCCACAAGTTTAAGGACCATTCTTCCAACTGACTGTCACACTAATGTATCATGAGTTGTAGTTTTCTCAATTTTAGCAGGGGTTCCCCGAGACCGGAGAACTATTTCAAGGGTTCCTCTGTGTTGAAAAGGTTGAGAAAGGCTGACTTAAAGCATGACTAAACCTGCTGGTTTAGTGTTTCCCAAAAGAAAGCTCAAGTTAGAAAGGTTCAATAAATGTTATTAAAGTGGCATTACAACCAAAAATGTAATATATTGCAGCTTATCAATCGCTAGTTGTGGTGGCTGCATTTGTCTTCTTTTTGTGTGCTTTTACCCTCTGTTTTCACCTGGTGATCTGACCAGTAATATTGATAGAATACAAAGCTGCCTTTAAAGCGGAGTTCCACCCAAAAGTGGAACTTCCGCTTAAACCACTCCTCGCCCCCTTACATGCCACATTTGGCATGTAATTTTTTTGGGGGGGGGAGGGGAGTGGTGGCTTCAGTAGGAATGGGACTTCCTGTCCCACTTCCTCCTTCCGCCCTGGGACTGCTTAGGTGACTCCTCCCTGTAGGTGATCACCTGGGACACGTGACAGGTCCAAGGCGATCGCCTGTCCACACAGGGAGCGCAGCGCTGCTCACGCATGCGCAGTGAGTGCCCGGCCGAGAAGGTGAAAGCTGTCACGGCTGGGTGCCCACAGTTAGAATGGAGGTGCCGGCGGAGAGCGGGGGAGAGGAGCGAAGCTCCGGGCGGCCGCGTCGTTGGACAGTGGAATAGGTAAGTGTCTGTTTATTAAAAGCCAGCCGTTACACTTTTTGTAGCGGCTGACTTTTAATTAACAATAATGTGATGCTCAGCACAACACTATTTTGTTCTAATTGTGAGACATTGTCTCATCTCGCATCTGGAACACAGTGCTGTATACTGTTTTTTGTAGCTGAGACTACATACATATAGTCTTTAAAAATCTTTATTCAATGCGTTTCACAGATCGGACCACTCTTACATCACACTGCTTCCTGAGATATTAATTGGGTTCTCTCATCTTTTGGACTCGTCGGGGAACTCCCCCTTGATCTCTCCTGCAAGATAGCCTTCTTGGTGGCTCTCTTGTAAGGAGCCATTTCTGATTCTTCCTTCAAGGATAAATTTGTCTTGTGCCCAAGGAAGAAGGATTCTCTTTGTCCTGCTGACAGGGCCTCATAAAGGGCACCCTGCTTCACAATCTACTATTGCTATATGGATAAGGCAACGCCTCTCAAGAGTTTACACTCTACCCAGATCAGTGAGCGTTTCCCAGACATTTTGACACCAAGCCTCTGCTGCCCAGCTTTGTAAGGCCAATATTCCTGTACAATTAGGACTTGCCTGTAAATTCAATATCTAGGGGTACAGTAAAGGACACAGACACGGTCAGTGTCCAATCGCCTGACGGTAGTAGCTTATAACCCAGGGTCAACGAATATCCAACCTGTGTTCTGCACTCCATGATATGAAATTTATAGATCAGTCAAAATTCTTCTTTTTATCTTTTTTTTTTTCCCATAAATTCTCCAAGTCTGTTAATTATTTATTTTTTAGTCTGTCCTAGAAATGTTTTTTGCTTTCCGGTTAGATATTGTAAACTTATGATTTTAGCTCATTTTGTTTCAGTAATCTTCAGTGCAAGTATGACTTTAATGTAGGGCTGCAACTAACGATTATTTTCATAATCGATTAGTTGGCCGATTTTATTGTTTCGATTAATCGGTTAATAACCGTAAAGAAAAAAAAAGGTAATTTTGCTGCGATTTGCATTTTTTCATTTATTTTTTTTGGCCAATTTGTTGTTGGGCAGACTAAAAAACACAAATTGCTGCAAAAACACATTATTTATTACATGCTTTTCTGCAGCTTCTCTATTGAAGTATATTGAACCAAAAAAACAAAATGGCACCGTTTTGCGTTTTAAAAAAAGTACTTGCCCTTTTTTTTCAAATACGCAGCAGCTGAAAAAATCATGGATGTGAACGTGTCCCATAGGAAACCATGTAAATGACCTGTAGTGTGTTTCTGCAAAAAGCACCAAAAAAACAGAGGTGTGACCCAGACCTGAGATGTTTAGTAACATAATGGTGTTAAAAAAAAAAAAATTAGTACAAAAAGAGCAAATAATCGCTGTAAGGGGTTCATTTTTTACTGTGGGACAGTGAAAGTAATATTTACAGTAGCGATTTGCTCTTTTTGTACTGTAAAGGGCTCTTTTTTTTTTTTTTTAACCCCATTATGTTACTGGCCGATTAATCGATTATGAAATTGATTACTATTTTCATAATTGATTAGTTGTCGATTAATCGATTAGTTGTTTCGGCCCTACTTTAATGTCACTTTGACATTTGTGTTTATTTTTTTTCCCCAGTGCTTTGCAGGAAGCCCAGGAGATCTTCGGTGTGGACTTTGATTTTGAGGATCTTGAAAAGTACAATGAGGAAGATGAAGAAATGGAGGAGTATGAATATGAAGATGAGGAAGCAGATGGAGAAGTGCGTGTTCGCCCCAAGAAAACTGCCAAAAAGCGTGTGAGCAGGCGAAGCATTTTTGAAATCTATGAACCTAGTGAACTGGAGAGTAGCCACTTGACTGATCAAGACAACGAGATCCGAACAACGGATCTCCCAGAAAGATTCCAGGTACGTACTGCATGCTTTTTTATTGCTTGACCTGCATCTTGAATTTAAGTTCTAAATATAATGTAATCTGTTCGTTTTTCTGTTCACAATATGATCAATGCTCGTGAATTTGCATGTGCAATATTTTCAGTAGCCTGTGTTATTTTTCTATTTGTCTCCAATCAATAAGAGGAGGCTTTGTCTTCAGAAAATACAAAGCTGCTTGTGAATAGCTGAGCAACTCTCAGCCCGGCTCAATATTTTTTCTTGGAGTTTGACGAGAAGTCTCTGCTACACTGCTGAAACACAATGCTATATACAGCTACATACAGTTCTTATAGCTCTGCATGTGTTGGTGAAAGAAATGGTTTGGTTGGACCCGCTTAGTCCAAATGAACTATTTAAAGTTCACTAAAACTTTGCTTTTTTCACTGCATATTTAAAAAATGGAAAATAAGTTTGCTTGGATTTCTGCTTTAAGGGCACAACTGATGGCAGTATTAAGCCTTTTCTATAGATTTCTTATTACTGGCAGGCCCTGTCCTTAGTCCGATTATGACTATGACGTTACTTTATCAAGCCTTGTCCGATTGGTCAAATTTTTATTCAAAGACATCTACTGCTGCTGAGGTTGATCCTTCACCTTGAGAATGCATGAAGCAGAGGGCTGTAGCGTTAAATGTCAGTTCATATGCATAGGGCACTTTGGCTAAAGTGCAGAACTGCAGAAACTCCTAATAGAAATTATTTGATCCTCATGGCCTTTGAGAGAAGGCGTATCTTTGGGCCAGCTTTTGAAAACCATAATCAGGGAAGTTACTGGTGGCCCAGGGCACCCATCTTCCTCAGCGGGAAAAAACTAAGAATCAGACTGTAAAGGGGTACAACTAACAGAAGTAGGAGAGATGCCTGTCTGTCCTTGCCCTTGTGTCCATCCTTGTAGCAGCAGGGCTTATTCTCCAGAGGTCTGCTGTGCCCCTATTGATTTCTTTGAGAGCAGATTTTTTTTTTTTAACCTGTCTGTCTTAAAAATGTTTACATTTTAAACTTTTTTATTTTTTACTGCTGCCCTTAATAATGTAATGAATATAAACAAACCCATTTTGCTTCCCTTTAACATGTCTTCCATCAAAGGGCATTAAATATTACGTTGATTTCTTTTTACTGGCAAACCGTACTGACTCCTGTAGTTGTGTACCATTCTTAACTAGGTACCTCAGGATAGCTGCATAATATGCTTTTTTGTTCTTTAGCTACGTACCATTCCAGTTAAATCTGCTGAAGATGATGAGTTGGAAGAAGAGGCTGAATGGATTTACAGAAATGCATTTTCTACACCAACAATCTCTCAACAGGTAACCTACCTGCCTTGTGAATGATCATTAAAATAACCACCTTTTATTTGCAGTTTCTATTTTGTTTGATTTTTCTATACAAGTGGTTCTTAACCATCATTCTGCAGCCTCCTTCCTTCCATGCCATGGCTTCCTGTGTGCTTTGGTCTACAACCAGGGATGGCACAGAGCGTCGCATATACAGTGGGGAATTTTTTATTTATTTTGATCCCCTGCAGATTTTCAAAGTTTGCCCACTTACAAAGAAATAAAGGGTCTGTTTTTTATCATAGCTGTATTTCAAAATGATAGACAGAATATCAACCAAAAATCCAGAAAAAAACACGATACAAATGTTATAAATCGAGATGAAGTTCAGTGAGTAAAATAAGTATTTGTTCCCCAAACAAAACATGACTTAGTACTTGGTGGAGAAACCCTTGTTGGCAAGCACAGAGATAAGACATTTCTTGTAGTTGTTTGCCAGGTTTGCACACATCTCAGGAGAGATTTTGGTACAGATCTTCTCTAAATCCTTAAAGCGGAGCTCCGCTATAAAAAAATATTAAAAGCCAGCCGCTACAAATACTGCAGCTGCTGACTTTTAATAAATGGACGCTTGCCTGTCCTGGAGTCCAGCGACGTCCGCAGCAGAAGACGAGTAATCTCTCGGCTGCCCCCACTGCCATCATCGCTGAGGGAATCAGTTAGTGAAGCGTTGCGGCTTCACTGCCGGGTTTCCTACTGCGCATGCGCGACACGCGCAGCGTCGTCCTCACAGGTCCCCGCTGTGTTCTGGGAGCCGTGTGTTTCCCAGAACACAACGGGGGGGGGGGGGAGTGGCGTAATGCCCGCAGTGTCTATGCCCGGAAGTGGGTGCAAATACCTGTCTTAGACAGGTATCTGCATGCACCCCCTTCCCCCCCCCGAAAGGTGCCAATTGTGGCACAGGAGGGGGGGGGTGGAGGAATCCGATGAGCGGAAGTTGCACTTTAGGGTGGAGCTCCACTTTAAGGTTTCTTGGCTGTCGCTTGGCAACTCGAAGTGTCAGCTCCCTCCTATATGTTTTCTATAGGATTAAGGTCTGGAGACTGGCTAGGCCACTCCATGACCTTAATGTGCTTCTTCTTGAGCCACTCCTTTTGTTGCCTTGGCGGTATGTTTTGGGTCGTTGTCATGCTGGAAGACAATCCACGACCCATATTCAGTGTTCTGGCTGAGGGAAGAAGGTTCTCATCCAAGATTTTACAATACATGGCCCCTGTCAATTGGCCCCTCAATGCGGCAAAGTCAGCCTGTACCTTTAGCAGAGAAACGGCCCGAAAGCATCATGTTTTCACCTCCCAGCCTGACTGTAGGGATGGTGTTCTTGTGGACATAGTCAGCATTTTTCTTCCTCCAAACACGGCAAGTCGAGTCAATGCCAAAGAGCTTAATTTTGGTCTCATCTGACCACAGCACTTTCTCCCAATCCTCCTCTGAATCATTTTAGATGTTCATTGGCAAACTTCAGCTGGGCCTATACATGTGCCATCCTGAAGAGGGGGACCTTGCAGGTGCTGCAGGATTTCAATCCATGGTGTCATATTGTTACCATTGGTTTATTTGGTGACTGTGGTCCCGACTGCTTTGAGATCATTCACAAGTTCCTCCCGTGTAGTTCTGGACTGATCCCTCACTTTTCTCAAGATCATCCTTACCCCATGAGGGTGAAATCTTGCATGGATTGATGGTTAATTTTGTATTTTTTCCATTTACGAATAATCGCTCCAACAGTTGTCTCCTTCTCTCCAAGCTGCATGCTTGATGGTCTTGTAGCCCATTCCAGCCTAGTGCAGGTCTACAATCTTGTCCCTGACGTCCTTTGTCAGCTCTTTGGTCTTGTCCATAATGGTGAGGTTTGAATGGGAGAAAGCGATTCTGTGGACAGGTGTCTTTTATACACATACCGAGTTGTCGTTAGCAACAACTTAAATTGACAGGACTAATCTGTGTACCACATGAGCACATACCGTAGCCAGTCTGGGAGCCAGAATTATTGTTGGTTGGTAGGGGATCAAATACTTATTTTACTCACTGAACTGTAACTCAATTTATAACATTTTGTATCATGTTTTTTCCTGGATTTCTGGTTTATATAGTTTACATTAAGAATGGGCTCAGGCGTGTTCACAGCCCCACACGCCCGAGCCCGCCAGGAAGCTTACACACGCGCATCGCTTATCACCCACAGTGAGACCTTTCCCGATCCGTGGCTGCACAGATCAGGAAATGTCTCGCTGCCTGTTATTATTGGCTGAATTTAAGTGTGCTCTTTTTAGTGCAGGATTAATTTCACTTGAATTAACCTAATTGGTTGCAAAATGTTCTATCAGATCTTCCTTGTTAGTACCACTTACTTTGCCAGCTTTTTGTTGCCCTGTCCCAACTTTTTGGAGATGTGTTGCTGCCATCTTTTTTTTTTTTTAATTGCCATTTTTTTTCTCAGTCTGAACAAACGTTTCATTATAAAAATCCCAAAAAGGCGCCTTCCCTGTATACTATTGTGTTAAGCGCCTACCTTTTTATGTCAATATTAAACATTTGATATGTTTTAATTTTCTATCATGAATAAAATATGGGTTTGAGATTTACAAATCATTGCACTCTTATGTAGATTTTACACAACCTCCCTACTTTTTTGGAATTGGGATTGTACATCGGGCAGAGTTTCCTTTTTTTTTTTTTTTTTCTTTTTTACTAATACTTTATTTATATTACATAGGGGTCAAAGTCCCCTTTTGTGATATTTTTTGGCACAGCTTTAATAAGACATCTGGGGTATATTAGATCCCTGATGTCTCCTCTCTCAATGCCACAGCAGCCAGGAAAAGCGACACCTGAAACTGAAAGTAACATTATACACATCGCTTCTGAGTTCTTTGCATCTAGAAGAGAGGAATGTACTGGCGTTCAGTCCGGTAGTGTGTGTAAACCCACTCTTGGTGGCAGTAAAAGGGTTAACCATGTTGCAACAATTTGTTCATGCCTATTCTTTTACTTGGCGCAAAAGAAGGTAACCCTAGGAGCGACGGACATCAGTTGTCATTTTTGCACCCTGTGCTAGCCCTTCCTCTGTGTATGCAGATGTGAAAGCTCTATATTGGTTTTATCTGGGTGGCAGGGGTGCACTTTGGCATCCTTCTTCTTGTATGCCAGTAGACCTTTTCCTGATACTGGAAACACAGCATGTAAGCTGCTGTCTACCAGATGCTCTCTGAACCAAAACCCCCATCTCTTCTGTCCTGTGAACCCCGGTGCTGGGGGTGCATGCTTGACTCAAAAGCTAAGTTCTAGACTGCCAGGAGGTACCAGTGGCCCCTCTCTACCTATGGCAGCTGAGTGATGGCATGGATTACAGGACCAACACAGATCCCAGGGGAGATGGCAGCAGTATGGGTGAGTGGAGGACACCTACACGGAATGACACACATCTAACACTGCAATGGGCTGGGCAGATTTGTTGCCTGCCTACTATGTATGTCTGTTGATCTATCTTGAAGTCATGTATTGATCTACATGATTAGATTGGCCTACACAACCGTTTTTTGTTTTTTTGTAAAATCTCCAGTTGAAATTTCTTTTCCATAACAGGAAAGCTGGGATTACCTGGAACGTGGACAAGTTACTGCCAGTTTTAGCCGCAAAGGACCTAGCACTATACAGAAAATCAGAGAGGCGCTTAATTTCATGAGGAATCAGCACTTTGAGGTATGCAACCTGCAAATAACTAAACTAACTTGGTATGCCTGATCTACTGGTTTGACATGTTCAAAATGTGCAAATTATGAGAAGCAATGCCTATAGGTTTTCTATCTTTATTTGCCATTGCAAGGATCTTAATGGAACTCTTTATGATGGGTGTAGTATTTTATTTTCAGCACTTAATACTTTGTTTAAAAATGGTGTTAGTGATATCTTATTTTGTTTAATGTGTTACCAAAGGCAAACTTTTTTTAAACTAAAATAACTATGTTGTACTCCCCTGCTCTGTGCAATGGTTTTGCACAGAGTGGCCCCGAACATCGTCTTCTGGGATCCCCTGCTGGTGATCTTGGCTCCTCCTCTTCTCGGTGTGCCCCCATAGCAAGCCGGGGGGGGGTTCAGAGAGCGGTAAAATATTTTTTGCCATAATGCAGTGAAATGCATTCAGGTAAAACATTTTTAGGCTTTAGAACCACTTTAATTTTGATTATATTTCCTATTGCTATGGTTGTTTACACACAGCTTAGCCATATATTGCAGTTCACCAGGCTTGTGACAAGGCTAATTATTTTAATGATGTCCTTATTTTGTTGACTTGTTTGGCACCCCTTCATCCTAACAGTGACCTTGTGTGCCTTTCTTCCAGGTACCCTTTATTGCATTTTACAGAAAAGAATACGTGGAACCGGAGCTCAATATTAATGATTTATGGCGAGTCTGGCAATGGGATGAGAAGGTACAATTTTTTGCCTTTTATAATCGAATATTTCACTTATAGTTTGCTGATCATGGCTGTACTATGATGGATTTGATGGATTCCCCAAATACTGTTAGACTGTTTGTCTACCAGGGCCACCTTTCTAAAATGCACGTTTGAATATTAAACCCCCAAACAGTATATATTTTTTGAAAGAAAGGACGTGGAAGAAGAAAAATGCTAATTGAAGTTTGTCACATGATCTTAATGTCCATGTTTATCAAATGCCAATTTTTTTGATAAAGTATAAAAGACGTGGTTGTGATTAGTAAATACCCCCCCCCCCCCCCCCCAACATGTCAAGACTTAAAATTGCGCACACCCGTAAAATGGTGACCAACTTTGGTACCCTAAATTGTCAATAGGCTTCGCTTTAAAAGCCTTTATAGATTATTAGTTTAGAGTTAATCATTAATGATGGGCCTAGAGCTATTGCTGTCTGCTGCTCGTGGCGATATGCAATGTGTGTAGCGCAATCATCGGTTTCATGTGTATGTGCACCCAACACATGCATTTATGTTCTGTGTATGTGGGAGCGGGGACCTTTTTAAAAAAAAACTTTATTTTTTTTTCCTCCCTGTTTTATTTTTTATTTTTATTCAATTGAATTTATTGCTATCGCATTGGAGAATGGTAGCTTTGGTTGCCTGTGAAAGTGATTTGAATCACTTGCAGCTGCCTAAATCACTTCCACATGAAAGCCTATTACTTACAAATTTAACCACTTAACGACCGCTCACTGTATATATATACGTCGGCAGAATGGCACCGACAGGCACAATCACGTAGAGTGTACGTGATTGCCTTTGTATAGTTGGGGGGTCCAATCGGACCCCCCTCCTATACAGTGAGCGGTGGCTAAGTGTCCGGGAGCGTTCCGGGATGAGGGGGCAGCCATTCGTTTCTGGCCACCCCCTCGCGATCGCTCCCGGCGAATGGAAATGCCCCCTCTGTCTGTGTCAGACAGAGGGAGCAGGAGGAAGTGATGTCATCTCTGGTGCGGCGCTCACATATACCGAGCGCCGTACAAGAGAAGACATCAGGTCAGTGCACACAACACTACACTGACACCAGGACACATAGGGACATAAATCGCCCCCCCAGACACCCCAGATCACCCCCCCAGCCCCCAGTCACAGTGTCACTGATTGCAGTGACCATTTATTTAGTGATCACTGCAATCAGTGACATTTGTGACTGTAAAAGTGTCACCAAAGTTTAGTCTTAGGTCCAGTGTAGCCCCCTAACCCCCCCTAATTAAGGTTTAACCCCCTGATCACCCCCCAGATAACCCTTTCACCCCCTATCACCACTGTCGCTAAGCGATCATTTTTCTGATCGCTGTCTTAGCGTCAGTGATGCCGATCGGCAGCCAGTAATTTTTTTTAGGTTCGCCGCATGTTTTTATAGCGCCAGGTACCCCAATATATTATCTAATAAAGGTTTAACCCCCTTGATCGCCCCCCAGGTAACCCTTTCACCCCCTATCACCACTGTCACTAAGCGATCGCTTTTCTAAACGCTGTCTTAGTGTCTGTGATGCAGATCGGTAGCCGGTAATATTTTTTTTAGGTTCGCCGCAGGTTTTTATAGCGTCAGGTACCCCAATATATTATCTAATAAAGGTTTAACCCCCTTGATCGCCCCCCAGGTAACCCTTTCACCTCCTATCACCACTGTCGCTAAGCAATTGTTTTTCTAAACGCTGTCTTAGTGTCTGTGATGCAGATCGGTAGCCGGTAATTTTTTTTTAGGTTCGCCGCAGGTTTTTATAGCGTCAGGTACCCCAATATATTATCTAATAAAGGTTTAACCCCCTTGATCGCCCCCCAGGTAACCCTTTCACCCCCATCACCACTGTCGCTAAGCGATCGTTTTTCTAAATGCTGTCTTAGTGTCGGTGATGCAGATCGGTAGCTGGTAATTTTTTTTTTTAGGTTCGCCACAGGTTTTTATAGCGTCAGGTACCCCCATATATTATCTAATAAAGGTTTTAACCCCCTGATTGCCCCTAGTTAACCCTTTCACCAGTGATCACCATATAAGTGTTACGGGTGACGCTGGTTAGTTAGTTTGCTTTTTATAATGTCAGGGCACCCGCCGTGTATATAACCCAATAAAGGTTTAACCCCCTGATTGCCCGGCGGGTGATATCAATTTAGGTTTTAGCGTCAGAGAGGGTCTGAGTCACACCCCAGGCAGCGTCAGGTTAGTGCCAGTAACGCTAACACCCACGCGTGAAGCATACACCCCCTTTAGTGGTATAGTATCTGAACAGATCAATATCTGATCTGATCTGATCAGATCTATACTAGCGTCCCCAGCAGTTTAGGGTTCCCAAAAACGCAGTGTTAGCGGGATCAGCCCAGATACCTGCTGGCACCTGCGTTTTGTCCCTCCGTCCAGCCCAGGCCACCCAAGTGCAGTATCGATCGGTCACTTACAAAACAAAAACACACATAACTGCAGCGTTCGCAGAGACAGGCCTGATCCCTGCGACTCCAGTGCTGTAGGAGGTGATTTCACCACCACAGTTAAAAAAAAAAAGCAAATATGCCGAAGCATTGGGGCGGCAGGGGCGGAGGAGCGATTTTGCTCCTAATGCCGCGTACATATGGTCGAAATTCCGACGGAGGCTTGCCCGTGGAAAAGTCCAACCATGTGTGTGCGGCATAACTTTTTTGCGGGAGGATGCCCCCATGCTTCGGCATATATAAATGGTGCGTGTATGCCCATCATTGGAAGTGGGTGGATGAAGGGCGGTATTCTAATGTTGGGCATACCCACCGATCAATCTCTTTTTTCGTTCAGCCAACTGGCTGCATGAAAAAAAAAGATTACAATACATGTCCAACAAGGACCAGCAACGTACTGGTATGTTGCTGGACTTTGAATGGTTATACCAGAATGATGCCTGCGGGTTTAGGTATCATCTTGGTATCATTCTTTTCAGCCTGCGGCCGGCTTTCATGTAAAAGCAATCCTAGCGGCTAATTAGCCTCTGGACTGCTTTTACAAGCAGTGGGAGGGAATGCCCCCCCCCCCCGGATATAAAAAGCGCCATTGGGAAAGCATTTTATCACACCGATCTTGGTGTGGTCAGATGCTTTGAGGGCAGAGGAAAAATCTAGGGTCTAGAAGACCCCAGTTTTTTCAAAAAAAAGTACCTGTCACTACCTATTGCTATCATAGGGGACATTTACAATAAAAATGATAAAAAAAAAAAATACTTGGAAGGAACAATTTAAAAATAAAATAAAAAAGCAAAATTAATAATAAAAAAAAAAAAAAAAAAAAAGCACCCCTGTCCTGCCCTGCTCTTGCCCAATGGCGAACGCAAGCGTCGGTCTGGCGTCATATGTAAACAGCAATTGCACCATGCATGTGAGGTATCACCGCGAAGGTCAGATCGAGGGCAATCATTTTAGCAGTAGACCTCCTCTGTAAATCTACTGGGGTAACCTGTAAAGGCTTTTGAAGGCTTTTAAAAATGTATGTAGTTTGTCGCCAATGCGCGTTTGTGCGAAATTTTAAAGCATGTCGTGTTTGGTATCTATGTACTCGGCCTAAGATCATCTTTTTTTATTTCATCAAACATTTGGGCAATATAGTGTGTTTTAGTGCATTAAAATTAAAAAAAGTGTATTTTTTAACCCAAAAAATGCGTTTGAAAAATCGCTGCGCAAATACTGTGTAGAAAAAAAAATGCAACACCCACCATTTTAATTTGTAGGGCCTTTGCTTTAAAAATATATATAATGTTTGGGGGTTCAACATAATTTTCTTGCAAAAAAAAAAATGTTTTCATGTAAACAAAGTGTCAAAAAGGGCTTTGTCTTCAAGTGGTTAGAAGAGTGGATGTAAGCTTCCTAATGTTGTGTATAAAATGCCAGAACAGTTCAAAACCCCCCCAAATGACCCCATTTTGGAAAGTAGACACCCCAAGCTATATACTGAGAGGCATGTCGAGTCCATGGAATATTTTATATGTTGACACAAGTTGCGGAAAAACTACAATTTTTTTTTTTTTTTGCACAAAGTTGTCACTAAATGATATATTGCTCAAACATGCCATGGGTATATGTGGAATTACACCCCAAAATACATTCTGTTGCTTCTCCTGAGTACGGGGATACCACATGTGTGAGACTTTTTGGGAGCCTAGCCACGTACGGGACCCCAAAAACCAAGCACCGCCTTCAGGCTTTCTAAGGGTGTAAATTTTTGATTACACTTCTCACTGCCTATCACAGTTTCGGAGGCCATGGAATGCCCAGATAGCACAAAACCCCCCCAAATGACCCCATTTTGGAAAGTAGACACCCCAAGCTATTTGCTGAGAGGTATTGTGAGTATTTTGCAGATCTCGCTTTTTGTCACAAAGTTTTGAAAATTGAAAAAAAAATATATATATATATATATATATATATATATATATATATATATATATATATATTTTTTTCTTTCTTCATTTTCAAAAACAAATGAGAGCTGTAAAATACTCGCCATTCCTCTCAGCAAATAGCTTGGGGTGTCTACTTTCCAAAATGGGGTCATTTGGGGGGGTTTTGTGCGATTTTATGGCCTTCGAAACTGTGATAGGTAGTGAGGAGTGAAATCAAAAATTTGCGCCCTTAGAAATCCTGAAGGCGGTGCTTGGTTTCCGGGGTCCCGTACGCAGCTAGGCTCCCAAAAAGTCCCACACATGTGGTATCCCCGTACTCAGGAGAAGCAGCAAAATGTATTTTGGGGTGAAATTCCACATATAACCATGGCATGTGTGAGCAATATATCATTTAGTGACAACTTTTTGTAATTTTTTTTTTTTTTGTCATTATTCAATCACTTGGGACAAAAAAAAAAAATTCAATGAGCTCAACATGCCTCTCAGCAATTTCCTTGGGGTGTCTACTTTCCAAAATGGGGTCATTTGGGGGGGTTTTGTACTGCCCTGTCATTTTAGCACCTCAAGAAATGAGATAGGCAGTCATAAATTTAAAGCTGTGTAAATTTCAGAAAATGTACCCTAGTTTGTAAACTCTATAACTTTTGCGCAAACCAATAAATATACGCTTATTGACATTTTTTTTACTAAAGACATGTGGCTAAATACATTTTGGCCTAAATGTATGACTAAAATTGAGTTTATTCGATTTTTCTTATAACAAAAAGTAGAAAATATCATTTTTTTTCAAAATTTTCGGTCTTTTTCCGTTTATATCGCAAAAAATAAAAATCGCAGAGGCAATCAAATACCATTAAAAGAAAGCTCTATTTGTGGGAAGAAAAGGACGCAAATTTCGTTTGGGTACAACATTGCATGTCCGCACAATTTACAGTTAAAGCAGCGCAGTGCAAAATTCTGAATTCACCTCTGGTCCTTTAGCTACCAAATGGTCCGGGGCTTAAGTGGTTAAGCACACCCCCCAATAATGTACCTGGCTCCTCTTTTGATCCAGTGCTGTGCCCAAAAGCAGCGGGAGTTATTTGGCTTCTGTTGCTGTCATTCAAATCCTGTTAGGATGGGGTGGGGCCAAGCCACGCTGTGTGTGTGTGTCTATGGAGTTTTTGATTTAGTATGGTTATTATATTCTAATTTCAGCTATATGATTTACAATGCCATTTGCATGTTGGCCTTTCCTGTTATCTAAATTGTGAAGGAGGGTATAGTGCACAGTTCAGTTAGAGAAACCTATGTCGGTGTGAATAAGGTCTCCTCTTTGTGGCTTAATGTAATTTTGTTATGGTTCTCTATTTAAGGATAACCTGTGTAATTAAACATACAGTAGTGACATATATGTTTCTGAAACAATACTATTTCTGCTGTAAGCGTCGGGACCCCTGTAAATCTGTTAAATTGTCAACACTGACATTGACACGTTTTTAGGTATATTCGTTTATGCAATTTTTTCTTTAATTTTTTTCTTTAGTGGACCCAACTTAGATTGAGAAAGCAGAATCTGATGCGTCTGTTCCAGAAAATGCAGGCTTATCAGTATGAGCAGATCTCTGCGGATCCAGATAAGCCACTTTCTGATGAGATAAGACCTCTGGATATTGCAGACATGGAGAGGTAACTGTAATTAATGAACAAAAAAAACTATAATTTACTTATATTAAAAAAATTATGGAGCATATAACCTTTAGAAACGTGCCTGCTTGAAAAAAAGTATTATTTGACATGGTAAATAATCAGCCGTTTTAGGCAGCGGTTTTATCTGTATGAACAGCTTGGGGCCAATATTTAAATTATTCGCTTTTTGATTGGTTTCTGAGCTGCCCAGAAATTTGTCATGTGAATCAGTTTTAACCTGTTCTCCTATTCTATGCAATTGCTACAAGGTAATCTTGATGAACAAATGTAAACGTCTGCTGCTTCTTCGTAACGCAAAGGCAGAGGTTCAGAGAATTGCCTGTAGTGTGCATGGTATAGAACCACTGTATTCAGTTACTATTAAAAAAAAATTATATATCTTAATTGTACATTACAAGCAGAGTACTCCAACACCATGGGTTATAGCTGTGTATCTTCAGGTGGACACTGGCAAAGCTTTAGAGGACACCCATCTGGGCACCTCCCCTATAACCCTAATACACCATGTGTTCTCAGTTTTGTGATGGCATTTGCAGTTGGTGGACCTTTTTCTTCTTCACAGAGAAAATCACCCTTTGTTTTTATAGTTTAATTTATTTTATTTTCAGATTCCTCAATCAAGCCCTATTTGTCTTGTAATGCCAGTATAGAAGCAGTGTATCCAGATTGGCACAACCTTAGTTAAGCCTTGGGAGCCATACCCAGACAACATGCTGTGGGCACTACCTGTAATGTTGCTTCAGGCACTGGATCCTGCGTGGGTGCATTCCTTGGCACTTTGTGCAACGTTTTGAGTCAGCCGTATGGTGTTAAACAAGTCAAGGGCAGTGGTCCCACTATTATGGAACCCAGTCCCTGAAGACCCATTCTGGGGTATGCCCAGCCTGGACTTTGCATAGTCCAGTGTCGTGGACAGGTTAGACAGGGTCACCCTGTATCACTTACTGTTACTGTAAAAACAGAACTAGGTTTTAAATGTATTCACCTTGCAGTGTAAACTTCAAACTTGATGCTAAAATTCAACCATTTAGAGCTTAATCTCGGGGATGACCTGGTCTTGTGTCGCACCACTGGTCATACACTTTACCACCATTTTTCACCTAGAGCCCTTAAAAGGTACTCCAACACTTCTTGTAAGCTTTCGTTACAGGATGAGCAACACCTGGATAATAGCGCAGAGCCGGCACTCATGCTGGCCTCAGCATCTAACTCTCAGGCACACAGCGATCAACCCAGTGTCCGCTCGGAGTATTGGCATTTGCCGGTGATGCAAGCATTCTGCTTGCTCATCAGTTCTCTGCCATAAGATGGTGCCATGGCTGTGGCCTGCATCAACCGTCAAGGGGATGCTAGGAGTCTTGCAGAAAGCAAACCATATCTCATGGACAGAAATTCCCTTTCCAACGATAACTGCGACATCCCAGGAGTGGACTAATAGAAAGTTGATTATCTTGCCTGAATCAAGGGAAATGTACCCTTCACCCAGATGTGATCAATCTGATATGCCAAAAATGGGCAATTCTGGATGTGGACATCCTAGCCTCCAGACTCGACAACCTCTGTTGCCAGAACCGGGAATCCTTTTTATCTTTTTTTTCAGATGCCCTAATAATCCCCTGGTCACAGTACTGGCTAATTTAGGCCTTCTCTCCTTTGAAATTCCTACCTTACCTATTCAAGAATATGGAACAAGAGGAAAACTGATTCTATTTTAACCAAACTGGCCCAGAAGAATCAGGTACACAGACATACTGACTCCTAGCGGACTAGACCACTGCACTCTTCTTCCCAACAGGCCAGATGTACTAGCTCAAGGTTTCAAGCATGGCTGTTGAAAGCCAGGTCTGGAAATTTTTGCCTGGTGTGAACATGCGCACTTGAAGTGGAAGTAAACCCATCCATAAAATTGTTTACATTTCCTGTACATGCCAGAAATGTAACACTCCCATTGGTTGTGCTCTCAACCAAACTGTCAAACCATCCAATGGCTGCTGTCATAACTGATCACATGTTCATAATCATGGCAGTTGTAGATTAAACAGAGGCAAAGATGGCAGCTTCCCTTGCTGAAAACGATAGGGGGGTTTGCTTGCACTTTAAATTCCAGAGATTACTTTGTGGCTCGCATTTTGGTTTTCCTTGAAACTAAAAAAACTTTCTTGACCAGAACCTGGCCTTAAGCACTCTCAAAGGTATTAAAAAAAATTATGGTAAAACCACGCAGATCCACCTAAAAATGCCCTATATATATCTCATAGTGAGGACATCTATGACCAATATATGCAAACATCTATGATCTATAACCAATTTAGTCATACAACTTCTAGTGACACAATTCATATGTATGCAAAACATTAAAGTGCTTGTGAAAAAACATATATACAATAAAGAAAAAATTTGAACAATAAAGTCCATAAATAAGTGACAAAATGTTTTTTTGTATATAAAGTGCGTGACCAAAATCAAATATATTATTCATTCAAAAATTTTAAAAATTGTGAAAAAATATAAAAATAATTCAAACAATCCACATCAATATCATGTAGTAAAACTTGTATGCTTATCGAAAACAGACAATCGCACCCAAAAGTGATCCTCCACCAGCTGTATCAAACTGACTCACCAGATCCAATATCTGGTCAGATTATAAACCAGCAGCTGCGGCTTTTTGCAATAAATGCTTGAGTCAGAGGTATTCGTTGGCTATTGCACCAGGTCCTCTCCAGTGAATCATACCAGGCTATCCATATATTTAAGGGAAGGATGCTCCAATAGTGTGATGCCATATATAAAAAGATTTATTTAAAACATTAAAAGTTACACTTGCACTTTTCAAGTGTCAGACCCGACACTAGAGATTTTTGGCATAGATATGTATCCTTATCGTCTCCAGCTGCTTTAGTTCATATGTGAGCTGCAAGCACGATCATGGACAGCATTTTTTCTTTATTGTATGTTTTTTCACAAGCACGTTGCACTTTAACGTTTTGCCTACATATGAATTATGTCACTAGAAGTTGTATGACTAATTGGTTATAGATGTCTGCATAGATTGGTCTTAGATGTTTGTATAGATTTCCTTGCAATCCACAGGTCGTCAATCATTACAAATTCCGAACTTTAGAGGATCTCAACATGGTTCAGTGTTGGCATAGTTCTGTTTGCCTGATTATGCCCCCTTCTTCATTGCTTGGAGCCATCCCATGTATGAATACTCTGCCTTTGTACTGTATGATAAGGAGAAGAATTATTTTGACCTAACCTGTAAATTCCATAACTTAGAGTACAGTACAGCTTGCAGACCACCCTCCCTTTAATTTCTTGGTTTACTTCCCATGTTTGCTACAAAACTGAGGACTCATGGAGTGGGTAAGGTTTATAGGTGAGGTGCCCAGGGGGGTGTGTCCTCTAAAGCTTTGCCAGTGCCCAACCACCATAAGGTACACACCTATAACCATAGGATTTACAGACAAGTAAAAAGTCCTCTTTCACATTCACTTTTTTCAAAAGATGTGTTTTTGCTCACGTATAGCTGTAATTTTAACTTTATGCAGGCTGAAAGATGTCCGGTCAATGGATGAATTGAAGGATGTGTATAACCACTTCCTACTGTACTATGGGAGAGACATTCCAAAGATGCAAAATGCAGCCAAGACCACCCAGAAAAAGATGAAACGCATCCCTGAAGAAGGAGAGGAGGAAGGTTTGTATATGATGGGGGGCCGCTGTACTTAAAAGCTTTAAGAACTGATTTCTAAATAGCCAGTCTTGACCTCAGTACCACAATCTGAAACATTCAGGCTCCATTCACACCAAAGCGTATCGATTTGCTGGAGTTTTTAAGCAACAGAAAGCACTAGGGCCCAGGTCGGCGATCTACCAGACCAGTTGATCGTGGCAAGGTCACTGGTAGATTGCCTGGGCTTGCTGACCTGCTGACACGCGTCCTGCCCTGGACAAACGTGCTGGGATGGGGAACTACTTTCAAGCATAATGCTCCCAGCCGGCACCAGCCACTGAGGGAACAGCACCGCAGAGTCAGCTGTTCTGTGGAGGCATCAGCCATCCGCATAAGTGGATGGCTCTGCTAAAGCACTGTGCGGGTTAGTGTCACTAGGCAAGAGACAGCAATGGCCACAGTTAAGATATATGGACACAAGTAGTTATTTGGACAAAATAGCATCGGTATGCAGTTGTGCTCATATAGCTGCACAATAGCAGCTATATGAGCACAACCGCATAAAGAAGTTATTCTGCCCATATATCTGCTGTTGTGCTTCAGGGGATTAAACTTGTGAACAGGGGCCATTGAAATGAATGGGATTTTGCTTGTTTTTTTTTTGGAACTTCAGAGCTGAAAATTATCCAGGTGTGAACAGGGCCTCAAATATTTACATCCAACACAATACAGGAAAATAAAGACGTTTTGGACTGATTTTATACGAACATAGCAAGCAAAAAAGTGGTTTAATAGTCTTTAATCTCTAAAATACTAAGTTTCAAATATAGGATCAGTATGTTGAAAATATAATTATTTGTTGAAACTTTTTTATGATTTTTTATTTATTTTTTTATATTGAAAGTTTATGATGTATGCACAGTATTTGCACTTGTAGTAACGTTAGTTATTTGGCACCGTTTGCAATGTGGTTGTGGTATAATAATGTTGAAAATAGACTGTTCCTGACATTTTTATTAATTGTCAATGTCCTTGTGTCTGCATTGTAACATTACAAATATTTATAATGGCTTTGAATAATTTCCAGGGGCTGAGCCTGTAGAACAAGAGGAGGAGGAGCAGAAGGGACCAGAGTTAAAGCAGGCTTCCCGTAGAGATATGTATTCTATCTGCCAAGGAGCTGGTCTTGGTAAGTGTCCTCTCTTTGATATGCAAGCTTATCGTGGCACTTAAAGCCCAAAGCAGTCGATACATAAGTCTTATTTTATTTATTTTTTTTGCTCAAAAATGGAAAAAAATATATTCAGCTCCCCCATCCATACACTCAATGTGGACGGGGAATCCTCCCCACTGAGCTATTGTATTCTGACAGCAGGTAGACTTTCCTAATGTCCGAACACAATGATCAGCGCTGCCGGCTTTAGCCAGTGGTGCTGATCAAGCAGAGAAAATCCAGCAGGGTGGTTTTGCAGAAGTCAGTCTGTACAACCAGCCTTGCCCATACATGGATTAAAATTTGGCTAGTCCCTGCTGAACCAGCTGAATTTTGACTCATGTATGGCCAGATTAAATTTAGTCACGTGCCTCTTCCCCTGACTTCTCTTCAAGAGCAATGGCACAACCATCCACCCATCCCCGCATGCCAGGGTGCTAGGTTTTCTCCTGGACTCCTGAACTCTATCGGCCCCATATCCAATCACTTTCCAAAGCTTGCCGCCTCCATCTCGGCAACATCTCCAAAATACGTCCCTTCCTAACCAATGAAACCACAAAGCACCTGATTCACTCCCTGGTTATCTCTTGCCTCTACTGCAACTCCCTTCTCATTGGTTTACCTTTAAAGAGGTTATCCCCCCTTTAGCCCATCATGAATGCTGCTGCCAGACTCATCCACCTTACAAACTGCTCAGTGTCTGCTACCCCTTCCTGCCAATCCCTCCATTGGCTGCCACTCGCCCAACAAATTCAATTAAAAATACTAACAATAATTTACAAAGCCATCCACAACTCTGCCCCCAGCTACATCACTAGCCTAGTCTCTAAATACCAACCGAATCGTACTCTTCGTTCCTCCCCAAGACCACCTGCTCTCTGTCTCCCGAGTCACCTCCTCCCATACTCGCCTCCAGGACTTCTCCTGAACCTCTCCCATCCTTTGGAATTCCCTACCCCAATCTGTCCCATCTCCACCTCCTATCCACTTTTAGGTGATCGCTAAAAACTTATTTTCACAGAAGCCTATCCTGCCTCCACCTAACTGTACTTCCATTGTCTTTATCAGCTCATCCCCTGCAGCTATTACCTTTTTTTGTATTTGTTTTTTTTTTTTACACACACACACTTATTTTTTTAATTAGAACAAGGGGTGATTACTTGCATTCAATGTAATAATATAAAGCGAGCCCCTGAAAGGTGAACTTATCCTTATAAATACTGTGTTTATTGTTTAATGCACTAAACTTGATGGCACTTTTAGTACATCTAATCATTAGAAAAGCAAATTTCTGTTTACTTTTGAATATAACTCTCACTGTTTATTTTGTAATGATTCTCAAAGCCTTTGGTAAATCAAGCCCATAGGTATTACCCATTTTAAAGTGCCAATGTATTTTTAAGTTTTGGGAGAAACCCTCAACACCCAGACAAAATCTATGCAGTCACAGTTAACTTGCAGACCACACACACACACTTCTTGGTGAGAATTTAACCCAAGACTAATTAATAGTTGACCATACTGCCAGGTATTTACCTAGAAAAATTCTCTTAGTATAAATGCAACTGTGGTTTTTAAGTTTTGCTTTTTGATATATTTGTATATCACTTGCAAGTTTTCCTGGCTTTAGGATGCCAAAGTCCAAATTCTGATCATTTACTGAGTCCAGCATATCTTATGAAATCTCACAGATGGCTTGGCAAAGAAGTTTGGTCTTACACCAGAACAGTTTGGAGAAAACCTGCGAGACAGTTACCAGAGGCATGAGACTGAGCAGTTTCCAGCTGAGCCTCTTGAGCTTGCCAAAGATTATGTGTGCAGGTTAGTCCAAGCTTTTTTTTTTTTTTTTCTTTTACACAAAAATAAACATCTGTTAATAGAGTGCATATCATGGACATCAGATCATAACTCCACAGTTGCTCATTTCGTTTTCTGCTGTCGTCCCTGTACTAATACCATGCATAAAACCGATGTTTGGAAGTGAAGCCATAGTTACATTTAAACATTGGCAGTTGACAAAACTCTCTAATGTTAATAAAGTATGTCTACATAAGGCTTAGTCTTATAATATCATTTTCTTTTTTTACAGTCAGTTCACAACGCCTGAGGCAGTGCTGGAGGGGGCCCGGTATATGGTTGCACTGCAGATTGCCAGAGAACCTTTAGTTAGACAAGTCCTGAGGCAGACCTTCCAGGAAAGGGGCAAAATCAATGTTGTGCCAACCAAGAAAGGCAGAAAGGCAAGTGTGTGCTTTTTGACTGCATTTCATTCAAAGAATATTTTAGCTTTCTTAAGGTTCACTAGGGATAACACAAAACTAGCTTTTTTTACTTGGTATTCATTCTGTTTTTCCCGTGTGCAGGAAGTGGATGAAGCCCATTTTGCATATGCTTTTAAGTATCTGAAAAATAAACTTGTGAAGGAGCTTCGGGATGATCAGTTTCTCAAGATGTGCATTGCAGAAGAAGAGGGTTTAATTTCTATTGAGATCAGCATAGATATGAAGGATGTTGAGGGGTAAGTGTGGAATATCTGTTGCCATGGTGGTAAAATTGTGTTGCTTTATTTACTGCCTACCCACAGTAGTTGCATGGATTTTATCAGCTGGTCCCAGCCAATGATTCATGGCTGAAATCTGCTTACGCACACACCGCGCACACGCGCACTCCGCACACGCGCACTCCGCGCACGCGCACACGCGCACTGCACACTCCGCCCACACTGCACACTCCGCCCACACTGCACACTCCGCCCACACTGCACACTCCGCCCACACACCGCACACTGATCAGTGATCTGGCTATTTTGTTTTCCTTGCAAAGCAGAGAAAAAAAACAGCCAGATAAAAAAGTAAGAGAAGCACACATTACATATTGTTAGGCATGTTATACATTTAACACCTTGATTGCCTTTAGATGTTAAACTCCTTCCCAGCCAGTGTCCGTGTACAGTATGATCACTGTATTGATGTCACTTGCAGTTAGTAACACTCCCAGACAGTGTCTGTTAACGACAGATTTTTTTTTTTAAATTATTGGATATGTTTTTTAACAGAGTAGAAAATAGGATTTTTTACTCACCGTAAAATCCTTTTCTCTGAGTCCATTGACCGACACAGCTTCTCTATTGACAAAGTGGGTATTATCTGTTAATTAGGAGTGACTAGGCAGAAAACTTGTAAAAAGTGTTGCATCACACCTTCTACAGTACCGCCCAGGGGGCGGACCCTCTGGGTATATCCCCTCAGTCTGCATCTCGCAGATCAGTTCGTCAAAAAGCAGTACAAACTTAAAAGGAGGGGTGGGTGCTGTGTCGGTCCATGGACTCAGAGAAAAGGATTTTACGGTGAGTAAAAAATCCTTTTTACTCTTTCGTCCATGGACCGACACAGCTTCTCTATTGACAAAGTGGGACGTCCCAAAGCAGTGTCAGAGAAAAAATGAGGGGTGGTATGGTAACAGCATAAAAATAAACTTCACCCCAAACACAAAACAGCACTCCTCCAACGGAGGAGTTGCAACTCTAAACAGCCGCTTGCAAAACCTTGCGGCCGAAAGAGGCATCTGAAGATGCACCTACATCAACTTTGTAGAATTTTGTGAAAGTGTGAGCGGACGACCAAGTCGCCGCTTTACATAATTGGGAAACAGACGCTTGATGTCGGAAAGCCCAAGAGGCACCTATTGCCCTGGTCGAATGCGCCGTGACAGGAAAGGGGGGCGCTTGACCCTTTTAAGGCGTAAGTCTGGATTACTATCTGTCGGATCCACCTAGAGATGGTGGCCGACGAGACTGCTTGGCCCTTCTTGGGACCAGCCACCGAAACAAACAGTGAGTCTGACTTCCAGAACAGGGAAGTAGCAGATAGGTATACTCTCAAAGCTTGGACAACGTCCAAGGAATGCAACGCCGACTCCTTAGGGTTCGACGGATGAGGACACAAGGATGGAAGTACAATGTCTTCGTTGAGATGAAAAGCCGAAACGACCTTCGGAAGAAAGGCTGCGGCCACAGCACCACCTTATCCTTGTGGAAAACCAAATAGGGAGCCTTGCAGGACAAGGCTGCCAGCTCAGAGACTCGTCTAACTGACGTAACAGCCACCAAAAAGACCACTTTCTGAGAAAGTGTCAACAGGGGAATATCTCTAATATTCTCAAACGGTGCCTTCTGAAGCACCGAGAGGACCAGGTTCAAGTCCCACGGAGGTAGCGGGGGACGGACCGGAGGGGCCACATGTCGAACCCCCTGCACAAAAGTACTCAGGAGAAAGTGAGCCGCCAGGGGTCGCTGAAAAAAGACAGCCAGGGCAGATATCTGTCCCTTAATCCTACTTAGGGCAAGCCTTTGGTCCACCCCATGCTGTAAAAACAGCAGGATTCTGGAAACCAAATAGGTACGCGGATGCCATTTCATTTCCTCACACTTGGAGATGTAGGCCTTCCAAGTGCGGTGATAAACCTTCCTAGAGGACGATTTTCGAGCACTTCTCATCGTAGAGATTACTGAATCTGACAGGCCCCGGTCTCTCAGTACCTGGTTCTCAACAGCCATGCCGTTAAAGCCAATGACTAAAGCAGGATGGAGTATGGGACCTTGCGATAGCAGGTCCTTCCGTAGTGGTAGGCGCCAGGGGACGTCTGCTACCAGACGTACTAGATCGGCGTACCAAGGACGCTGAGGCCAATCTGGAGCGATTAGGATCATTGGAATTCCCTCTGCCTCCACTCTGCGGAGCAGAAGAGGAAGAAGCCTTAAGGGAGGGAAGGCATAGATTAGCCGATACTGACCCCATGATGCCACAACGCGTCCTTTGCGTCTGCCAATGGGTCTCTTGACCGGGCCACAAACCTCAATACCTTCCGATTTGAGTCGGGAAGCCAGAAGATCTACGTCTGGTGTGCCCCATCTTTGGCAGAGGAGTTGGAACACCTCCGGGTGTAAGGACCATTCTCCCTGGTCCAGCATCTGGCGGCTCAGGTAGTCCGCCTGCCAGTTTTCCACACCCGGAATGTACACGGCCGACAGTGCCGGTATGCTCCTCTCTGCCCACTTCAGGATGCGAGCGACCTCCGATGCTGCAGCTGAGCTTCTTGTTCCTCCTTGATGATTGACATAAGCCTGCTGTGGCGTTGTCTGACTGGATCCTGACTGGATCCTGACTGGACGCCCTTGCAGCCTCTGAGACCATTTGAAGAGGCACAGCCTGATCGCCCGGATTTCCAGGACATTGATCGCGACCTTGCGCCGACTGAACACCCCAGACTCCCCCCCCCCCCCCCAACCTGTAAGGCTGGCGTCCGTCGTGATCACTATCCAGTAAACCGGAAGAAATGACTTCCCGGCCAGAAGAGCCGGTGCTGTCAGCCACCATACCAGGGATCTCCTGACTAGGTGGCTCACTCGGATTTGATAATCCAGAGATGAAGGGCATCTGTTCCACCTGGACAGAACTTCCTTCTGTAACACTCGAGTGTGGTATTGAGCATATGGAGACCGCCATGAGGCCCAACACTCGCATGCAAAAACGGAGTGACGACCAATTCCTGGAAGTCAGCTGCCGTACTGCAGCCCGGAGGGTCTGCAACTTCTCCACAGGGAGGAATACATTTGCCTCTGAGGAATCCAGAATCAACCCCAGGTACACTAGGCGTTGAGTGGGCACCAATACTGACTTTTGCGTGTTTAGTATCCAACCACAGTCTCGAAGAGTCTGACAGGTAATAGACACGCTTACCTCTAATTCTGAGCTTGAAGGGGCCTTCAGTAGAAGGTCGTCCAAGTAGCCCATGATAGCGATACCCGCTGTCTTAGAAGTGCCAAAATCGTGGCGAGCACCTTGGTGAACGTCCTGGGTGCTGAGGCAAGGCCAAACGGGAGGGCCACAAACTGGTAGTGGTTCTTCCCGATAGCAAATCGCAGAAACCTCTGGTGTCTGGAGTATATGGGGACATGCAGGTATGCGTCCTTGATGTCCAAGGAGGCCAGAAAGTCCCCCGGATGGAGAGCCGTGACTACATATCGAACCGACTCCATCCAAAATCTTTGTACTTTCACAAAGCAATTGAGGGCTCTGAGATCCAAGATTGGACGAACCCCCTCCTTCTTCGGCACAATGAACAGATTTGAGTAAAAACCCTGACCCCGTTCCTGTTCTGGAACTGGAATAACTACCCCGCGTTCCAGTAGACCCTGGACCGCCCCATACAGGGCCTCCCAACAAGTCGGTAGTAGCTGGAGATTGGAGGTGATGAATCTGTCCGGTGGACAAGAGAGAAATTCTATCTTGTAGCCTGAGGAGATTACTTCGTAAACCCACCTGTCGGAGACTAGAGCTGTCCACTGAGTCGCGAATTTGCGAAAACGTCCCCCCACCCGAGAGCTGGGTGGGGGGCGGACCTTTATGCGGACGCAGATTTGTCCGCAGGCTTGTTGGGTCTGTGGGACCAAGGACGCTTTTGTCCTTGGGCAGGCGCTTTATCGGCCTGGGGTCTTTTCCCTGTCGCCCTAGGGGGACGAAAAAAACGCTTGCGTGCAGTAAAGGAGGGCTCTTGGCCTGGCCCCTTACCCTTGCTAGTTTGGGGAAGCAAAGTGCTTTTACCTCCTGTGGCATCCTTGATGATGTCATCCAGAGAAGCCCCAAAAAGTCTGTCGCCCTTAAAAGGCAGATCCAACAGGGCTTTCTTGGAAGTCTGGTCCGCAGACCAGCCCTTTAGCCAGATCAGGCGGTGTATTGCTACTGCATAAACCAAAGCTTTTGACAGCAGGGGAATAGTATCCATGTCTGACTCGCAGACAAACTTAAGGCCCTGGACCAACTGGTCGGCCAAAGTTATCTCATTAGGAGGTGCATCTCGCTCCTTTAACCCCTGGAGTAGTAATTTTGCCCATTCAGTAAGTGTCTGAGACACTAGGGCCCCCGCCAATGCCGGGCGTACTGCCGAGCCTACCACTGAGTATAGGTAGCGAGCGAGTGCTTCAGCCTTCTTATCCACAGGGTCCTTCAAAACAGGAGCCCCTTCTACTGGAATAGTGGTGGCTCTATTAAGTCTGGACACCGGAGGGTCCACTATAGGGGGAGAGGTCCATTTCTTCAGAAAACGCTCCTCAAAGGGGTACCGTACCACAAACCTCTTTGGGGCTGTAAAAACCCTCAGTGGGTTCTCCCATTCCTTGTATAAGAGTTTGTCAAAATGAGACACACAAGGGAACACCTTAGCAGTGCGGGCAGGTTTACGAAACCCAAAGGGGACTGGAGTTTCTGCTGCTTCTGCAGTATTTTCCAACTTTAGCGTATCCCGCACTGCAGTAATAAGGTCAGATACCAAAGCCGTCTCGCGTACTGACCTGGACTTGGAGGCACCCTCACTGTCCGATCGGTCACGGTCTGCAGTCTCTGATGCGTCCGAATCTGGGCCATGAGCCGTAGCTGGTTCTGCATCAGAATTATCCCCGGAAGATTGCAGCAAACGCCTCTAGGATTGCCGACATAGCTTTCATAGAAACCTCAGGGGCACCAGCTGCTAAATCTGGTGTTTCAGGGGAGAAGACATCTGGCTCAGATGCCATGCTGACCACACGCTGACACCCACAGGGCTGGGTTACCCAGAGGACTCGCCACCCTGGACCGGTACTGCTGTGCTGCCATGTGCTGCGCTTGTGATGCTGTCCCACTGCTGCTGTGTCAGTCTGCTTCTTTTATCAGCACTTCCTGTGTGAATTTTCGCGCCAGTGTAATGCACCCTAGAGGCCGGAGACTTTCGCAAAATGGCCACCAAAAACGTCTGTATGGAAGATAATGTGGGCTCTAAGAAAATGGCCGCCGAGCCGAAGATAGAGGCCAAGCAACCGTAGCCCACAAAAAGATGGCCGCCGAATAGCAATATATACATACAGGGTGGACAAACATGGCCGCCGATCAGTTGATAGGGGCCAGTGGGTGTGGACTACAAGAAAATGGTGCCGAAACCACAGGAAGATGGCCTCCGGGCAGTCACTAGAGGCCGAACCCGGCATGGACCACCCCAAAATGGCCGCCGACAGCATGGAGGAGGGGGCACACACAGGTAAGCAGAAATTACATTTCTTTTAAATGTTAGTTACAGCCAGCCCCGCTCCAGTGGAACCCCTTAGGTGACCCCCAGCACCCAGCAACCTTTAGCTAGAAGCCCAGGGAGGAGGGAGAGAGGGAAGGAAGGGGCCACAACCACTTACTTGATCTCTCCAGGAATGTCCAGCTAAATCACCCAGCCGAGGCAGGGGAGTTTACTTGCCTATCCTGCATGTATTATGCTGGAAGACATTCCAAACAGATCATCGTCTGCGCACGGAAGGTGACTGTTGGCCAGGCATGCTGTGATTGGACGCAAAAGGGGCGATCATATGTATGCCCTGGAGCGTGACGCTCACCGGACAGGCTGCTGCGACTCGGCCGTAAGGTCAGCCGAAGCTTAGCGGTCCGATGTAGGCCCTGGAGCCTAGGTTTATCGGCCACCCGTGGAGCAACGGGCATGTCGTGGAAAACCCAGCGCATAGCTAGGGTCGGCACACGCTCGATGGCCGAAACTGGGGAGACTACAAGGATCGAGGATCCAGCCTGTCACCCAGTCGGCAGTTGATCGAAGATCGCAGGAAACAAAAGATGTAGCAAAAAAATATATATTTTTCCCCCGGACCAATGGGCCCGAAGGGAGCCATGTCCTACTCCTTGCTAGACAGAAAAAAACTGATCTGCGAGATGCAGACTGAGGGGATATACCCAGAGGGTCCGCCCCCTGGGCGGTACTGTAGAAGGTGTGATGCAACACTTTTTACAAGTTTTCTGCCTAGTCACTCCTAATTAACAGATAATACCCACTTTGTCAATAGAGAAGCTGTGTCGGTCCATGGACGAAAGAGTAAATATCTTCTCTCCCCCCAAAAAATAAAATTCAGTCTCTTTTCGTTCATGTAGCAAAAAACAAAACAAAAAAAACTCCCAATGGTAGACAAATATGACCGCAGGAAAGCTCTGTGTTAATAAAAAAAAAAAAATTATAAAAATGTTAGTTGTGTACAGCGTTTTATGACCGCGTAATTTCCAGTTAAAGTAGCACTGCTATTTTCTGAAAAGCAAAAAATGCTCTGGTCAGGAGTGGGGTAAAACCGTTAGAGGCCAAGTGATTAAAGCCAAATGTTTTCCTATTTTACCAAGTAGCTTGGTTGTAGTAGGTTGAGCAATACTTTCTCATCTCATTGATTTGTTAATATTTAGTAGCTAATCAGTTCTTGTCACCAGTGTGACATGTTCCTAAAAAAAATTCTACTTATTCCGTATAGTTTTGCTCTTCTGTAGATGACTTTTATAGACAGTGGCTCCCCCAAAACCAATATGTGTTTGACAGTGTTTCTTTTTTTAAATGTAAACCTGTAGTTGCAAAAAAAATAATAATATAGTACTATCATTGTCTATACTTCAATAAACTTGGAAAAAAGAAAAAGTATAGTACATAGTTGATGTAGCATATGAAGATTTCAGGACCACTGTCATAAATACTGTAATGGAGGAACTTGCTTGCGCAGCTACAGCAAAAATATTTGATTTGGAGTCGGGTTTGTTTTTTCGTTTTTTTTTTTTTATTTGGCCTGGCAGCTTTTATCTGTGTTCTTTTTTTATATGAAGACAAATATAATCAAAGCATGTGAATTGAACAAATTATCTGCAGAAAATGTATCATTCTTTAATTCGTATTTGTTGCTTAAAATACATTTTAGAGTTATTTTTTCCTCATTCCACAGCTTTGGAAATGAGCAGACATATTTTGAGGAGATCAAGCAATTCTATTACAGAGATGAGTTCAGTCACCAGGTTCAGGAGTGGAACAGACAGCGCACACTGGCCATTGAAAGGGGCCTAAAGCAGTTCATTTACCCTCAAATGGGTAAAGAGTTGAAAAGTAAACTTCTCCTGGAGGCCAAAGAATATGTCATTAAGGTGAGAGACAAAATATGGTACATTTCTAGTTTTACGTCACTGTAGAAAACAGGGCTTCTCACAGTTTTTAAATATTTACTGATGCAGGCATATGATTGGCCGCTGTGTAATAATATATTTTTGGTTCCAGTAATTTTTATTAAAATGTATTTTACAAAAGAAAGGTATAAATCACATTATAGGATAACTTTTAGGGTAATCCTCAGCCATACATCTCCATAAACTTACAAAAAATAAAGATAAATAACATCACACATGGTAAGGAAATCGGGACCTACTAAAGTCCATGGTTGTGGTGAGCCTAGCCTCATAAACAAAAATAACACAATCTTACCATCATGGTACTCTGCAACCTAAAGGAGCCAAAGAATCAAGTTAGCCACTTTATCTTGACAGTAAACCGCTGAGGCACAAGGTGACCTTCACAGCCAAGTCTCAACAGGAGACATCTATCCTATTAGCCGAATACAGCACAGGCATAATACGTGGCTCCCGGCCTCCAATTGGAAGGAACGACTTTGCAACCCAAAAAAATAGGAGTTGGCATCCCACAAAATCAGTATGGGCACCTAGACTCCCAGAAGGAAGAGAGGGAAGGATGTGCCAACTCCTCCAACCCAGACCGCTATCTAAACCAAGTGAGCCTGGGTGTCTCCCGATAAATATCGAATCAGGGGGCTCCAGATTTTCTCAAACAGTTTAACTTTGTCGTTGAGTATTGCGGATACCTGTTCATTAACCATAATCCAGGGCAGTTTAGCCCGAATTAAATCTCTAGGTATCACTGCCGACTTTCATGACCTGGCCTTGGCCATCTTTGCCACCACAAAAATAAATGAGATCAACCCCTGCATGAATCTCAAGATATTTTATATTTGTTTTGCTAGGCGTGTAGCCGTAAAATGTACAACTGGTTGAAGGTAGCCGCATATCGGCCAGATCAACAAGTGGAGGAAGATGATGATTTCATGGAGGAGAACCAAGGGAAAGGAATCCGTGTTTTGGGTATAGCTTTTTCTTCAGCAAGGTACTGTATGTTTGTTTATAAATGGAACTGTTTTTTGTGTCCTTTCCCCCGTTTTGAATTATCCTTTTCTTGTTCTCCATTAATTTACCCTGTTATGTATTTTTTTCCAGAGACCACCCTGTTTTTTGCTCTCTAATTAATGGGGAAGGTGAGGTCACTGACTTCCTGCGCTTGCCGTACTTTACAAAGCGGAAGAATGCTTGGAGGGAGGAGGAGAGAGAGCGCAAGGTAGTGTTGACCTTTATTAAGAATTATTTATTTAAAAACCTGCAGAAATTGTGGACTAATATTGGCATCTCTTACATTTGACAGGCTCATGACATGGAGAGTCTCAAAAAATTTTTGATTAGCAAGAAACCTCATGTTGTTGCCATTGCTAGTGAGAATCGGTAAGATTGCCTCTTATTTAAATGTACTGTTTGCATATGTCTCTGAATATTTGTGAGGGGAGGGGGCAGCAGACCACTGGAGTATTAGCTGCAGTATTCCTTAGGACAGGGGTCTCCAAACGTTCTACAAAAAGGGCCAATTAATGGTCCTTCAGACTTTAGGGGGGGCTGGACTGTGGCCACTTGTAGTAGAAATTGTCCTGGCATCAGGGGAAGTAAACAGAGCAGCTTTAGCATTAGGGGGAGGAATCCCACCGCTTATGTCGGTATGAGGAATAGTGCCCTGTTGTTGAGGTCAGTAATAGGATTTTTGCCCCATTGTTGGTGTTAGTGGGAGGAATAATGTCTTGCATCAGCGGGAGGGAAAGTGCCCCAAGGGCCAGATAAAGGCAAGCAAAGGGCCGCTGTTTGGAGACCACTACCATAGGAGATTGGACCCTAAGCAAAAAGCAGATGGGTTTGCTCTACTGGACTATACCACTCTGCATTGGAAGTGAAAGCTCTGTTGTAGCTTGATGTCCTATGAGGCAAGACATCTGAAAATGTTTTCTTAAGATTCAGAAATTCCATAGTTCCACTTGGGAATTTTCTTTTTGGACTGCAGTATTTTTCTCTTGGCTCTCTTGGGGCTAGATCAAGGGTTTGCCAAGGCCATATCTCTAAACATTGTTAATGTAGTTCTTCTACTTTGGATGTGAAGCCGTATCTATTTTCTGTTTTCTGATAAACAAAGGCTTGACATCTTGATTCTGCTATTGCTTGAACATTTATAGGTGTGATTTAAGACTTCTATTGTAACTGGAGTTAATCTTTCTGCAGAGATGCACAGATGATGATTGAAGATGTTAAGAGAATTGTTCATGAGCTGGAGCAAGCCCAGCAGATGTCTTCTATTGGTGTGGAGATGATTGATAATGAGCTAGCTGTTTTGTATATGAACAGTAAAAAATCAGAGGTAAGCATGAAACCTGGGACATCAGGAAAAAACATTTTGATTGCCTTTTTAGGTTTCTTAAAGGGAAACATTACTGCAAGTAAATCGGATCATCTTTGCTTCTCTTGTTTGTTCTTTTGTTTTCTGTATATTCATTACAGAACATACAATTAAGGTTTTAACCCCTTCACACAGGCAGCATAGAGGAGGACTTCTATTCTGTGCTGCTACATATATGCATATGACCAGTGTCAATGTTTTGTACTGGAGCATGATCTGTCTTACAATCTTGGCGCCGTCACTAATGGCACCTGGTTACTGTTGAAAATCAGAAGCCAGTATGATGGGCTCCCAATCTCATGAATTCAGTGACAGCCAATCACAGCAATATTATGATCAGGAAGTTGCAGGAAACACCTCTGGCATGGGGGGATACACTTGAAGGGGCAGCGGGAAACAGTGAGAAGTGGTTAAGCTCAGCACTCGGGTTTGATTTTAAGCACTTTATTCCACAGAGTGATTTCCGGGACTATCCCCCAATTTTACGCCAAGCGGTTTCTATTGCCCGCCGTGTCCAGGATCCTCTGATTGAATTTTCTCAAGTCTGCAGCACTGATGATGACATCCTTTGTCTGAAACTTCACCCATTGCAGGTAACTTCTACCTCTTCTTCCAGTCTAGCTGTTCTTTAATATGAATTTTTAAAGCTTGTTTTACATCGTTATTTATTTATTTTCCCTCTTAGGATCAAGTAGTGAAAGAGGAACTGCTGAACTCCCTTTATTGTGAATTCATCAACAGAGTCAATGAGGTTGGAGTGGATGTTAACAAAGCTATTTCTCACCCGTACACGCAGTCCCTGATCCAGTATGTGTGTGGCCTTGGACCACGTAAAGGCACTCATTTACTGAAGGCAAGTATAATTCTTGGCCGTTTAGAAAGAGGTGAATTTATTAATGCTTCCCATGTGTTCACGTGTGGAGACATCACATTCAACGTCAAACTCACTTCTGTGAAAAATTGTAATTCTTTCTCCTTCATTGAGTAACACTGAATTTAGCAACATGTTATACTGGTACCCGCAGGAGGAATTGGACGTTGACAAAAACAAGTGATCGTGCGATAAAACCCCTCCCCCCTTGCTATTGTCCTAGGAGAATGGATGTCTTGTCTCTACTGCAGCTTTGAAAGTTGTAACTTATTTCAAATATTCTGCAGATACAAAGTTTAAGACTTTGCTCTTTAATTTACAGGCCTAGCCCTGCAACCAGCTCTCCCTGCAATTTCAGTATTTCATACTGCAGCTAACTGGACTAGGGCAATGAACAACCAACATGACTCTGTTTTCAGGATCATGCTTTAACAGAGCAGTTACCTTCTCTGCTTTTGTGTCCGGATGTCCTAAAACAAGTTATGACACAAATTTCCAAAATGGCTTTAATCTCCATTCACATATTCAGAATCTTTTGGCTAAAAGCCTGAACAGCTGAAGCAGCCTGTAATGAACACCTCACACACATGCATTTTCAAGGAATATGTTTGAAGCAGCATTTGACCAACTCATGAAAGATGTCGGAGAAGGGATGAATTTACCTCCACAGCAGAAGATCCCAAGCCCCCATCCTCAGGAGCCTCCTACCTCTGCAAAACACAGAGCAGCTAATTGCTCTATACAGTCTTCAGCTTCCAAACCTAAGTTCAGTCCCTACGTTCAGCGCAAGACTTGAGCCACAAAGCCAAGCAAGACTTCCCCAAAGCTCACTTCTAAAAATGTGGGGGATATCGGTTTTCCTTTCTCTGGGTAATAGATGTCCCAGACCTATAGGTTTAGTTGGTTTATAGGGGTACACCAAAGAGTTTAAAACTCCCCCCCCACCTACCGCTTTCTTCTCTCAACGCATCCAAAGATTGTTCAAGTATAGTGAGATTTTCAATATTCCCTGAACCATCTGTTTCAGGGGGTAGTTGTGCCAGTACCCACACAAGATCAGTTCAAAGGATTTTATTCAACCCTGTTCGAGGTTCCAAAGCCCAGTGGGGTCATTTGTACTCTTCTGGATTTTAAATGCCTCAACAAATATTTTCACATTGCAAAATTTCACATTAAATCCGCTAAGTGTGCATTTGCCTTTCTGAGATGAGGGGATTACATGGCATCTGTAAACATTCTCTGCATGTTCCCATTCATCCAACTAATCGGCACTTTCTGCTCTTTGCAGTGGCATTCACTTTCAGTTTGTCGCACTGCCCTTTTGGCCTATCCTCTGTTCCTAGAAATTTAATAAAGGTCAAAGAACCTCTCCTTGCCGTTCTTGGAACTCCAAACCATCTAGGTCATCTAGACAGCCTTAGGAGTAATCGTCCCCCTTCCAGCTGTCAGCAAATGTCCACAGGACAACTTAGATTATCCAGGCTTTCAGTTGGATGATCAATAAAAATAAAATGTATAATATAAAATAAAACAAATAAATAATAATAATTCAGTTGGAATACTTGGGTCTGGTCTTGGAAGCATACCAAGGAAAGGATTTCCTTCTAGAAAATAAATTCTTTATCTCAGAGTCCAAGCTTGAGATTTGAGGTTAAAGTAACATCCCACAAAGAAATTCTCTGAGACATCTAGGCCTCATTGTCGCCTTCATTTGCCCAAATTTCATTCAAGATGTCTCCAATACAACATCTTAGAACCAGCATGCTCCTTGTCTCGACTTACCCATGATCCTGCCTAGGAAGAAATTCCATAACTTGGTGGCTATCTAGCCCAGCCCTAAAAATAGTCAGGGAAGGAATGACTTCTACTGTTATCACTGTAAAGCCATACCAACAGATGCCAGGCTTCCAGGCTAGGAAGCAGTGTTCCAGTCCCTCATGGTCTAGGGAAAAATATTAACCTGTGAAAGTTCAGCTCCCCTTCAACATCCTGGAGCTCAGAGCTGCTCGGATTTATTTGCAACACTGCAACCCCCTCTACTGCATTGACACCCAATCAGAGCACAGGCAGACAATGCCCGGGCTGTGGCTTACCTCAACCACCAAGGGGGCACCAGGACTCACTGGCCTGCAATCTCTGCGGTCCACATCCCAGGAGTGAAGAACTGGAAATGGTGTAAATTCCCCTTTCAAAATAACAAATAGGACTTTCATGCTACCATTGCAGTCAGTTTAGCTATAAAATGTAGCAAAAGGTTATTTTAGACTCATGTTAAAATCAGCCCTTAGAACATTTTATGCACATTTGCTTGTCATCATAATATATTGTATAAATATCCACACAAATAGTTCTAGGTATTAATTTACAGTCACAAGCGTAATGGATTTAATTCCCACAATTAACACGTTTCAGAGGGCAAAGCACGCTTCAGGAGCGATAGATCTTTTCCATTTATCTGTAAGCATAAATGCACATCATATAGCTTTCCATTTAATTTCCAGCAGGTAAGATACATTTATTGTTTACTATACTGTCTTTAGGTATTTAAATTTAGTTTTTCTTTTCTCAGATTCTCAAACAAAATAATACACGTCTAGAAAATCGTACCCAGCTGGTAACAATGTGTCATATGGGTCCCAAAGTTTTTATCAACTGTGCTGGTTTCATCAAGATAGACACAAACTCTCTTGGTGATAGGTTTGTATTTTTAGTTTTCTGACATTCAAGCTCTTTAAATTGGATATAAACTGTACCTGAATTACATTTTGTTAAAATACTGTAAAACTATGCCAGAGGATTTGACAGAATGGATATTACCTGCTACAGACAAGGCTACCTCCCAGTGCTGTGGGCTGTGACAGTCTTGATCGGTTTGTACAAAGCTGCACAGATGATCCAGGGTTGAATTGACAGTCTGTTTGCTTTACTATGAAAGCGTTGACTGTAGCAGGTTATTGTCCTACTCACAGGTCAGATTTCCTTTTAGAACTGTGAACCAAATTAACACTGTAAATATGGAGTGTCTTTAATTCTCATTCAGTAAAAAGTTAACATTTGAGCGAAGAATACTGTTGCAATTATCAGCACTCATGGAAAAGCTGAAATATAATAATGACGATAAAATAAGGAGAATCGGTTCTTACAATTAGATACTTAATTGTGTAAGAGCTAAATCCTGTATTTTACTGGACCATTTTTTGTAACTCTGCAACCTGTCCTTTGGACGAAGCCACAATTTTTTTCATATGTTGTTTATTTGCTTAGAATAAACGGTAAATGGAAAAAAAACATCATCCTGTCAAGGTTAACATACCTACAGCATCTGTCTTGAGGAAGTCAAGTGTTTTACAACTTATTCTAAGCTTTGGGCCATCAGTCTGTTCATTTCCGTTGAACCAGTGATGGTTTTGCAATTTAGGCTGTCTTGGAAGCTCTCCTATGTATTCAGACAACTTGATCCAGAGTAGTAAATCTGATTGCCTTTCCACCAAATGGGAATATTTTTCTTTTGCAGACACAATTGCTTATGTGAAAATCTATAGATTCTTTGACTTGGTCCCAAGATAATATAGTAAAGGATTAGTACATTTCCTCCAGCATCCTAACATTGTAGCATTTTCTCAACCTAGTACGGATTCCTATATTGAAGTATTGGATGGCTCGCGAGTGCACCCTGAAACCTATGAATGGGCACGCAAAATGGCAGTTGATGCTTTAGAGTATGATGAGTCTGCTGAAGATGCCAACCCTGCTGGAGCTCTAGAAGAGATTCTAGAAAATCCAGAGAGACTGAAGGATCTGGACTTGGATGCATTTGCTGAAGAACTTGAGAGACAGGTACTTTTTATTTAATTTTATTTATATTTTTATTTACTTTTTTCCATCCATTTAAAATGTATTTAAACCCGAACAATAAACTTTTCCTATCCCTTGCAGGGTTATGGTGATAAACATATCACATTGTATGATATTCGAGCTGAGCTTAGCTGCAGGTACAAAGACCTTCGAACGCCTTACAGGTCACCTAACCCAGAGGAGGTCTTTAACATGCTGACCAAAGAAACGCCAGAGACGTTCTACATAGGTGATTTGCTTTTTTCTTGCTAAATTTCATCCTACATGGCATATTTGGAAAGAGTTCATTCAGTAAATGTATTTTCTTGTGTTTTAAAATCCCTGGCCAACTGACATGCTACAGAGCTGTATTTATTTATTTTTCAGGTAAATTGATCACATGCAATGTTATTGGTATTGCACATAGACGACCTCAAGGAGAAAGTTACGACCAAGCTATCAGAAATGATGAGACAGGACTTTGGCAGTGTCCATTTTGCCAACAAGATAATTTCCCAGAGCTTAGTGAGGTATGTCGTCTTAAAAAAAATAAAGGTAATGGGTGCAAGTATTAGTCTTAAAAAAGGGGTTTTTGGGACTTTGAGTGAGGCACAAGACACGTGGTAGGAGAAATTATAAACTTGTTTAATTGACATATGAACAAAGTATACCTCATAAACTTATGATACACGGTTGAACATGAGTATTTTTATCTATATGCAAGGCAATGGCATACAGAAAAGGATTCATATATATGTATATACACATGCACGCATCTGAAATCGCATTGTATCCCTCGCAGATCCTGACTTGCAACACTGCTTATTTTGAACAATTTATACGTAAGTATTCCAGGGAGGTATATATCTTGTTTCTCCTTGCCCCTACCTTCTTTTTTTACTATCCGGGCAAAATATTAGATCCTATTTGCTACCCTTTTCATTTTTTTCAGATATGCTATGTGTTTTCTCCTGATGAGTGGCACCTGGCCACGAAACGTGTCGAGCCTCTCAATGTCATTTTGTAACATAGCTTGATCTCCTCAACTGTGATTTTATTGGCATCCTATAACCCATTTGTATCCATTACTCCATAAGCGTTTGGCTTTTTACATTTATTTCATGGGATACTATGCGATTTCAGGTGTGCGTGTGTGTGTGTATGTGATAGATATAGATATAGATATATATATATATATATATATATATACTTACTCTATTTTTCTTTTCTATATGCCATTGCCTTGTATATAGATAAAAATACTCATGTTCAACCATTTATCATATGTTTGCGGTATGCTTTGTTCATATGTCAAATAAACAATTTTATAATTTCTCCTACCACGTGTCTTGTGCCTCATGCACCTCATTTAAAGTCCCAAAACCCCTTTTGCTTTAGGTGTTAATCTTGTTTTATGTGATAATTAGGTTATTCATTTTTATTGTAGGTATGGAATCATTTTGACAGCGGCTCTTGCCCTGGTCAAGCGGTTGGTGTTAAAGCCCGTCTAGACAATGGTGTGACTGGCTTCATTCCAACAAAGTTTATTAGTGATAAAGTAGTTAAACGACCCGAAGAAAGAGTAAAGGTATGTGACAGTATTGTCCGGAGACTTGTTTTGTGGTGGCTATGATAGCTTGAGTTAAAGAATGTAAGTCTGTTATGGCTGTTTCTTTCCAATGTAGGTGGGCATGACTGTCCATTGTCGGATAATGAAAATCAACATTGAGAAGTTTAGTGTGGACATGACATGCCGAACCTCAGACCTGTCGGACAAAAACAATGAGTGGAAGTTACCCAAGGACACTTACTATGACTTTGACACAGAGGCTACACATCTCAAACAGGATGAAGAGCTGAAAAAGAAACAGCAGCGTACAAGTGAGTAAGCTCCTGGCTGCTAGCACACTGGAGTAGAGTTGGTGGATGTAAAAGCCATAGTTTGAGCTTGTGGGTGTGACAGGCAGGTAGATGGGTGTGTGTGTGTATTATTACGAGTTTTTCCATATGTGCTTATGTCTTATTATTCTGAGATACAGGCGATCCCCTACTTACAAACATCCGACTTACAAACGACTCCTACTTACAAACGGAGGTAGACGACAGGAAGTGAGGGCAAATATACCCCTAGGAATTCACTCTTGTAAGAGTTATCACGGGAAAAAGGTGTCTCCACTGATGCTTTATGATCAGTCCATGTTTCCCTAACAATCCAAAATTTTCAAAATCCAATTGTCATTGGGACAGAAAGTGAGGTGAAATCTTCTAAACAGGGGCACAGACAGCATAA
This sequence comes from Rana muscosa, assembly GCA_029206835.1. NCBI lineage: Eukaryota > Metazoa > Chordata > Amphibia > Anura > Ranidae > Rana > Rana muscosa. Next base: position 167,183,787 of record CM055117.1, on the reverse strand, counting down.
CAAATGTTACAGGGGTGATAACCCTTCCCTATGTTTTCCAAAAAGCTTAAAAATAGATTTTTTGGCTGGAGCTACACTTAAAAAATGTACCTGCTCCGACTTGCATACAAATTCAACTTAAGAACAAACCTACAGTGCCTATCTTGTTTGTTACCCTGGGACCGCCTGTACAGCAAAAGTATAGTTTGTACAGTATACATTGCATGTTGGAGGTTGAACACGAAGAAAGCGGTGCTGCATTTCAGTTCCGTTGGAACTGTTTTGGCTTCTGAGTTTTCCTTTTGGCTGTAAAGCTTCTTGGATAGGGCCGTCCAATGGTCCCAGGTGGCACTTTAAGTGGGGCGGCAAGGGGGGACAGTGGCAGAGCTGGGAGGGAAGGGGGGACAGTGGCAGAGCTGGAAGGGAAGGGGGGACAGTGGCAGAGCTGGGAGGGAAGGGGGGACAGTGGCAGAGCTGGGAGGGAAGGGGGGACAGTGGCAGAGCTGGGAGGGAAGGGGGGACAGTGGCAGAGCTGGGAGGGAAGGGGGGACAGTGGCAGTGCTGGGAGGGAAGGGGGGAAAGCTTCATAGCTAAACGGTCGGTACCCGGGCCTTGCAGAGAAGAGCAAGGTTTTGCCTGTAATGCTTCTCTTAGGAGAGCTGGACCCTGGGATCCAGAGCTCTGGTCATACCCACGACCAAGATGTTTTCTGTGCAGGGTGCTATACAGGTCCAGGGGAGTGGAATCCTTGGGAACCCGGTCCCTGAAGGTTTAATTACAATGCCTGCCGTGATAGGTGAAGTTTGGGCTTCTGTGGACCAAACAGAGTCCTGCGGCGGGGAAAAGGTAAGTGGGGGCCCCTCAGGAACTTGGTTCTATTGAGGGGACCCCCAAGCCTAATATGTCTTTCTGCCTGTTACCTAACGGTATTCCCGCTAAATATCTGTGCATGCCTGTAACTACTGGAAAATGTAATAATTTTAATAGTGGTCAAGAAAAAAAAATATATATATATATATATATATAACTGCGGTACCTGTGTTAATCCACTAGAGGCCGCTGTGGAACGTTTCTTGTCATGTGGACTAGTTTCTTTTCATCAGAGCAAGTCCAGGCAGATGGTGAGTTCTCTTGTGGGAAACTGCTTCCTCTGCCATGTTGCAATGCTCGTCCATCCCCCGGCCTGCGGCAAAAGGGGCCCTAGCTCTTGTCCCTAGTTTCCCTTTTCAAAAAAGAGCGCCGAAGGCGCACGTGGCCGCGTGCGTGCACGCCCCTCTATATATAGAGGTGAGGGAAAAGGGGGCGGAGCTTGGGGGATGACGCTCTGTGCGCGCCGCAGCGCTTCTGCGCATGTGCGGGCGTCCCAGCATGTTAAAAAACACAATTATGTGTTGTGAGCTGGCTATGAAGTGCAGAGACAGAGCTGGCAGCATTTAAAAAAGGCATACAGCAAGCGGTTGATGCAGGCATCCCCATAGAAAGGCACATTAGTAGACACCAACTGTTTTTATAGCAGCATTTGTGCTAGACTCTTGTCAGTAAGTGGTGTATTTCGGCTGGAATACCTCGGCTTTGGGCTTAGGAATATGCCGTCTAAAAACTCCGGGACTAAAAATCCCAGGAAGCATAGGGGGTCTCCATCGGGCTCTGAGGATCTTGGGCATGCTTCGGCTGCACCAATCTCCCCTGAAGAATCAGAGGTTAGTGACCGTAGAGCACCCTCAGGAGTACCTGGTACTGTGGCTGTCCTCAGTTCACCTGCTCCTGTGTATGTAACAGAGGAGGTTTTTTCCTCAGCTCTGGGAGGGCTGGAAGAGAGATTGTCAGCATTGATCGCTGCTTCCCTGTCACAGGGAAAAGGCGCTCGATCTCCGTCTCCTCCCTCAGAGTGCCTGTTAGCGGAGCAACAGTCCCATACAGGGATCGACCTACCTGAGGGGGATCAGGATGAGGCCGATTCTGTTGTAGAGGAATCAACAGTGGAAGAGCCATTCTCAGCATCACATGCTGAAAGATTATGGGTTCAGTCCCTGACTAACATGGTCTGATCAGCATTTAAAATGCCCCTTGCGGAGCCATCATCCACTTCTGTCTCCTCGTTGGGGTCGCTAAAAGCTCCCCAGGCTGTTTGTTCCTTTCCGATCCATCCTTTACTGGAAGGGCCCATTTACCAGGATTGGGAGCATCCTGATAAAATATTTACTCCTCCCAAGAGATTTCAGGTGGTCTATCCCATGGAGGATAAGTTCGTCAAAAAATGGAGGGTCCCTACAGTGGACGCAGCCATCTCTTGTGTGAATAAATCACTGACATGTCCAGTGGATAATGTCCAAATGTTCAAGGACCCAATAGATAAAAAATTCGAGTCCTTATTAAAATCTGCTTTTGCTACAGCAGGCTTGGTGACACAACCAGCAGTGGCAGCTATTGGGGTCTGCCAAGCAGTGAAGGATCAGTTGAAACAGGTCTTAAGGGACTTGCCAGATCAGCAGGCTCTTGCCCTAGCTGATCTACCTAGAGCCTTATGCTTTGCGGTGGACGCTATAAAGGATTCAATCCATCAGGCCTCCCGCCTTACGCTGTTTGTAGTACATATGCGCAGGCTTCTATGGCTCAAAAACTGGTCTGCTGAAGCGCCCTGTAAAAAATTGCTGGTCAGCTTCCCATTTCATGGTGAACGCTTATTCGGGGAAGACCTGAACAAATATATCCAGAAAATTTCCAGCGGTAAAAGTACACTTTTGCCGGTTAAAAATAGAGTTAGAGGTCCCTCTTTTAAGAGGCCTGCTTCTCCAGTCCCTAGGACATCGGCTGTGAAACAGTTCCGACGGCCTCCTCGGTCAAATCCCGGAGGTAAAAATCAGGGACAATTGCAGGGTAACAAGAAGCCCTGGAGCAGGAGAGGTACAAAACCTCCCCCAAAGTCAAATGCATGAAGGGTTGCCCCCACTCAATCGGGTGGGGGGAAGACTTCAGTTGTTCACAGAGACCTGGCAGGACACGATCAGAGACAGATGGGTGCTCTCCGCAGTAAGTCTGGGATACAAATTGGAGTTAAAAGTCTCCCCTCCTTCCCACTTTATAAGGTCAAACGTGCCAAGGGATCCCCAGAAGAGAGGATCCCTCCTGTTGGCACTAGAACAATTATTGCTCCAAGCAGTAATTATAGAGGTTCCACTGGAAGAATGGGGGTTCGGGTTTTACTCAAACCTCTTTACAGTCCCAAAGCCAAACGGGGACGTGAGGCCCATATTAAATCTAAAAGGGCTAAACAAATTCCTACATATCAGTACTTTCCGGATGGAGTTGATCCGATCGGTGGCCACTGCCCTACAAGGGGAGGAATGGTTAGCCTCGATCGACATCAAAGATGCTTATTTGCACATTCCCATCTTTCCAGCCCACCAAAAATTTCTACGTTTTGCGGTAGAAGGGCGCCATTTTCAGTTCAGAGCCTTACCCTTCGGTCTGGCCACAGCACCACGAGTGTTCACAAAAATTCTGGCCCCATTATTGGCCAATCTAAGAACACGAGGTGTAACGATAATGGCATATCTAGACGACTTGTTGCTGATAGACCACTCAGTGGAAAAACTAGAAGTGGTTGTTCACGAGACAATCGAGTATCTGGAATATCACGGTTGGATTATCAACCGAGACAAGTCAGCCCTAAAACCAGTCAAAAGTCTGGAATACTTGGGGCTAAGGCTGGATTCAGACCAGAGAAAAATTTTCTTGCCTCAAGAAAAGGGGTCGTCTTTGAGAGATTTGATCCACCTAGTGGGTACAAAAAGACAGCCATCCATACGCCTGTGCATGAGGCTGCTGGGAAAAATGGTGGCATCATTCGAAGCAGTACCCTACGGTCAATTCCATTCAAGGAATTTGCAAAGGGCCATACTGTCAGCCTGGAACAAAAAAGTTCAGGCCCTAGACTTACCAATGTCCTTGTCCCCTTCCGTTCGCAAGAGCCTCCGTTGGTGGTTGGTTCCCCAGAATCTGGAAAGAGGGAAATCCTTCAGTCCGATTTCTTGGAAGGTGGTCACTACAGATGCCAGCCTTATAGGCTGGGGAGCAGTACTGGAGCAATGGTCTCTCCAGGGCAGATGGTCGGATGCAGAAAAGGCCCTGCCCTTCAATCTCTTAGAGATACGAGCAGCCCGGTATGCCCTAGTAGCATGGACATCCAAACTCCAAGGGTCCCCTGTCAGAATTCAATCGGACAATGCCACGGCAGTGGCATATATCAATCATCAGGGTGGCACCAGGAGTCGTGCAGCCCAGAGGGAAGTAAATTGCATCCTGAAATGGGCAGAAAGATATGTCCCAGCCATATCTGCGGTATTCATTCCAGGAGTGGAGAATTGGAAGGCGGACTTTCTAAGTCGCCAACAATTATGCCCAGGGGAATGGTCCCTTCATCCCGAGGTTTTCCGGACAATATGTCAGCGGTGGGGAACACCGGATGTAGATCTGCTAGCATCCAGATTCAACGCAAAAGTGGACAGGTTTGTCTCTTGGACAAGGGATCCCCTAGCTTGCGGCTCGGATGCCCTAGTGTTCCCTTGGGATCAGTTCAAGCTGATATATGCATTCCCACCGCCACAATTGTTACCTCGATTACTCCGCAGAATCAGGGTAGAAAAGAAACCAGTGATTCTGGTGGCTCCAGCGTGGCCCCGAAGAGCATGGTACGCGGAGATTGTAAAGATGTCTGTGGGGAGTCCTTGGACCCTCCCACATCGTCCAGACCTGCTTTCGCAAGGACCGATATACCACCCTTCCTTACCAGCCCTAGGTTTGACGGCCTGGCTATTGAAGCCCACATTCTAAAAAAGAGAGGGCTCTCTAATTCTGTGGTATCTACCATGATCAATGCCAGGAAGCCGGTATCCAGGCAGATCTACTATAGAATCTGGAAGGCGTACATCGCCTGGTGTGAGGCCAAGAAATGGCATCCACGTAAATACGTAATAGGTAGGATTCTGGACTTCCTACAATGGGCTGTAGATAGGAAGCTTGCCTTGAGTACTATCAAGGGTCAGATTTCGGCCTCGTCAATATTTTTTCAAAGGCCCTTGGCTTCGCATTCACTAGTCAAAGCCTTTATACAAGGAGTGATGCGTATTAGCCCTCCGGTTAATATTCCCATATGTCCATGGGACTTAAACCTGGTTCTGTCGGTTCTACAGAAACAACCATTTGAACCATTACAGCATATTTCCCTGGTTCTTCTAACCAGGAAATTGATTTTTCTAGTAGCCATTTGTTCGGCTAAAAGAGTGTCGGAATTAGCCGCTATGTCCTGTAGGGAGCCATATCTGGTTATCCATAAGGACAGAGTAGTATTACGTCCTCATCCAGCCTTTCTTCCTAAGGTGGTATCGAGGTTTCATTTGAACCAAGATGTGGTTCTTCCTTCTTTTTTCCCCAAACCTAGCTCGGTAGAGGAAAAGTTATTGCATTCTTTGGATGTAGTAAGAGCAGTTAAGGCTTATCTAAAAGCCACTGCTCAGATTCGCAGAACGGATACTTTGTTTATTCTGCCGGAAGGCCCCAGAAGGGGTCAGGCAGCGTCAAAATCTACTTTAGCCAAGTGGATTCGACAGGTCATAATGCAAGCCTATGGCTTGAGAAGGAGACCGCCTCCGTTCAAAGTTAGGGCGCACTCCACGAGAGCAGTTGGAACTTCATGGGCAGTGCATCACCAGGCCTCCCTGGCTCAGATCTGTAAGGCCGCAACATGGTCTTCAGTACACACGTTTACTAGGTTCTACCAGGTGGACGTTAGAAGTCAGGAGGATGTCGCCTTTGGGCGCAGTTTGTTGCAGGCCGCAAAAGATCCTCATGTCTGATAGCGCTCAGCTTATGTATGGTGTACCCCCCCCTCATTGGGCATTGCTTTAGGACATCCCACATAGTAATGACTATGCCGCTCTGTGTCCCGTGATGTACGAGAAAGAAAATAGGATTTTTATAACAGCTTACCTGTAAAATCCTTTTCTTGGAGTACATCACGGGACACAGAGCTCCCACCCCTCTTTTGGGGACACTTATTGCTTTGCTACAAAACTGAGGTGCTCCCGGATGGGAGGGGCTTATATAGGGGAGGGTACTTCCGGTTTTGGAAGTTGCCAGTGCCAGCACCTGAAGGTATCTATATAACCCACATAGTAATGACTATGCCGCTCTGTGTCCCGTGATGTACTCCAAGAAAAGGATTTCTCTTATCATCCATGGACTGACACGGTGTCTCTTTACACTTTACACGTGGGTTATGTCCCTGCTTGCAGGAGAAGACCTAGGCAGAATGTGAGATGTTATACATACATTCTAAAAGCCAGAGCTGAACTGCCCCACCCAGGGGGCGGTCCCTCCGGGCATAACCCTCCCACTACAGTCAGCAGACTTCAGTTTTTTTCTGCCTAGCAGAAGGAGAAGACGTGGCTCCCTCAGGAGCCAGTCTCCTGACCTATTTTATTCCTTTTTGGAATTCTTTTTTATTTTATTTTTGAGAATCTTCTATCAACTGTCGGCTGGGCAACAGGTTGGGTACAAGATATCCTCGTAGTCTTCCCTGTCCGACCATCGAGCGTGCTGATCCTCGCCTTCTATGCGTGAGACTCAGTTCACGACAGGCCCCATGACTCCAGGGGTGGCCGGGTTTGCTTTCATGCTCCCACGGTCCTCTCAAGACTGAACAGCTCCTGACTGACTGTATCTTTCGCGGTGGACCGGGCCGACAGCTACTCAGTACTGCACTGTGATAGTCCTGTCAGAAACACCAGTGTGTCCCTCAGGGGACGGGTAAGTAGTCTCTCCTGCCTGCAGGCGAGTACAAAAGGCTGTGTGTTTCTCTGTGGGGGATTTTCCCTGTCTCCCCCTGTATTTTGTCACTCTCTGTCACCATTACTGGCGCTGACTGTGTGGGGTGCTTGGGGGTCACACTGTTCTTGGGGGGCTCATGCTGGTCTGCAATGTATGCCTTGGGGCTTTTTTGTGTGGTTTTTTTTTTTGGGGCCTGAGTGGCGCTGTGCGTGTGTGCTGTTTCATTTTAACTGCGTCATGGCGGCCATCTTGCCGCGGATCGCCTCAGTGAAGTGCGGCGGCCATTTTCTTGTAGCCCGCGCGCTTTTCAGCACTAGTTTGGCCTCTAGCGCTGCTATAGCAGCGCGGATCTCCTCACAGTCTCCTCACAGCTTACCAGCGCTGACACAGCGCGGTACAGACAGCGGAACTAAGCAGTCCCTGGTCCGGTTTGGTGAGTCCCCTGGGCGCCCCCTCCTCAGTCAGCACAGCCTGTGGGTGGACTTTTTATCTGAGAGAGTCTCAGAGAGGGACAATATGGAGTCTGTGTCACCAGCTTCCCCTAAAAATGTCAGTGGCAACAGACAGTGCTTCAGCACTGCGGTCCCTATGGACCTGTTGTGGGCAGCCCTGGAATCAATTTCTGACCAGGATGGGAGCTGTGTGCAAGCGCAAGGTGCAAAAAGGCGCCCTCTCCCCACTTTATCTACTCAAGGGCAGTGCGCTGATTCAGATATGGGCCTAGCCACTATCGCTCAGGACCCTAGTTCTGAATGTATGGATGGTTTTGAACAGGACATTCCTTATGAGGGAAACTCCAGTTCTGAGTCAGTAAATGACAGGGCGCTTGTTAGTGTGCTCATGACTGCGGTGAGGGACACTCTCAAGCTCAAATGCTGCGGATGCAGAACCTCAGGCGGATACTGTCTCCTTTGGTTCTTTTAAGGCCAGGCCTTCTAAAGGGGTTTTTTCCATTGTACTTTCTTTGACCAGCTCATTGATAAGGTCTGGGAAAAGCCGCAGAAGAATTTTTTTATGGTCCCGCGGCGTTTGTCTATCAGATACCCCTTGAAGATGCCCTACTTAAAAAGTGGGCTTCTCCCCCAGTGGTCGACCCTCCAGTCGCCCGGTTGAACAAGGCCATCACTCTCCCGATGGAGGGGACTCCTGCATTTGAGGACCCCACTGACAGGAGGTCAGAAGTGGTGAGCAGAACCATGTTTGCCTTGTTGGGATCCGCCCTACGACCTGTGGTAGCGGCGACCCTTGTGTCTAAAACACTTACAGGTTGGGCAAAAATGTTGCACCTAGCTGTACAGGAGCATATTCTTCCTCCAGACACAGTTGCTCTGGCCCACCAACTGGTTCAGGGCCTGGTTTCTGTGTGCGACGCCACGCTGAACGCGGCCCCTTTAATATCCAGGGCCTCTGTCTCGGCGGTGGTATTGCGTCGTCTTATCTGGTTGAAATGCTGGTCTGCTGACCTAGCCTTAGGAAGCTCCTGACGGATCTACTATTTTAAGGGCGGTAGACCTTTCGGTGCTGCTCTGGATGACATCGTCATGGATGTCACTCTTCTTCCTTAGACTAGCAAGGGTGAGGAGGCCCGCCGCAAACAGGGGCCTTCCTTTCCAGCAAAACGGGGTTTTTTCGTCAGAGTCCACAGGTAGGCCCTCTCAGACTGACGGCAGTGTGGCTGGTGGGCACAAGTGCCCCTGGGTGCGTAAGCCAAACAAGCGGCTCCCAAGCCCGCCTCCGCGTGAAGTCTTGCCTCCGCCCGACTCTGGGGTGGGGGGACGACTTCGCAGGTTCACGGATCGGTGGACCTCCCGAATCTCCGACTGGTGGGTGTGCGAGGTGGTCACCTCAGGTTATAGGATAGTATTCCGATCCTGGCCCCCACACAGATTCTTTCCCTTGAATCTTCCTCTCCTTCCTACCTGTCGGGCAGCCCTCTTGGGGGCTGTACAGGATTTGATCAGGTCCGGAGTGATTGTGCCGGTTCCGTCACAGGAGAGTTTTCAGGGATTCTGCTCGAATCTGTTTGTCGTCCCAAAAATAGGACGTGGTTCGACCTATCCTGAACCTCAAGGCCCTGAATGCCTTCGAGAAGGTGCAGAAATTCCACATGGGATCCATTCGCACGGTGATCGCTACACTCCACCAAAGGGATTTTCTTCTGGCGTCCTTGGACTTCAAGGACGCCTACTTGCAATCTGCGCAAGTCACCAGAAGTTTCTGCGCCTTGCGATCAGCGAAGTCCACTCTCGATTGTGGCTCTTCCTTTCGGCCTTGCCTCGGCACCAAGGGTGTTCACCAAGGTGCTTGCTCCGGTTCTAGCCTTCTGTTACAGCGAGGTATTGCTGTCGTGGGCTATCTGGACGGTCTTCTGTTATGAGCAGAAAGTGGCTCAGACTTAGGGGAAAGGTGACTATCGTCAATTAGACCCTCAGGGACTTCGGGTGGTTCCTGAACATTCAGGAGTCAGTCCTGGTCCCGACTCAGTGTCTGGAGTCTCTAGTTCTGGTCTGGACTCCTTGGAGGCAAAGGTATCCTACCTCTGGAGAAGTTGCTGACACTTCAGTCTGCGGTGCGGGTGCTGACATCCCGAACATGGTTGTCAATCCGTTGTTTGCATGAGAGTCCCGGGACTCCTGGTGGCCTCCTTCGCGGCCATTCCGTATGCCCAATCACACACCAGGGCATTGCAGAAGGAGATCTTGTCCACCTGGGACAAATCCCCGTTGTCCTTGGATCTTCGGATCCAGGTGATTCACCTGGTCAGGGCGTCCCTGACAGGGTGGTTGGGACCCTCGGCTCTTCGGTCCGGAAAGTCGTTCCCCTCCCATCCAATGGACGGTACTCACGACGGACGCCAGCCTGACGGGCTGGGGTGGAGTCTGGGGAGTCCTGTCGGCTCAAGGCCTTGGACTCCGGACGAGCCCGTTTACCAATCACTGTTCTGGAAATGCGGGCCATCAGACTGTGTCTCTCCTCAGGTCGGAGAGAGTACGGGGTCGCTCCATCAGGAGCCAGTCAGACACCGCCACGGCGGTGGCGTATGTAAACCATCAAGGGGGAACTCGGAGCTCAGCTGCGGCTTCCGAGGTAATCCGTATCCTGAAGTGGGCCGGAAGAAACGTGCCGGCTCTGTAGGGGCGGACTATCTGAGTCGCCAATCGCCGGACCAGGAAGAGTGGTCCTTGCATATTTCAACTCCTTTGCCGACTAGGGGGCACGTCGGATGTGGACCTGATGGCCTCTCGACTCAGTCGCAAGGGTCGAGGTTGTGGCCAGATCCAGGGATCCTTGGGCGATGACTCGGATGCGTTGGTGGCCCCATAGGGTCCTTATCGCCTGATATAAACTCCGGTGATCCTAATTGTTCCGGATTGGCCTCAGCGTCACTGGTACGCTGATCTGGTACGTCTCGTTGCGGACGTTCCCTGGCGGTTGCCGATGAGGGAGGACCTTCAGTCTCAAGGTCCTATGTTTCATCCGGCTTACAGTCTCTGGCTTTAACGGCAGAGCTGTTAAAAGCCAGGTGTTGAGGGACCGAGGTCTCTCGGACTCTGTCATTTTGACCATGTTAAGGACACGGAAGTCTTCCTCCAGGCAGATCTATCACCGTGCCTGGAAAGTTTATATCGCCATATGCAAAGCGCTGGACTGGCGTCCTCGGACGTATTCCGTCCCCTGAATCCTGCGTCCTCTACAGTGTGGAGTGACCCAAAAGCTTGCTTTGAGTACCATCAAGGATCAGATTTCGGCCTTGGCCGTCTTCTTTCAGCGACCTCTAGCGGGTCATTTCTTGGTTAGCACCTTGGGTTGGGGGTTCGCCATGTGCTCCCTCCTGTCAAGCCTTCTCTCCCACCGTGGGATCTGAATTTGGTGCTCTAGGTCCTCCAGGAACCTCCTTTTTGGGAATATCCGGGATATTCCTCTCTTGTCTTGTCTCAGAAGGTGGCCTTTTAGTGGCAATCACTTCTGTTTGACGAGTGTCTGAGTTGGCGGCTTTGTCCTGCAAGTCGCCATATTTAGTCATCCATAAGGATAAGGCGGTGTTGCATCCGCGACCTTCCCTTTTGCCAAAGGTGGTGTCTACCTTTCACCTACATGAGGACATTGTCCTCCCGTCCTTGTGTCCTCACCCATCGCATCCCAGAGAGTTTGCGCTGCACATATTGGATGTGGTACGAGCCTTACGGGTGTACCTGTCTGCTACTGCTTCTATTCGGAAGTCCGACTCACTGTTTGTGACTGCCCCTGGTCCATAACAGGGCCAAGCGGTTTCGTCTGCCATCATTTTTAGGGGAATCAGACAAACCGTCATTCAAGCCTATGCTCTCAAAGGGCGGGCGCCTCCCTTTCCAGTTACGGCGCATTCCACCAGGGCAATTGGTGCTTCCTGGGTTTTCCGACATCAAGCGTCGGTTGCACAAGTGTACAAGGCGGCGACCTGGTCGTCTGTTCATACCTTTTAAGTTTTTTATAAGGTTGATGTGGCTGCATCTTCGGATGCTTCCTTCGGCCGCAGGGTGCTGCAGGCCGCTGTTTAAAGTTGCGACTCCTCCTTTGAGGAGATCTGCCTTCTTGGAGTGAAAGTTTTTGGTTTTTCCATTTATACTGCTCCCATCCCTCTTGACACTGCTTTGGGACATCCCACGTGTAAAGTGTAAAGAGACACCGTGTCAGTCCATGGATGATAAGAGAAAATAGGATTTTTTGTACTCACCGTAAAATCCTTTTCTCTGACATCCATGGACTGACACGGCACCCACCCTTCCTTTTAAGTTTGTACTGCTTTGTTACGAACTGAAGTCTGCTGACTGTAGTGGGAGGGTTATGCCCGGAGGGACCGCCCCCTGGGTGGGGCTGTTCAGCTCTGGCTTTTAGAATGTTTGTATAACATCTCACATTCTGCCTAGGTCTTCTCCTGCAAGCAGGGACATAACCCACGTGTAAAGTGTAAAGAGACACCGTGTCAGTCCATGGATGTCAGAGAAAAGGATTTTACGGTGAGTACAAAAAATCCTATTTTTACAGGTAAGCTGTTATAAAAATCCTATTTTTTCTTTACAAAAAGTGTAGCTGCTGCCTTTTAATAATCAGACACTCACCTGTTCCACAGTCCAGCGATGCAGACGAAGCCCCACTCCTCCCCGTGGCGCTGGCATTCTGACTGTGGGCATCCGGCTGTGGCGTCACAGCTGGACACGCGCTGCACATGCGCAAGCCGCGCTGTGATTGGCCGGGCATCAGGTCCCAGAAGATTGCACGGAGGGAGGGGGGGGGAGAGGTGTACTTCCGGCGCCGCAGAGTCACGGGAGGAAGTGGGAGCTGGATGCCTCTAAAAAGAGGGTATCCGCTCTCCCCCAAACAAATGAGGTGGCATGTCAGGGGGGGGGTCACCTTCACTTAAAGCAGAAATAACATTTTTGAATGGCTCACCTCTATAATGCATTAGGTTAAAAAACCTTCTGTGTGCACCAGCCCCCCAATACTTAGTGCATCCGGAAAGTATTCCCAGCTCTTCACTTTGTCCATATTTTGTTATTCAACAGCCTTTTTCCAAAATGAATCAAATTCCTTGTTTTCCTCAAAATACTACAAACAATACCCCATAATGACAATGTAAAAGAAGTTTGTTTTGAAATCTTTCCAAATTTATTAAAAATAAGACGGAAAAAAAAATCACATGAATATTCACAGCCTTTGCCATGATATTTATTATTCATATCATCAGCATTTATTTTTTCCTCCTAGTGGTTTTTTTTTTGTTTGTTTTTTAGCTTATAAAATACACTAGTGTGCGCATGGAGCCTTAAAGTGATGTTTCAAAAAACAAAATAGCCCAGCGCACTATAGTGACTTTGTATAATTTCAACAGCCATGATGATTCTAATAGATTGGGGATCGGCAACCCATCGATCGCGGGTTGCCGATGGATAATATAGTACAAGGGTCAAATACAGAACCTATGACCCAAATAGAGAAGTTAATAAGATGCAGTAGCCATAAACATTGAACAATTGGCTTCCTGGAGGTGTTGCTGTGTACCAAATAAAACAAACTGTCACTAGCTAGATTCTATGCTGCCATCCCTAAAGCTGGATTGGGGATCCAGGGAGAATCTGAAACAAAAGGGTGGTGGACATGCATTATGTGGTTCTTCTTTTTTACGCTTTGGTTTCAAGTTTAAAGGGGTGGGCTGCCAAAGAGGAATGATTTTAAGATGACACCGGTGATTAATTGAACTACATGTGTAAATTGTTTGTAGTTGCTTATAAATTACATGCTCATAACAGATGATTAAGATGAATAGATGACAATTTTAATCTCAATAGCTGACTGATGATGGGAAATTCTCAAAACTGCTCGGAGTCCACAAAGGCACGTCATAAATCTTAAAGATGATCCATAGGTGTTGGTCCTCTATGGGCCTGCTAGAAAGCATATATCCTAGAGCTTGCTGTCGGCACAATTTTTATGCATGGAATATCCAATCCAGTCATCAATTTCTTACAGACCTTAGTGATGTTACTTTATGGGTATATGCATATACAGCAGTCCTATGCAGAAAGGTATTAAACCTTTACTTGTAGAGAAAAAATAACGGCAACCAAATGGTTCCTTTTTTCATGGTAATCTCTAGACATCTTCATATGAAGGCATACAACTGTCGCAATATTTGCGGACTTCATCTCTAGTAGTGTTTGATGGCTTAATTGTCTGCAAGCATCCTTTTTGGGTCAACATAACAGCTTTTTTTTTGGATACTAGTGTAATCTGCCAACTCCCAGGCCCTTCACTAATCAGTGCATCTGTGCATTTTCAGCTTACATAAAACGTGTCATTGCACATCCCTCTTTCCACAATATTAACTTCAAGCAAGCTGAAAAGATGATGGAGACAATGGACCAGGGTGATGTCATTATTCGACCAAGCAGTAAGGGGGAAAATCATCTAACAGTCACATGGAAGGTTAGCGAAGGTATTTACCAACATGTGGATGTACGAGAGGAAGGAAAGGAGAATGCCTTCAGTCTGGGGTCAACGCTGTGGATTAACACTGAGGTATGTGGAAATGAGCAGTGTGCACCATGTTTAAGGTACAATTAAGATGGCTTTCATTTATTTAGGCTTATACAATATATACCGTTGCAAACACATGTGAGCACATGTTTTTTGTTCCCTTTTATAGTGGCCTGTGCCATTCTAGTTGGCACAGCTGTTTACAGCTTGCTGAAACATATATTTACTAGAACCGTTAAATCTACTGCTGTCAGAGTTGTTTCTTTGTGCTTTTGAATGAAACCTTGTGGCAAAGCATATGTGGTTTAGAATTCCACTATTTTAGGTTTATACTCTCTCTCGCTCTCCTTGCTGAATATTTTGTGTTTTTCTGTCTTTAGGAGTTTGAAGACTTGGACGAAATTATTGCTCGATTTGTGCAGCCCATGGCATCATTTGCAAGAGATCTTATAAACCACAAATATTACCAGGACTGCAATTGTGGAGATAAAAAGGTTAGTGTGGCTGTACATTTTAATTTGGATCTTTGATTTCCTGGCATTGCAAGGGTAATTGTATAGCCGGCACAAATTGGTTATTTTTTTTATGATACTAGGTCCCACAAATTAATAGAAACGTAATCATCTCATTTCATTGTATACAAATAGGATCTCTGTTTTGTAGGGTGTTCTCTTGAATGAGAGATCCATTCAGCCTGTGCCGGCTTATACATGCTGTTTTGCCTCTGATTGGGGCTATAGATCTTGGTAAGCGCAAAAGTTACCTCCGGGTGGTGGGTGTTCCTACCTCCTCCGGATCTGGGATATAGAAATTACAGTGCATACTTAAACTGCATTATCAGTGGATAAATTCCTATCACTGTGATGGACAATCCTTGCTGAACACTTTTTTTTTTTTTTTTTTGTTCTGTGATACTTAAGTTATTTGCACTATCCATTTTTTTTTTTTTTTTTTTAGGCAGTGTATTTACCCTATATCTATAAAAAAAATTCAGATGTCGATTCCTTGCGGGTCATCTCACTACCTATTAGTGCAGACTTCTAGAGTTACTTTGAGTCTCTATATTGATATATATGGACAATCTTATGATTTTACTTTTAGGCGCTGCATTTACCCTATGCCTCCAAGTTGGCTGCTTTTTCTTGTAAATACCTTTTTCTTATTTTACATGCAGATAAAATGGTCCTAAGATCCATACACTCCTTCCTTTCCAAGGTGGTCTCTGTCTTCTCAATGAGGATATTATCCTCCCTTCCCTCTTTCCTGTCTTGAATGATGCAAAGATTTCATTTCATTGATGTGGTCAGCGTAGCTAAGATTTACCCAACAACAACCTCTTCATTACAGAAAACAAATTCCTTTTTTGTCCTGCCTGTAAGTCCCAAGAAGGGACATCCTGCTTACTCTTCCACCATAGCTAGGTGGCTCAGGCAGCTAATTTCCAGAGCCTATGCCCACAAGGAAAGAGTTCTGTCATTTCCCATCAGGACACATTCCACCTGATCTGTTGCTTTTTCTTGCACCTTTCTGCATCTGGCATCCGTTTTTCAGGTCTGCAAAGCAGCCACCTGGTCTTCTCATACCCCCTCCAAGTTCCAGGCATCAGTTGATGTGAGCTTCAGGTGTAAGGTTGTTTTAGCTGTCATCTGAGTGTTTTGGTGTTCGTTGAATTTTTTTTCTTTTGGACCTGTTGCCATTGTTGTCCTCCCCTCTCTTGAGTCCCAGTTTTGAGGTTGGACCAGGGTGGGGTGGGGGCAGAGTAGAGAGCTCCCAGCGAAGCTTTTGCTAGTGTCCAGTCACCTGAAGCTAACAGCAGATCACCCATGGTCCTCTCCAATATATGGAATTTACAGGTAAATCAATATATTTTTTTTTTCTTCAAGCATTTGGCTGCCTTGTCTTCAGTCCAGTCCGGTATATCATTTCTCATACAACTGTTCTTGTTTTCATTGTCCGTATCCAGAAATTAGAGGAATTATTGATAAAGACAAAGAAGGAAAAGCCTACATTCATTCCATACTACATTGCTGCAAATAAGGAGCTCCCAGGCAAATTTTTGTTAGGCTATCAGCCCCGAGCTAAGCCAAGGTGAGTGCTGTGACTGCTGATACCAATCTATAAAGACCATTTTTTTGATCGGTAATAAACTTAATCCTATCGATATGTTCTGTTTTAGAATTGAGTACGTAACAGTGACACCAGAAGGTTTCAGATATAGAGGACAGATATTCCCTACAGTCAATGGCCTTTTCCGATGGTTCAAAGACCACTACCAAGACCCTGTACCAGGTGAGTGACGACTACGTAGCAAGGATGGAAAATTTGAACTGATTACTCAATATGGCTTTTTTTTTTTTTTTTTTTTACTTTGTACTACTCACAAATGTGAACCATAATTGCATACCTTCAGTAGACTTATTGTAGACGTATACATTTTGTATTTGACAGGTATTACCCCTAGTAGCAGCAGTAGAAGTAGGACTCCGGCCTCCATGAGTGCCACCCCTGCCAATATTAATCTTGCAGGTAAGTGGCCATGTTTAATTTCCTAATGTAAACTAGTTTTCTTAGCTGTTTGGACTACTTTTATATTTTCTGGTTTCAGATCTAACCCGTGCTGTGAATGCTCTACCGCAAAACATGACCTCCCAAATGTTTAACGCTATTGCTGCAGTTACTGGACATGGGCAAAATCCCAATGCCACACCAGCCCAATGGGCATCCAGTCAGTATGGTTATGGTGGTGGCAGTGGAGGTGGGAGCAGTGCTTATCATGTGAGTATCCCCGTTTTTTTTTTTTTCATCTATCCTTTGTTATAGTCTTTATCAGACATGGGCAGTAATAGATGATTCCTGATCGCTTTTCTATTGTGTTATTGAAAAGTTACAAGGCATAAATAACGAAACTTAAAAACAAAAAGTGTATATATTGTAGCTTACTAATCATTGTATGTGGTGGCTACATTTATTTAAATTTTCCCAGGCTTCTCCAGTAACACACTTCCGGTCTAAAGGCCCGTACACACGATCGGGTATTCCGACAATTGTGTGATGGAAGGGTTTTGTCGGATAATCCGACCATCTGTATGCTCCATCGGACAATTGTTGTCGGAACATTCGACAACAAATGTTGAATAGCCATGCGCTCAAATTGTCCAACAACAAATATGTTCAGTCGCATTTTCCGATCGTGTGTGCACAAGTTCGTCGCACTAAAATCCAAAGTACAAACACGCATGCTCCGAATCAATGCTAACCATAAGACAACAGTAGCAGAAGTTGCCCCAAGGGTGATGCTAAAGAGCAGAAAAACCACGTAGTTTTGTGTATGTTGGCTGAAAAAGTTCTGCTGTCTGTATGCAGAACAAGTTCATGGCCAACGCCCTTCGGACAAAAATCCACGGATTTGTCAGATGGAAATCCGATCGTGTGTATGAGGCTTTAAAGTTGCTAGATTCACACTTTCATCTATAGAGGAGCAACGTAGCCACCCTTGTTAAACAGTGGAGATGGTAGCATTAGATGGACTAGCAGATTTAGATGGTACGTTATAGTAGTGACTAACAATGTAAAGCCAAACTCCAGCTAACACCTTTAGGCAGTTCCAGCAATAGTTTTTTTATGTTTAAATAGACAACAATTGTAAGCACCCCTTTGGTGTTGTCTCAACCTTTTAACTGCCGTCTTTTGCCAAACAACTTAGGCTGTTAAAGCGGAAATAAACGCAACTTCCTATTTTTTCCCCCTCAAAAGGTAGACCCTTTATTGCAGAAGAGACATACATGTCTCTCCTGCAAAAAAAATAAAAAAAATAACTGACTTGGACCTTCATCGCTTTGTAGAGAACACCACCTGACATGCACTATTGGCCTGTATGACCATTTTGTTTTTATCTTGCTCGTTTGCATTGTTGTATTGGTGTTAACTTATGGCTCCATATGACAGTTGATCTTCTTTCCCCCCCCCCCCCCCCCCGCGTACTAATTGATGTCAATGCCTAACTACCAGTTGTCTCTGTAATCTGAGATCTCCTATTACCATTTTCTTGTATGTCCTATACTACATTAATAAAAGCTATTGAATAGGAAACAATTGCCTACCTGTCTGCAATACTCTGCAGAATGTAAACGGCACATGCACAGCAATGTCATCATCCCGTATCGGCCATTTAGGTGTGCCAGGATGAATGATTCTCGCACATGTGTGCGATTGATGTCATCCTGCATTGGCCAATCAAAACGTCAAACCAAGCAGAAGATGCCGGCAAGGGACCTCATGGGCGTCAGACTGTTGGAACACAGGTAAGTATTGCTACCTTTTAGTTACACGTTAAAATAAGTTGAAAACCAGACCTACTTGCAAGATCACCAAGTAATAAAACTGTTACACAGGGGACTCAGAAAAACAGATTGTTGTGTTCAGGTCACTGTATTATGTATGTCGTTTTGACAATACTTGCTAATTGGGCATATGTTGCACAAACAGCCTTTGTATGAGGAAGGGATAAACAATTTTTACACCTTGTACACTACCTGGTTTGCAATAAACTACACCTATGTGCCTGATCACAGCAATCCCTGGAATGTAAGCCAAGCTGAACTGTGCATGTGCAGTTCATCTTACAGCAGCCAGCCCGATCCTGTGTGCGGGGATGACTAGCTCCTGAGCAGGAGTGACGTCATCCCACGCCAGCCAATGAAGACTCCCAAAAAGCAGCAACAAGAAGCTGGTGCCGGAGGGGACCATTGGAAAGGTGAGTATTTTCTGCCTTTTTTAGTTTGCTTTAATTTTGTGTTTGCTGTTTTCCGGCTCTAGCATATTTATGCTGTTGGAAGCATTTTATTTTTTGGTTTCTTTAATTTTCTGCATATGATACACTTAACGGTCTTCATCTGTTTACCTCAGTATGGTAACTATTTTTTTTTCCCCCATTTAGGTTTTTGCGACTCCAGCACAGCAGCCTATGGCTACTCCTCTGATGACCCCCAGCTACTCTTATGCTACTCCCAGCCAACCTATTACAACACCACAGTACCATCAACTACCGCCAAGTGCTACACCAACCTCCGTACCCACACCACAGTCTTCTCATTCACAAAGTTCATCAACATCAAGTTCCCGACACAGGCAGCAATCCAAGTAAGTATAGGATCTGTTCATAATCAAAGTAGATTTGTATTATTGTTTCTTTTATAGCTAAGCCTTTTCTCTTAATGCATTTTATGCATGAAGGTTAAAAACATTGTGTGCATCAATGCCACCCCCCCCCCCTTTTGTTACGTTGATGTGTACCAGATCTGTGGCTCTCTCTCGGATCTCTTCCTCATTGACTAAGACAGCAGCGGGAGCCATTGGCTCACGCTACTGACAAACGCAGCCAGTGAGCCAATGAGAGGGTGGGGTCGGGCCTAGCTGCGCTCCGTGTGTATGGACACCCACAGCAGTGGTTCGAGAGCCCCCAAAGCAAGCTGCTTGCTATGGGGGCACTCAGCAGGAAGGTGGGCCAGTGAGGGACCCAAGAAGGAGGAAGCAGCGTTTTTGCGGGCGGGTTTAACCCTTTTTCGCCTGCTAGCGGGGGTAAAAGTACAACGCTAGCAGCCGAAAATCGTGCCAAACACGGTAAAACGCCGCTAAAAATAGCGGCACTTAACCGCCATTGCACCAAGCGCCTCGGTGTGAAAGTAACCTTATGGTATTTACTGGTGTATGTAAACATTAATGTTCCGCAGGAAGATTGAGGCTAAGAACCCTTGCTTTTTGGACCATGTAACGTGTAATTAAAAGCAGTTCAGTGTAGGAGGAAGAAAAAAAAAAATTGCACTTTGATCCAAAAATTATTTTCAATAATGAGGTTAAGGCCCGGTTCACATTGGTGCGACATGCACGCCGACTGAGAACACATGTCGCATGACATGTAAAAAAAAAACAACCAATGTTTCCCTATGAGAGCCATCTTAACTGGTCTGACTTGTGTCAGTCTGACCTTGGAAAAGGTTCCTGCACTACTAATGTGATCTTGATCCGACATTACAGGAATATTACATTCCAGAAGTTGCTTCAAAGTCACCTGACTCATGTCGGAGCGGTGTGAACCCAGCCTTATTTTGTTAAATAAAAAAAATAAAAAACATTTATAAATATAATCTTTCTCAGACTATACTACGTTTGCTCATTAACTGAATTGTTGATTCCTGAGCGCTGGGCAGTGCTTATTTAGTGAGGGTATTACAAGCACTTTTTTGGTTCATAAATATAATCTGTTGGTATCTATGTCTCACAAAGCAAACCTAGAACTAGTGGGTTTTTAGGAGAAGTTTTTCCGCTGTAAAAACGCTCTAACTCTGATAAAAATTTAAAAACGTGGCTATCCTGCCTTTATCAGCGTTTTTGAGCCATAAGCTTTTGTGGGAGTTTAGTTTTGCAAAAACAAAAAAAAAAAACGCTGCAGAACTCATTCTACATCTAATGCTACTGGCATTTTTATAACGTCCAGTGTACATGAAACAATATCAGGCCAATTGCATAGTTTACCCCTTCCTGTCATCCTTATTTGTTATTAGGATGCCCAACACACACACACTACAGCTAAGGCAAAGGAAGCAGGAAGACAAAGAAATAGAAGAGATCTGGTTATAGCCAATGCAGTGCTCACATTTTAGCCTGTGACAGCCAGCGTAACATATGTTCAGTGGCAAGAGAGTGGGCTTTTAACACCCACACATTTGACATGTGCTTCACCAGGCGGCCGATGTTGAGAGCACTCAGCACAGCTGCAGGTTGACTTTTTGTTTTATTATTATTGTTCTATATCCTTTGACATTAACATTCTGATCTTGTGTCTTTTACCAGAACTAGTAGTCAGACCCCTATTGATTGGGGCAAAATGGCTGAACAGTGGCTGCATGAAAAAGAGGCAGAGAGGCGAAAACAGAAGCAGCGGTTAACCCCTCGTCCGTCTCCAAGTCCTATGATAGAGAGTACACCCATGTCTGTCGCAGGGGATGCCACACCACTACTGGATGAAATGGACCGATGAGTGCAGGAGATGGAAAACCAACTCAAAGGACACATGAGAACATCACTTTGCCCATTTTATTTTTGACAGTTGTACAAAAAAGGTTCCCAAACTCGCAGTGGAGGTTGGTTATGTCTGATATATCCACTGACTACCATGGGAAGATTGGACCTTTCCAGTGTAATGCTCGATTTACTTAAGTGCTTGAAATCATGCTTTGGCACCAAGCATCAATATCAGATTGTGTTTATATTAAAATGAAAGTGTTGGTTTACTTCCAAGAAGAGAGGTAAAAGTGCTAAGTTGACCTCAGTAGAAAAACAGTTATGTTTTTATGGGCTATGTTTTAAACATAAATAGGGTTCACTGTTCTTTTTTAATTGCATATTCTGCCAAAGAATGCAAAATAAAAAGAGGTCTGAAGCTAAGATCTCATTTCTGTAATATGATGTCGACTGGCTGGAGCCATTTTATATGGATACACATGGAACTTAAGGGGAGCATTAAGCGACTGGGGGCGGACAATATAGTCTCTTCTCGTAATATTCTCTAAAAAAGAAACACAGAGGAACATGCTACAATGTTTTATGCATTTGGGTATTTATTTTTCATCCTTGCTCTATTTTCATGCTTCACTGCAATGTGCAGCTAACTGTAAGTTTGCGACAGTGTCTCTACACAGTCTCGGTGCTTAAGTATGAGATGAAGCTTTTTTCTTTTTTTTCTTTTTTTTTATGTCATTTTCATTGCAGTGTACAGGTGTCATGGATTTCTGATGGCACCTAAAGTTATCTTTATTATAACTTTTATTTGTTTTGTTTTGGCAGCAGACAAATAAAATAGTGACTTATAGTTTTGTGTGTTGGATGCCTTATTGAAATTTTCTTTTTTTTTGGGGGGGGGGGGGGGTGTTTATGTCAAAATGTATATGGCTGTGCTGGCTGTAACACTTTTTTTTTTTTTCCAGAAGTTTGTAGTTTGACACATCTGGTAGCTAAGTTAACTTTTTTTTTCTTCAGTTGTATATCACAGGGTACTTCATATTCATGACTACTTGGATTATGCTGTCACTGTCAGATAAATGAGCACTGGCCACAAAAGACAAGAATTGCCTGCCCAGGTATAACTCCTCCCAGCTTAGCAAAGCCTCAGGTTTTAGCTAGTGTCCTTAGGTAATGTCCCACAGATGCCTCTCTAAAAATCTTGTGTCGCATGCTTAGCTTTTGTTAATGGCCTATTCAAAGTACCCCTGCTGGGGAAGAGATGGGCTTCATCCGGACTGGTCCTCTACTGCCTGCATGTCAACAGGCACTGTACACGGTCCCTGCGTGCAAGAGCAGGGACAGCCTGTATTGTTTGTTGCCAATTTGAGTTGCTGCAAGAGATCTTTACAGGTCCAGGGCAGTGATACTCTTAAGAGAGGGGTAGTCAAGTCCCAGAAGGCCCTACAGGGCATGCCCACCGTGAGGAGTGAAGCTTGGGCCCTGCAGCGGGACTGGTGAGTGCCTCTAATAGTGGAGTGTTTCCTTGTGCTTTGGGATGACGTAGGCTAAGCTTCCTGTGTTGAGAGCTACACTACTGTAGCCATGTTTAAAAGGGGAGGACCAGCAAAGTGTGTGTGTGTGTGTGTGTGTGTGTGATCTTAATGCATGGATACGTTTTGCCAGTTTCTGGGGCACAGCTTGCAGGAAGTGACATATTCCAATTAGGCTTACCCAGAGAAGGTGTTTTGACTCAGCAGTGCCCTATAAAGGAAGAATTGGACACATAATTGTACTCTGTTAACCTAGCCATTTCATTTTTACAAAGGACCCATGCCAAAACAAGCCTTTTTTTACACTCAATTTTTCTGCCAGCTCCTGTCAAAAAGGTTCAGTGTAGATAGGAGTATTTTATTACGTCTATGTGCATGAAGCCTAAATCTATGCTAACAAAAACTGTAATCAGTACTTACCAGCCTTTTGGGGTTGATTTACTAAAGCTGGAGAGTGCAAAATCTGGTGTAGCTCTGCATAGAAACCAATCGGCTTCCAGGTTTTATTGTCAAAGTTCAATTGAACAAGTTGAAGTTTGAATCTTGTGCAGCTGTGCACAGTAGTAGCCAATCAGCTTCTAAGTGCTCCACTTTTAGTAAATCTATCCCTTTGTCTTTTATCCATGTCCCCCCAGCTTAGCACTCTTAAGCCTCGTACATACGATCGGGTTTTCCGCAGACAAAGCATCAGACTTTTGTCCGAAGGGCGTTGGCCATAAATATGTCTTGCATACAAACGGCACACAATTGTCAGCCAACAAACACGAACGTAGTTACGTACTACGTGAAATTTCAGCTCTTGAGCGCTTCCCTTTGGGCACCTTCTGCTAATGTGTTTGGTGAGCATCGATTCCAAGCATGCGTGTTTGTACTTTGGACTTTTGTGTGACAGACTTGTGTACACACTATAGGAAAATCTGCCAACAGACCGTTGTCCGCGGAAAATTCATTAGCCTGCCATCCAACATTTGTCGGCGGAAAGTTGGACAACAATTGTCTGACGAAGCGTACAAACGGTCGGATTTTAGGCCAGCAGTCTGTCATCACACAATTCCCATCGGAAAATCTGATTGTGTGAACGAGGCTTTACTGAAAACCGATCATGTAGTTCAAGTCCCCATTCTCTTTATGCCATTGTTGGGAAGCTTGATCTGTGTCTGATAATGACGTGTTCACCACTTATTGCACATGTACATTATTGTGTGACTGAAGACAATTTTCCATATATACATGCCTTCAGGTTCTGCTGTGGTAGCCTTCTCTAAAGACACTGTCTACATAACAAGTGCCTAGTATGATGAGCTGGTGAGCAGAGAGAGAAGGAAGGCATATAACATTCTCATACTTGGAGGCCTAGGCCAATTACTTTCATGGTTTTGGTGGGAGAGTTTTAAAGAAGGAGAACAATTACATCATCTTAATAGTACAATGCAGGACACAGAAATTCATTCCTAGACCATTGGGTTATGTGGCTCTACCTTCAGATGACTGGACATTGGCCAAAGCTTTTCTGGAAACCATCTCCCAGTGTACCCATTTAACTCCAACCACTCCGTAAGGCTCCACTTTTTTGTTAGTGTTCTTAGGAGATGGATCCCCTCTCCTGTTTGGAAAATAATTTAAGGGCCAGTTCACAACAGACGCAGTTCCGTGCCCTTTTTTTCTGCACAGAATGCATGCACGGTGTTTTCCATGTATTCCAATGGTTCTAGTTCACACCATGCAGTCAGTTTCCGGTGCAGAAACTGACTGCATGGTGTGAACTAGAGCCATTGGAATACATGGAAAACACTGTGCATGCATTCTGTGCAGAAAAAAAAAAGCGCACGGAACTGCGTCTGGTGTGAACTGGCCCTTATATCGAAGTATGGAAATACAACTGACACTTCTACGAGAATTTACTGCTTATTACAGGAATTTAGGTGCAGGCCCTGAGGAAACTTCAAGTTCCTCCCAATTTGATAGCAGTTCCTTTGTCTCGAAGCAACATCTCACACTGACACTTTTTCAGCCTCCTAATTCAGGCTCCCTTACAGACATACAACATAGGGGTGTTTATTTACTAAAGGCAAATCCACTTTGCACCACAAGTGCAGTCGCTGTAGATCTGAGGAAGTCATGCAAGGAAAAAAATAAAATACATTTTTGCTTGTAAATGATTGGATGATAAAATCAGCAGAGTTTCCCCTCATTTCAGATCTTCCCCTCAGATCTACAGCGACTGAACTTCCAAGTGCACTTGTAGTGCGCAGTGGATTTACCTTTAGTAAATCAACCCCATAGTCTGTCTAAAGCAGAATTCTCTGCCACTATATCTGATCTTTTCCAAAGACTATCACCATTCCTGAAATTGCTGCATGCTAACTCGTATAATAATAACTAAGGTAAGGAGAGGAAGACCATTTACACATTTCATGCCTAATGGCATATTGCCTTTCAATTTTGCTGCCATTTTAGATGAAGTTGCAATTGATTTTTCACTGCCAGAATTTCATTATTTTGCTAATCGCATGCTTGCTGCTATGGACTCTTTAGTTGATGCAATGCATACTCGTCTCTGAATAGATAGGCCTAGTGCTACTCATCCACTCCATGCTGTTCCAAGCACTTAAAAAAAAAATATATTCCTTTTAAGCCTTTCCTTTATTATAGATCTGGCAGAATTGGTCAACTCAAGTTTTGTCCCATCCTTCTGCCCATTTTGATGCCTATGAAGTTTTAAGAGGAGGTCATCTCTTCCCACTGTGGACCCAGCCAATGCTGCACTCAATCTGCTGTTGCTGTTCCTTCATCATGGATTCAGTTGATAGATGTTTGGAGACTCTTTTGAAGTACTCTTTTGCTATGGCAGGGCCTGCCATGCAATTGACTGTTGCTACCATGGTAGTAGAGCTGCACAATTAATCGTTAGATTCTACCCCCCCTTGCGATCTTAAAGCTTTTTCCCGATTCAGTGCAGAGAGTTCTCTGCTAAAGGCCGAAAGCTGTAAAAAACACAAACGGGCAGCCTGCCAAGTTTATGACAACATCGCTTAGATCAGTGGTTCTCAACTCCTGTCCTCAGGACCCACTAACAGGCCAGATTTTAAGTATTACCTTGGTGAGATGCAGACTAGAATACTGCAATCCCTGAGCAGCAAATTATATCACCTGTGATGCATTTCAGTTATCTTGCAAACCTGGCCTGTTGGTGGGCCCTGAGGACTGGAGTTGAGAACCACTGGCTTAGATGGAGATAATGTGAAACATTGTAAAGGCCCATACACACGATCTGACTTTGACAACAACGGTCCGACGGACGTGTTTTATCGGACAATCCGACCGTGTGTACGCTCCATTGGACAATTGTTTTCGGTTTTTCAACGGACAAATGTTCGCTGTGCATGCTCTCAAACTTTCCGCCAACAAATGTCTGATGGAGGATAATCTGATTGTGTGTACACAAGTCCATCGGACTAAAGTCCAAAGTATAAACACGCATGCTCAGAACCAATGCTAAAGATCAGACAACAATAGCAGAAGTTGCCCAAAGCGTGGCGGTAAAGAGCTGAAAAACCACGTGATTTGGTGAATGTTGGCTAAAGTTCTGCCGTGTGTATGCCTACCAAGTTCACAGCCAACGCCCCTTCGGACAAAAATCCATGGAAAAGTCAGATGGAAGTCCGATTTGCGTGTATGAGGCTTTAAACTTAGTTCTTTTAGATCAAAGGAATGAGCTTCGGTCTGTAAATGAAGGAAGTTTAACCACTTAAAGACTAAACCTTTTTCTGACACTTGTTGCTTACAAGTTAAAATCAGTATTTTTTTCTAAAAAATTACTTAAAATCTCCAAACATATATATATATATATATATATATATATAATTTTTTTTTAAGCAGAGATCCTAGAGAATAAAATAGCTGTTACAATATTTTATATCACACAGTATTTGCGCAGCGGTCTTTAAAACGCATTTTTTTTTTTAGGGAAAAAAACACTTTAATGAATTAAAAAATTAATAAACCGTAACGTTGGACCAATTTTTTTTTATATAATCTGAAAGATGTTTTACCGTGAGAATTGTGATCTTTATTCTAAGCAAATAAATTGTGATTCTCATGGCCAAAATCGTGCAGCTCTACATATTAGTTGCCCAGACCATGACTAACTGACTAAAGGTTCTTTCTGCGCATGCCCTTCAAGGGTGAACTTCTTTTTTGAAACCTCCCTTGAGGTGGCTACTGAGGGAAGGTTTTTTTTTGTTTTTTCTATCCCACTGTCTAAAATCATCCTTCCCTCTTTGATGGGTCTCCACTACCATACATTTGAGATTGATTCACCCACCCAGGACTATAACATCCACTGTCAGTCCGTATAACTCCATGGACTAAAGTCCATTAAACCTGCTTAAAAATTGTTCTCTCGTTTGAGGGTTTGAGATCACTCCTGCGAAGGGAAACCATTGCATCTATTTCACATTTACCCCATCTTGTGAAAAGATGTCCAGGACCATTCATTGTAAATTTTTACAGGTATATAATAAAGCTCTGTTGCTGTCCTGCTATGTAAAAAAGTAAAAATGGACACGCAACCTAAAATATTGCAAAACTTTATGAAAAATATATATTTTTTTAAATGTTCTGAAAAAAGTCCATAGGGAACAACAAAGTCCAATTAAGAACAGCTCCTAAAGCTTGGTGGTGATCCAGGAAGCAAAGATACAAATCTTCCTTCTTTGTTTCCAAGCTGCAAACAGAAGATACTAGAAGTGCAAAGTGGCCGCTTACCAGATAGTTTGGATCTTTATAACGGAGATCTTATGAGCTCAGTATCAAAAGATATCCTGGTAACAGCAGCGATCTGGTCGACCTTCCATCACTGGTCAGCTGGGTGTGTGTTTAAAAAAAATCCTTCACCGTCTCAGTACAGGTGGAATGGTTCATACAGCAATACAAGGTACCATATGTATGAAGAGGAAAGATGAAGAACTCTTCATGGTGCAGTACTTTGATAAAAAAAAGTGTACCCTTTAATCGAATAGCTGGGCAACTGATATCAAACAAGGTTTTAAAGCGTAGTTTAAAAAAAACAGACATTCACCCAGCCATGGCTCAGGCTAACACAGCTGTGGGTGTGGTGACGTCAGGATCTCCGGCTCCACCCGACGCTGCATTTCTCCGTATGAGGCGTCTACTGGGAAAGGAGGCTGGATCTGGACGCCACCCACCACACATTAAGTATCTGCAGGAGAGTGAAACAGGAAGCCTGAAACCAAACACATCCGCCTCTGGGTCACCCAGGTGCATAGCTTATATCTCCTCAGCAATAATCACAATCGCTAAGGGGAAAAAGCTTGTCATGATCATACTAACAGACATTAAAGCTGATAAAAAAGAAGAACCTTTACAACCATTAATAAAAATTAGACATATATTAAAAAAACATATTAAAAAAAAGGATATAACGCAGTATGTATTTCTATATATATATATATATATATATATATATATATAGCCTCATTTGCCCATTGCTCTTATTATGCCTTGCAGATGTCCACAACAATAACGGGCATCCCAGAGGCACAATCCTGGCATACATATATCAAAAAATGTGATTATAAATACAGTGGAATAAATGTTATGACTTGTCACATGTATCTATGGTAGGATGTTATATTTTTATTTTAAAGGGGAACCCCCCATCCTATGTGAAAAAATATATATAAAACTACCATTTCCAAACAAAGGATGTAGGATGGTTCAAGAGAGAAAGGAAACCATCTGAAACTGAAAGTATGAAGGAGGGACTGACGGAAGATAATGTAGCAATACTCCCTTCTTTGGAACATTCGAGACTTGGTGGTCCTCCTCCTACTACACCAGCTGATTTGATGTCTTTTAGTATGATCATGACAAGCTTTTTCCCCGTAGCGATTGTGATTATTGCTGAGGAGGTATAAGCTATGCACCCGGGTGAACCAGAGGTGGATGTGTTCCGTTTCAGGCTTCCTGTGTCACTCTCCTGCAGATACTTAATGTGTGGTGGGTGGCATCCAGATCCAAATATGAAAAAAATAAAAAAGAAACCGACTAGTACACTCCCTAAAGAGTTAACTGCATATTCCCATAATCCTTTTTTCCTGGTGCCTCCATGGCAGCATACCTGTGACAAGCTCCGCCTTGGCTCCTCCCTCAGGACAAGTGAATATTATAAAAGAGTTGATTAGCACAGCCCCAGCATTCTCCTTTTTTTCCCTCATACCTCATGGCAGTGAATTCTGGTCGAACGTCCTTACCTTCTGCATTCGGCAGCTTCCGTCCGGGTTCAAGCCTCTCCCGGACGCGGTCCCTTCTCTTGGGCAGCTAAACGCGCTTATAAGGTTGGGAGTCCCTTCTGTAGGATCTTTTGGGACAAGCAGTTTGTCTCTTAACTAAGAGCTCTACCTGCAGCATATCTTCCAGGCATTAGCTCACACATGGCAACAGAGACAGCAGCTATTTCTGCATTTCTTTTTTTTCTTCCCTTTTTTCCTTCCTTTTAGCTTTTCTTTCTGGCTGTTTTCTTAGTGTTTTCCATTTCCTTTATGCCCCTTGTCTCCCCCTTGCCCTCTATCACCTCCTCGTCCCCCTTAGGGATCGCGCGCGCTCACCCCCAGCCTTTTTATTTACGGCGTCTTTTGCCGCGTTCTGCGCATACGCCGACGCCCGGGTCCTAGAGCCGCCGGTTCGCACATGCGCGGTAAGCGCGGAAGCCTCTGCGGCCAGCTTAGGTTAGGGAAAAATTTTGTTTTCTTGCCCTTAACCCTAAATTACAGGGCAGAGGCGTTTTCCTCTATCCACCTGGTCCCATTTATCTCCCTGGCTGCTTGAGATCTACTTAACAGAAAGCTCCAGGGAAGAATACCTGTCGTTTCAGGTAAGTAAAAATATATACCGTATATACTCGAGTAGAAGCCGAGTTTTTAAGCACAATTTTTTGTGCTGAAAATGCCCCCCTCGGCTTATACTCGAGTCACCTTTTTTGCGCCTGAACTCCCGGACTTTGGGGAGCCGGTACCGGCCGGCCGTAGGTCCCCTGGACCCCAAACTTGGCACACATATAGCCCCACTCTTCCTCTATAAGTGTGCAACGTTTCTTGTCCGGGGGACTTACGGCCGGGGAGCACCGATTTTTCAAAGCCGGGCACCCCTTCCATAGACTCCCATGTTAAACGTCAGTCTAGTCATGGACACAGTGAGGCAAAGTGAGGCACACCCTAGGCTTATACTCGAGTCAATAAGTTTTCCCAGTTTTTGTGGTAAAATTAGGTCCCTCGGCTTATATTCGGGTCGGCTTATACTCGCGTATATACGGTATGTATATATATATATGTATAATATTTTTTTTTTAAAAGGGGGGGGGGAAATTGTTTTTAAAATTAATTATAGTATATGCAGGTGTGCAAGTAAAACTCAAAAAAAATAAAAAAATGTTTTTAATTATTAAAAAAAAAAAAGGGGAAAAATTGTTTAAAAAATATATATATATTTTTATATGCATGTGTGCGAGAACCCCCCCCCCCCCCCCCCGAAAAAAATAAATGTTCTTTTATATAATTTATATTTAAAAAAAAAAAACACAGAGATTTTGTTTCTCTTAGCCAGATTAGGACATGGTCGTTAACCCTTCCCTGTTCCTTTCTTAGCTGCTACCTTTGCTAAGCCACTCAGCATGAGCCATTCGCCGCCCATACAAAGATCCTACTCTACTTCTGAGGTAAGGACCTACATCCAGGTAAGCTTACACATCTTAAAAAAAAAAAAAGAAGAGTGCACCGAAGCTGGTACTTTTATGTATTTCAGCCCTATACGCCAGAAGACGTCTAAAAAGACCTCAAGGCGAAATGAGGACTATGATGATTCTAGTCCCAGTAGAGACAGGTTGTCCAGGAATCGGGATCATAGAAGTGGCAGGAAGTCTTCGCTGAGGCGCGTTTCAGGCGCTTTCACGGTAAAAAAAAAAAAAAAGCGCCTGAAAACTTATTTCCACTAAAATCAATGAATGCTTTCACACTGGAGCAGTACACTGAAAAAAAACGCCCATCTCCATTGAAATGAATTAAAAGCGCTTCAAAAGCGCCTGAAAAGCGCTTCAAAAAGCGCTCAGTGTTTTACTGGCAGTTTTTCAAGCGCCTCAGTGTGAAAGTGGCCCAACGCTCCTGAAGCCGAGATCTCCAGGATGTCAGTCCTGTGGAGACACCCCACTTCCAGACAAAGTGATCTTTCGAACTTGCCCAGCGGACAGAAAGTCCGAAAGCCTGCAAGTGGCGGACCTACTTAAGAAAGCAGTAAATAATTCCCTTGTGGAATTGGTAGCCACAATGCCGCCGCAACAACTGGCATCTCCTACTCAGGAGCAAATGGCTGAGGCATCCATTCCCGGGCCGTCCTCAAGTGAAATCTCACGCCGGACGCCTGCTTCTTCCTCTAAACATCAGGAAGAGAATGCCATCTCAGGGGGTCTCTCTGATGACCTAGATACCTTTTGGTTTTGCTTTCGCCATGGTCCAGCCTTTTGTGCAGGCGGTAAAACAAGTGATCGACTGGGAAGAGACCGACACAGAAGTCGAAGTCGTACTTCCCCTTTTTCAAACGCCAGAATACCCTCTTTCCCTCTCATGGGGGAGATCAGGGATGTGATTGAGGAAGAGTGGAAAAAGACGGAGATAGTTTCTCCATTAATCGACTGGGAAAGTTATACCCTCTCTCAGAGGCTTATTCTGCAATGCTGGAGGGCCCTCCAGTGGTTGATGCAGCTGTGGTAAGGTTGGCAAAGAACGTCACATTGCCCATGGAAGACTCGACTTTGTTTAAGGTTCCACCAGACAGAAGGATGGATCTTGATCTCCCAAAAGATGGCGGGCAACGCTTGTAAACCTGCGATAGCCCTGACGTCAGTGTCCAACGCCCTACGCGTCTGGACAGATGATATAGAGTTTGAAATCTAACAGGATATCCCAGGGGAGGACATCATCAGGGCCTTAGTGGAGCTAAAGCTCTCAGTAGATCTTATTGGTGAAGCCACGATCGATTCAATTCGATGCTCCGCAAGGTCAATGCTCCACACAGTTATGGCCAAACGGGCCTTGTGGCTGGAACCTTGGTCAGCAGATATTGCCTCAAAGCAGAATTAGTGCAAGATACCCTTTGACGGAAAAGCCTTGTTTGGGGAGAAATTGGACAAGGCCATCTCTCGCGTCATGGGCGGAAAATCGGGCCTGTTACCCCAAGACAGGCGCTCCAGGACATTCGCAGGCAAAATTGGAGAAGCACGCAGTCTACCTTCCTCAAGACCCGTAGACAGAGACTCGTGCCTATCCCTCAGGATTCTGCTAAATCCTTTTGACGCCAGGCCATCCCAAGCGATCCCTGTGGGGGCCAGACTCAAACACTTCTTGAAGATCTGGGAACAAAGTGCAGGGATTCGTGGGTAGTCTCCACAGTTAAATACGGTCACTTCTGGTCGTTTCTAGACAAACCCTTCAAAGACTTTTTCTCTCCGACAAGGGTGTCAAGGTTCCCCCAAAAAAAAACGGAAGCACTACAGCGATTTCTTCTCTCCTTGCAGGAACAGCAAGCAGTGGTTCCAGTGTCTCCATCAGAAAGATTTTCGGTTTTTACTCCACCCTGTTTCTAGTCCCCAAGAGAAACAGAGGTAGGAGACCCGTGTTAGACCTGAAGAGGCTAAATCGCTATATCTTCCTAAAAATTTTAAAAAGGAGTCGCTATGAGCGATTATACGTGTAATCCAACCAGGGGATCGGATGTTATCAATAGACTTGCAGGATGTTTACCTGCAAATACCGACACTCCCTCCTTTCCAGAAATATCCGAGGTTTGCAGTGGTGCCTGTACATTTAAAATTTTGGAGTCTCCCATTCGGCCTCTGCACGTCACCAAGAGTCTTTACGAAGACCCAATTGCCATTATAGCCCTCTAATAGAATTAAGGCCTTGAGTATACCATTACTTGGATGACCTTCATCCCCGGGCGAAGGTTCCAGCCCAGTTAGTGGAACAGAACGGTACAGTATCCCTCCCACCTCAAAAGGTGACATCAACTGTTCGACAGATGAAGAAAGTCAGTGTGAGATCCTACCTGTCATACTCGAACTGTCAGAGTCTGATAGGCTGGATGTCGTCATGCATCCCTAGGGTCCCTTGGGCTCATTGGTATTTGAGACATTTCCAGCATAAGTTCTTGAGGCTGTGGAACAGACGGTATCTATCCCAACCCATACACCTGATGACCCTGATGCTCAGGAGTCTACATTGGTGGATGAAGAAACACACGCCTATGAAATCACATCCATTAGGACATGTCAACTGGATCACAATTATTACAGATACCAGTAAAGCAGGTGGGGATCACACTGCAACCAGATCTCAGGGCAAGGAAGATGGTCCTTTCATACAACAGGCCTGGTATCAAATATCCTGGAGGTCCGGGCAGCCTACCTTTTGCATTGCTAGCCCTAGAATTCAAGATTACAGGCAAACCAGTTCTTCTCCGAATGGACAACAGGGCTGCGGTGTCTTATATACACCGACAGTGAGGGACGCGCAGCAGGTCCCTGCTGAAGGAAGTGAAACCATATTCTTTTGGGCAAAAAGGAATCTAAAAGACCTAAGGGCAGTCTATCTGCCCGGTCTTCTCAACTCAAGGGCAAACAGCATATCTCGCAGGTTCGTAGATTTCAACGAATAGTCTCTGAACCCGAAAGTTTTCGACTGGTTAGTGGACCAGTGGGGTTCCCTCGGGCTGGGCCTATTTGCAACGGCATTAAATACCAAGTTTTCAAGGTTCATCTCGAGACTTCCTCATCCCCAGGCGGAGGCAGTAGATGCTCTCTCAGCCCCTGGGCATGCAATCTGGCATATGCCTTCTCTCCATGGCCTCTCATTCCAAAAAACAAAACAAAAACTCCTGTTGAGGCTTATGGTAGAAACCACAACGGTGATAGCGGTCCTACCGTACTGGCCAAGACGTCCCTGGTTCCCCACAGCAATGTACCTGAATACAAAGCCTTCAGTCAAGGTTACAATAATACCTTTTCTCCTGTCACAGGGATGTCACACCCATCCAGATTCCCGCAGGTTAAATCTTTATATCTGGCAGCTGAAAGGGAAAGATTCCAATCCCTAGGGTGTCCCAACAAAGTTATCGAAACCCTGCTCAGCGCAAGAAATCCATCCACAAACAGTATATGCAATAAGGTGTGGAACAAATTCAGGGCCTTCATGATTGGCAGAAACTGCGATCCAGATTTCCCATCATCCTCTTAAATTCTAAAAACTCTTGCAGGCGGGCTTAGACCTAGGTCTTGCTTAAGTACACTAAGGGTGCAGGTAGCGGCAATTTCAGAGGCAACCAATAAAATATGGGCCGAGAATTCATTAATAATCCAATGTCAAAAAAGATCCGACCACCAA
Organism: Rana muscosa; assembly: GCA_029206835.1. NCBI lineage: Eukaryota > Metazoa > Chordata > Amphibia > Anura > Ranidae > Rana > Rana muscosa. The sequence continues at coordinate 167,149,967 of CM055117.1, read as the reverse complement.
CTACACAATCTTTTCCCACTTGAGACCTTGCTATCATCCTAGAGTCTTTAACCAATCCACCTCTTGCCTCTTCGGAGTCAGCATCGCTTTGAAATCTAACCATGAAGCTATCCTTCTTGATAGCCATAACTTCTGACAAACGGGTTTCAGAGCTCCAAGCTTTAGGAGCGGATCATAATCATATCATATTCTTTCCTGACAAAGTAGAACTCGGAACGGTGCAAGGATTTAGCCCCAAGGTCACATCATCCTCGAACATGTCGGAGCCCTGGGCACTTCCAACATTTTCAGAACAAGACTCGGGTTCTCTTCACAAGCTGGACATTGCCTCCACTTTGAGATGCTATCTGCAGGCTACAGCATCCTTCAGGGACACTATCAGGTTGTTCATAAACAAAGGCAAGGAGGCGTCAGCAAGAACGATTGCCTCATGGTTCGTTAAACTCATCCACAAGGTGTACAGGGCAAAAGGACTGGGATCCCCTTCGATAGTCAGGGCGCACTCCACCAGAACGGTTTCTGCCTCTTGGGTGGCAAGAGTGAATGTGTCAATTGAAACAATTTGCAGGGCAGCGACTTTGGTCGTTCCAACATACGTTTCTGAAACATTACCGAGTAGACCCAGGAGCTCTCTCATCGGTGGAGTTTGGCAGACAGGCGGTCAAATCGGCCTTTGCTTCTTCCTCTAAATGATGATAATAATCTCTTTAAAATAAACCTCTGAGCATCATCCCACCCATATCAGCTAGTTATTTGTCACAGGTATGCTGCCATGGAGGCACCAGGAAAACGGAAAATTGTATCATACTTGCCAGTAATTTTCCTTTCCTGGTGCCTATCCATGGCAGCATACAATCCCACCCTCGGTATTCTATATTACGGAGAATGCTGGGGCTGTGCTAATCAACTCTTTTATAATATTCACTTGTCCTGAGGGAGGAGCCAAGGCGGAGCTTGTCACAGGTATGCTGCCATGGATAGGCACCAGGAAAGGAAAATTACTGGTAAGTATGATACAATTTTCCGTTTTTTGTATGGCGTCCAGATCCAGCCTCCTTTCCCAGTAGACGCCTTATACGGAGAAACGCAGCATCGGGTGGAGCCGGAGATCCTGACGTCACCACACCCACAGCTGTTAGCCTGAGCCACGGCTGGGTGAATGTCTGTTTTTTAAACTACGCTTTAAAACCTTGTTTGATGTCAGTTGCCCAGGTATTCGATTAAAGGATACACTTTTTTTTTTTATCAAAGTACTGCACCATAAAGTGTTTTTTTTTTCTCTCTCCTCTTCATACATATGGTCCCTTGTATTGCTGTATGAACCATTCCACCTGCACTGAGACGGTGAAGGATTTTTTTAAACACACACCCAGCTGACCAGTGGATTCAGTGATGGAAGGTTGACCAGATCGCTGCTGTTACCAGGAGGATATCTTTTGATACTGAGCTCATAAGATCTCCGTTATAGAGATCCAACCTATCTGGTATGCGGCCACTTTGCACTTTTAGTATCCCGTGTTTGCAGCTTGGAAACAAAGGAAGAAGATTTGTATCTTTGCTTCCTGGATCACCACCAAGCTTTAGGAGCGGTTCTTTATTGGACTTTTCCTTTTGCATCTTAATTGGACTTTGTTGTTCCCTATGGACTTTTTTTCTTTATAATCCACTTATTTCAGAATATTTAAAAAAAAAAAATATATATATATATATATATATATATATATATATATATATATATATTTCATTATTTTTTGCACTGTTTTGCAATATTTTAGGTTGCACATCTATTTTTACTTTTTTTACATATATTACTGAATATTACAGTTATCTTTATAGTTGCAGCACTGTCACTTTAATATCAATTAGTATTACTGTTAAGAAGTCACTTGTTTTTTATTGCAGTTTGCACCGTCTTTTTGCACCCACGCAAACTTGTTGCACTACATGCACTTTTTATACATATGGGGGTAAGCTTTATTGGAGTCCCTCTCCCCTGAGAATTATCTGTTAGTACATTCCAGGTTTTTATCATAATGGATATATTTGATTTTCATAAAAATCGGAAAATAAATCCAGATGAAGTATTTGATCAGGCTAGCTCAGAGACTAATGAGATACGTGGTATATTCATGCGATTAAAAAATGTACTTGTGGCTGAATTGCATGCCACCTGGGATAAGGTTTTTTTGGAACGTTATTTGAAAGAAAAAAATGATCCCCAGGAGTTTGAGATGGCATGTGTATCCAGATAGAGGGGATCTAGAACTAAGTGAATGGTTTCTATACTTCAATGGAGTGGGGTTAGCCTTCCTTGAGTTCCTGGTCAGCCGCAAAAAAACTAAAATAGCCAAGCTGCAGCAGGAAATTAATGAGATCAAAGAAAAATTAGCCCCTATGAGTAAAGAGGGCCTCTATCAAGTGTATACTAAAGAATTACGAGAAATTATGATAGAAGAAGAGGAGGAACAGCGAATCAAGAAAACTGAAAAAGTATTTCAGAGATGTTGAGGATTATAAATCTCACAATGTTTTAAATGGCAGGAGAACCATCGGGACAGTTTTATTAAACCATCTGAAAGTGAAAGTATGGCGGAGGGACTGACGGAAGATAATGTAGCAATACTCCCTTCCTTAGAACGTCCGAGACCTAGTGGTCCTGCTCCTACTACACCAGGGTACAGAGACTATGGACCAACTATGGGGGGGGGGGTAGTAGGACACCACAACAAGCTAAAAAGAAGGGGAATCCTAGTAACGGTAGACCCCAGCCTAATGGTCAAAACTATTACCAACCGCCCGCCTATCATCGCCCAAGGAATCAAGGCAGATTCCCCAACACAGGAGCGAATAGGGGTAATAGACACCCCCCAGGACCCAATCAATATCAGTCCAAATTATATGAATATCCCCCCCAATAGACAGCCATATATGGACTATATTGGCCTTTATGAGGATCCAAACTATAGGAATCACCCAGGAGATGGATATAGAGAAAATATACCCATCTCCCCGCAGGTGCCATGGAGACAGGATGTCCCATTGAAGAATCAATATGAACCGTTGCAAGGATATAATGAAATCAAAGGGGATGAGGACCAGTATAACCCTGGACCAAGGATGTTAGAAAACACCCAAACTCGTATATTTGAGGGTCCTCCAGGGGCGGCCCCCCTCAGAAACAAGACTGATAGTTTTTTAGGAAGGGGACCCGGAAAAAAGGGAAGACAAAGAGAGGATGCATAGGAGGGCAGTGGAACAATTCCCAAAAAGCTGAGAAAGAAATAATATCTCAAGGAGTATTCAACTTAAGTGGGGAGGAACTCACTAAGTCGGAAAAGTTAACTTTAAACCAGGGACTGAAATATGCCCCCAAAAAATCCTTGAACAATTTCCAAATGTTTTTGGATGTCCATAAATATGCTAGAAAATTGAGTATAAAGCGCCACTTCCTGTCCAATCCCATTGCCAAGAGTAATACTGCAGTTGGAGAAGAATTAAGAGGAGGTACAGGACTTAGAAATGCTTCCCTGTTCAACCCTCCAGGGAAACCGGCCCCAAGTATCACTGTGTTCAAGGATCTTGTTTTGCAGGATCTATCAAAAGTTACGTTTAGGAAGGAACGGCAAAAGAATTCTGAGGAAGGAATGGCATCTTTGTGTGAACGAAAAGAGCTCATTATAAGACCTGCTGACGGGGGGGGGATTGTGGTTTTAAAAAAAAGTGGACTATATTAAGGAGATGGAATCTTTGTTGTCTGATGGAAATACGTATACTGTGCTTAAAAACGATCCGAAGGACAAGTATAAGAAACTACTTAATAGTATTGTGCAAGATGGACACAGGAAAGGAGTCATCAATGATAAGGAATTGGGTTTCCTATTACCCCTTGTCCCACGTACCTCCATCATATATTTCATTCCTAAAGTCCACAAGAATCCGATTCAACCCCCCGGCCATCCAATAGTCAGCGGTATAGATTCCTTTACATCGAGAATTGGGAAGTATGTAGATGTGTTCCTCCAACCAGCGGTGACTAAAACACCGGCCTTCCTAAAGGATTCAATGCAAATTATCAAAGAAGTGTCAGAATGGAGACAATGTTTTGTTGGTGACGGCAGACGTTGCCAGTTTATATACCATAATACCCCATGATTTGGGATATAAGGCAGCTGAATTTTTCCTTCGGAAGGAGCTTTTAATCAAATCCTCCACATTGGATTTTATCATGCAATTATTGTGTTTCGCAATGGAACATAATTATTTTTATTATGGTTGCCAATTTTACCTTCAAAGTACCGGAGTAAATAAAAATAACAGTGTACTAAGAAATAAACCGCCCCCTTTCCTTAACACACTCCACTGCGCCTTGGAGAAACGTCTGATAAATTCAGACTGAATTACCCTATCAGCTGCTACTTTAAAAAATAAAAAGTGAAAAATAATTTTGAATAACCAAAATAGTAGCACTCAGTGTCTTACAACACAAATCTAAATATAAACCATATACACTCCGTGAGATAGTGCATAAATGCGAATGTTCATAAATATACACCCTGTAAAGAAATGTGCATACAATAAACTCATCAAGTGTCCATAACGTTCATGACAGTGATTTAAAACAATTGATATAAAGTGTTTAACTGAAAATGAGTCCATAAAAAAGTGCACAAAATAAGTCCCCATTGGAAGAAGTCTTACGACGAAACTAGTCTGGGAGGAGCTACACGACAGTCACCTGGTGTGCAGCGTTCGGATCTTTCGACCACTCGTCGAATATACAGTTTGGTGTTTGGGCGGGAGTCTGCGGTGATTCGATTGCAGTGGAGAGGCAAGCGTACATGAAGGAGGGTGAGACATACATGCTTATATGGTCCGCCGAGACCGCAATACATTGCGGCAGCCTACTATAAACTTGCCTGGCGTTTGGAAATGTTTGCTTTTGAAGTGCCCAATTTGATCTGTCTAAATGTGAGTGTAACCATTGATGGTCACTTGTGCTGTGTTATTTTAATTAAAAGTTTTGATACACTTCACTATTGGAAGCATTTGTTTTTTCATGTGGGAGACTTGACTGACCTAATTTCATCATTTTGGAATCGTTTGTGATACCCTGGGGGGTAATCAAGCTGATTAGCCAAGCATGAGAGTGCGAGGCATATTCTTGTGGTGAGTGCAAGTCCTTAGGGAGTGGAATCACTGAGCACATTGGTGTGGTGAAGGTTTGAAGAAAACACAAGAAAGTTTTATTTGTCATCATCTTCATTTGAAGTCACTTTTGGATGCACTTTTTATGGACTTATTTTGTGCACTTTTTTATGGACTCATTTTCAGTTAAACACTTTATATCAATTGTTTTAAATCACTGTCATGAACGTTATGGACACTTGATGAGTTTATTGTATGCACATTTCTTTACAGGGTGTATATTTATGAACATTCGCATTTATGCACTATCTCACGGAGTGTATATGGTTTATATTTAGATTTGTGTTGTAAGACACTGAGCGCTACTATTTTGGTTATTCAAAATTATTTTTCACAAAGTACCGGAGTAGCAGTGGGGGCTAAATTTGCTCCCAGTTTAGCAGGCCTATTTATGGCCTTATGGGAAAATGACAAATTATATTCCCAAGAGGAACCCCGCCACCTTTTGTGGAGGCATTACATTGATGATGCTTTTTTTTGTGGAAAGGCGATGCAGGTTCTTTGTGTGAGTTTATGGCCATCCTGAATACCAATGATTGGTGGATAAGATTTACGTATGAATATAGTGACACTTCTGTTAATTTTCTGGACTTAGTGATATTTAAAGAAAAAGAGGCCCTGTTGACGAAAACTTTCTTCAAGGGTACAGATAGAAATGGGTATATCCCAGTTGATAGTGGACATCATCCCAACTGGTTAAAGGCTATACCCAAGGGGCAGTTCCTAAGGATCAAACAAAATTGTTCCCGAGTAGAAGATTTTGAGTCACAATCCTTACTGTTGAAGAACCGTTTCCTGGAAAAAGGGTACCAATTACCCATGTTGGATAAAGAACTACATAATGTAGCAGTATTAGACAGACAAAACTTGTTGGTTCCCAAAACCAGACAAAAGAATGGTATTAGGACAGACCTACAGTGGTCTTTTCTGACCACCTTTTCGTCCCATTTTTGGTGGATCAACAAAACCATATGTATACACTGGCAGGTCCTAAAATGTGACCAGGTTTTGGGGCCCACACTTCCAGATCAGCCCAAGGTTTTGTTCAGAAGAAATCAGAATCTCAAGGACCTCGTGGCACCCAGTGTAATTGACCCGCCTCCAAAAAATCAGCATGTGTGGCCATTTAAAAGGTTTTACTCTTTCGTTTATAGACCGACACAGCTTCTCTATTGACATAGTGGGTATTATCCGTTAATTAGAAGTGACTAGGCAGAAAACTTGTAAAAAGTGTTGCATCACACCTTCTACAGTACCGCCCAGGGGGCAGACCCTCTGGGTATATCCCCTCAGTCTGCATCTCGCAGATCAGTTTTTTTCTGTCTAGCAAGGAGTAGGACATGGCTCCCTTCGGGCCCATTGGTCCGGAGGAAAAATATATTTTGCTAAATTTTTTTGTTTCCTGCGATCTTCGATCAACTGCCGACTGGGTTGACAGGCTGGATCCTCGATCCTTGTAGTCTCCCCAGTTTCGGTCATCGAGCGTGTGCTGACCCTAGCTACGTGCTGGGTTTTCCACGACATGCCCGTCGCAACATGGGTGGCCGGTGAGCCTACGCTCCAGGGCTTGCATCGGACCGCTCAGCTTCGGCTGACCTTACGGCCGAGTCGCAGCAGCCTGGCCGGTGAGCTTACGCTCCAAGGCTTGTATCGGACCGCTCAGCTTCGGCTGACCTTACGGCCGAGTCGCAGCAGCCTGTCTGGTGAGCGTCCCGCTCCAGGGCATACATATGATCATCCCCTAGGGTCCAATCACAGCATGCCTGGCCAACAGTCACCTTTCGTGTACGGAACATGATCTGTTTGGAATGTCTTCCAGCATGATACATGCAGGATAGGTAAGTAAATTCCCCTGCCTCGGCTAGGTGATTTGGCTGGACATTCCTGGAGAGACCAAGTAAGTGGTTGTGGCCCCTTTCTTCCCTCTCTCCCTGCCTTTCCCTCCTCCCTGGGCTTTTGGCTAAGGTTGCTGGGTGCTGGGGGTCACCTAATGGGTTCCACTGGAGCGGGGCTGGCTGTAACAAACATTAACAAGAAATGTCATTTCTGCTTACCTGTATGTGCTTCCCCCTCCATGCTGTCGGCGGCCATTTTGCGGTGGTCCATGCCTGTTTTGGCCTCTAGTGACTGCCCGGCTGCCATTTTCCTGTGGTTTCGGCGCCATTTTCTTGTAGTTCCACACCCACTGGCCTCTATCGACTGATCGGCGGCCATGTTTGTAATGATTCACACTGTACGTATATACCTCTATCTTTGGCTCTGCGGCCATTTTCCTAGAGCCCACATTATCTTCCATACAGACGTTTGGCGGCCATTTTGCAAGAGTCTCCGGCCTCTAGGGTGCATTACACTGGCGCGAAAAATTCACACAGGAATCGCTGATAAAAGAAGCAGACTGACACAGCAGCAGTGGGACAGCATCACAGGCGCAGCACACGGCAGCATAGCGGTACCGATCCAAGGGTGGTGAGTCCTCTGGGTGACCCAGCATCTCTGCAGCACAGGAGGGTGGCCTATTGATATCTTGCCTGGAGCCCTGTGGGTGTCAGTGTGTGGTCAGCATGGCATCTGAGCCAGATGTTTTCTCCCCTGAAACACCAGATTTAGCAGCTGATGCCCCTGAGGTGTCTATGGATGCTATGTTGGCAGGCCTAGAGGCTTTTGCTGCCAGGGTGGAAGCAGCACATGGGAATACAAGGGGTAGTAAACGCCCCCGTCCCCTGCAATCTTCTGGGGATATTTCTGACACAGAACCAGGTCCAGCTACAGCTCATGGCCCAGATTCTGACGCATCAGAGACTGCAGATCGTGACCGATCGGACAGTGAGGATGACTCCAAGTCCAGGTCGGTACGCGAGAAGGCTTTGGTATCTGACCTTATTACTGCAGTACGGGATACGCTAAAATTGGAAAATACTGCAGAAGCAGCAGAGACTCCGATCCCCTTTGGGTTTCGTAAACCTGCCCGCACTGCTAGGGTGTTTCCTTGTGTGTCTTATTTTGATAAGCTCTTATACAAGGAATGGGAGAACCCACTAAGGGTTTTTACAGCCCCAAAGAAGTTTGCGGTATGGTACCCCTTTGAGGAGAGTTTTCTGAAGAAATTGACCTCTCCCCCTATAGTGGACCCTCCGGTGTCCAGACTTAATAGAGCTACCACAATTCCTGTAGAAGGGGCTCCTGTTTTTAAGGACCCTGTGGATAAGAAGGCTGAAGCACTCGCTCGCTACCTATACTCAGTGGTGGGCTCGGCAGCACGCCCGGCATTGGCGGGGGCCCTAGTGTTTCAGACACTTACTGAATGGGCAAAATTGCTACTCCAGGGGTTAAAGGAGCGAGATGCTCCTCCTGATGAGATAACTTTGGCCGACCAGTTGGTCCAGGGCCTTAGGTTTGTCTGCGAGTCAGACATGGATACTATTCCCCTGCTGTCAAAAGCTTCGGTTTATGCAGTAGCAATACGCCGCCTGATCTGGCTAAAGGGCTGGTCTGTGGATCAGACTTCCAAGAAGGCCCTGTTGGATCTGCCCTTTAAGGGCGACAGACTTTTTGGGGCTTCCCTGGATGACATCATCAAGGATGCCACAGGAGATAAAAGCACGTTGCTTCCTCAAACTAGCAAGGGTAAGGGGCCACGCCAAGGGCAAGGGCCCTCCTTTACTGCACGCAAGCGTTTTTTTCATCCCCCTAGGGCGACAGGGAAAAGACCCCAGGCCGACAAGGCGCCTGCCCAAGGACAAAAACCTCCTTGGTCCCGCAAACCCAACAAGCCTGCGGACAAATCTGCATCCGCATGAAGGTCCGCCCCCACCCAGCTCTCGGGTGGGGGGACGTCTTCGTAAATTCACGACTCAGTGGACAGCTGTAGTCTCCGACAGGTGGGTTTGCGAAGTAATCTCCTCAGGCTACAAGATAGAATTTCTCTCTTGTCCACCAGACAGATTCGTCACCTCCAACCTCCAGCTACTACCGACCCGTCGGGAGGCCCTGTATGAGGCGGTCCAGGGTCTGCTGGAACGCGGGGTAGTCATTCCAGTTCCAAAACAGGAACGGGGTCAGGGTTTTTACTCAAATCTGTTCATTGTGCCGAAGAAGGATGGGGTTCGTCCAATCTTGGATCTCAGGACCCTCAATTGCTTTGTGAAGGTACAAATATTTTGGATGGAGTCAGTTCGATCTGTAGTCACAGCCCTCCATCCAGGGGACTTTCTGGCCTCCTTGGACATCAAGGATGCATACCTGCATGTTCCCATATACTCCAGACACCAGAGGTTTCTGCGATTTGCAATCGGGAAGAACCACTATCAGTTTGTGGCCCTCCCGTTTGGCCTTGCTTCAGCACCCAGGACGTTCACCAAGGTGCTCGCTCCGATTCTGGCACTTCTAAGAGAGTGGGGCATCGCTATTGTGGGCTACTTGGACGACCTTCTTCTGAAGGCCCCTTCAAGCTCAGAATTAGAGGTAAGCGTGTCCATTACCTGTTAGACTCTTTGATACTGTGGTTGGATACTAAACATGCAAAAGTCAGTATTGGTGCCGACTCAACGCCTAGTGTACCTGGGGTTGATTCTGGATTCCTCCGAGGCAAAAGTATTCCTCCCTGTGGAAAAGTTGCAGACCCTTCGGGCTGCAGTGCGGCAGCTGACTTCCAGGAATTGGTCGTCACTCCGTTTTTGCATGCGAGTGTTAGGCCTCATGGTAGCCTCCTTCGAGGCGGTCCCATATGCTCAATACCACACTCGGGTGTTACAGAAAGAAGTTCTGTCCAGATGGAACAGATGTCCATTATCTCTGGATTATCAAATCCGAGTAAGCCACCTAGTCAGGAGATCCCTGGTATGGTGGCTGACAGCACCGGCTCTTCTGGCCGGGAAGTCATTTCTTCCGGTTTACTGGATAGTGATCACGACGGACGCCAGCCTTACAGGTTGGGGGGGAGTCTGGGGTGTTCAGTCGGCGCAAGGTCACTGGACCCCAGAGGAATCCCGCCTGCCGATCAATGTCCTGGAAATCCGGGCGATCAGGCTGTGCCTCTTCAGATGGTCTCAGAGGCTGCAAGGGCGGCAGTCAGGATCCAGTCAGACAACGCCACAGCAGTGGCATATGTCAATCATCAAGGAGGAACAAGAAGCTCAGCTGCAGCATCGGAGGTTGCTTGCATCCTGAAGTGGGCAGAGAGGAACGTACCGGCACTGTCGGCTGTATATATTCCGGGTGTGGAAAACTGGCAGGTGGACTACCTGAGTCGCCAAATGCTGGACCAGGGAGAATGGTCCTTACACCCGGAGGTGTTCCAACTCCTCTGCCAAAGATGGGGCACACCAGACTTAGATCTTCTGGCTTCCCGACTCAATCGGAAGGTATTGAGGTTTGTGGTCGGTTCAAGAGACCCATGGGCAGACGCAACGGACGCGTTGGTGGCATCATGGGGTCAGTATCTACTAATCTATGCTTTCCCTCCCTTAAGGCTTCTTCCCCTTCTGCTCCGCAGAGTGGAGGCAGAGGGAATTCCAATGATCCTAATCGCTCCAGATTGGCCTCAGCGTCCTTGGTACACCGATCTAGTACGTCTGGTAACAGACGTCCCCTGGCGTCTACCACTACGGGAGGACCTGCTATCGCAAGGTCCCATACTCCATCCTGCTTAACGGTCACTGGTTTTAACGGCATGGCTGTTGAGAACCAGGTACTGAGAGACCGGGGCCTATAAGATTCAGTAATCTCTACTATGAGAAGTGCTCAGAAACCGTCCTCTAGGAAGGTTTATCACCGCACTTGGAAGGCCTACATCTCCATGTGTGAGGAAATGAAATGGCACCCGCGTACTTATTTGGTTTCCAGAATCCTGCTGTTTTTACAGCATGGGGTGGACCAAAGGCTTGCCCTAAGTACGATTAAGGGACAGATATCTGCCCTGGCTGTCTTTTTTCAGCGACCCCTGGCGACTCACTCTCTCGTGAGTACATTTGTGCAGGGGGTTCGACATGTGGCTCCTCCGGTCTGTCCCCCGCTACCTCCGTGGGACGTGAACCTGGTCCTCTCGGTATAAAGAAAAAAGGGGGGTGATTTGCGCTAAAGAAAAAGGTGTTACACAAGAAACACTTCTATGTCTCATAAAACTGATAATATAGAGATATATAATATAATGGTATAATAAATTACCTAATGGTAAATGTGCAAATGTAATAATTACTATAGTGCAATCACCAAGATAAAGTGCAAGTGCATATATAAACACAATAGTGCAGAGAGTTCAATATTGCAATGGTACTGTTCAGAAAAGTTCAAATAGATGTTAAATCAATGATATATTCCAAGTTTCTTGATGTTTCAAAATTGTGGATATCTTCAAATGTTTCAAATGGTGAACAAATTGAAGTATTGAACCTGCGGTGAATCCTATATCTGTCTCCCAATGTTCTCACCTCAACAGCTTGGATCACTGGCATGTAATGTCACTGTTATGGACTATGTTCTGATGTCTCCTCTATTTCTCCTAGTTCTTCTCCACACTTAAATCATGTTTGGGCGGTGTCCTCTATACAAAAGAAACAAGTGGGTGGGAGGGAAAGGGAGGGGGGGGAGAGAGGAGACCAAGCTCCAATCGGTGCAGCCAGGAGAGGGACAAGGAATAAAGCCTCCAATAGTGTAGTGTTTCAATACGAAAAATAGGCTTTATTAAATAAAAATGGACTCTTACATCAATTAAAAAATTGACAGCATATAGGAGATAATCGGCGTATGACCGCTTACTGTTATCCTGCTGTCTTACGATCCGTCCGTATGATGCCGCTATCCTCAGGATAGCGGCATCATACGGACGGATCGTAAGACAGCAGGATAACAGTAAGCGGTCATACGCCGATTATCTCCTATATGCTGTCAATTTTTTAATTGATGTAAGAGTCCATTTTTATTTAATAAAGCCTATTTTTCGTATTGAAACACTACACTATTGGAGGCTTTATTCCTTGTCCCTCTCCTGGCTGCACCGATTGGAGCTTGGTCTCCTCTCTCCCCCCCCTCCCTTTCCCTCCCACCCACTTGTTTCTTTTGTATAGAGGACACCGCCCAAACATGATTTAAGTGTGGAGAAGAACTAGGAGAAATAGAGGAGACATCAGAACATAGTCCATAACAGTGACATTACATGCCAGTGATCCAAGCTGTTGAGGTGAGAACATTGGGAGACAGATATAGGATTCACCGCAGGTTCAATACTTCAATTTGTTCACCATTTGAAACATTTGAAGATATCCACAATTTTGAAACATCAAGAAACTTGGAATATATCATTGATTTAACATCTATTTGAACTTTTCTGAACAGTACCATTGCAATATTGAACTCTCTGCACTATTGTGTTTATATATGCACTTGCACTTTATCTTGGTGATTGCACTATAGTAATTATTACATTTGCACATTTACCATTAGGTAATTTATTATACCATTATATTATATATCTCTATATTATCAGTTTTATGAGACATAGAAGTGTTTCTTGTGTAACACCTTTTTCTTTAGCGCAAATCACCCCCCTTTTTTCTTTATATCACTGTTTATGTGTAAAGTGAACACAGATTTATTTTGCAGCCATTGATAGTTACTCCAGTCACTATTTTATTACTCTTGAGTAGCGCGAAACACTACCTCACATATTTAACTGGTCCTCTCGGTGCTTCTAAAGGCACCGTTTGAGAATATTAGAGATATTCCCCTGTTGACACTTTCTCAGAAGGTGGTCTTTTTGGTAGCTGTTACGTCAGTTCGACAAGTCTCTGAGCTGGCAGCCTTGTCCTGCAAGGCTCCCTATTTGATTTTCCACAAGGATAAGGTGGTGCTGTGGCCGCAGCCTTCCTTTCTTCCGAAAGTCGTTTCGGCTTTTCATCTCAACAAAGACATTGTACTTCCATCCTTGTGTCCTCATCCGTCGAATCCTAAGGAGTCGGCGTTGCATTCCTTGGGCGTTGTCCGAGCTTTTAGAGTATACCCATCTGCTACTTCCCTGTTCCGGAAGTTAGACTCACTGTTTGTTTCGGTGGCTGGTCCCAAGAAGGGCCAAGCAGTCTCGTCAGCCACCATCTCTAGGTGGATCCGACAGATAGTAATCCAGGCTTACGCCTTAAAGGGTCAAGCTCCCCCCTTTCCTGTCACGGCGCATTCGACCAGGGCAATAGGTGCCTCTTGGGCTTTCCGACATCAAGCATCTGTTTCCCAATTATGTAAAGCGGCGACTTGGTCGTCCGCTCACACTTTCACAAAAGTTGATGTAGGTGCATCAACGGATGCCTCTTTTTCGGCCGCAAAGTTTTGCAAGCGGCTGTTTAGAGTTGCAACTCCTCCGTTGGAGGAGTGCTGTTTTGTGTTTGGGGTGAAGTTTATTTTTATGCTCTTACCACCCCTCGTTTTTTCTCTGACACTGCTTTGGGACGTCCCACTATGTCAATAGAGAAGCTGCGTCGGTCCATGAACGAAAGAGTAAATAGGATTTTTTACTCACCGTAAAATCCTTTTCTCTGAGTTCATGGACCGACACAGCACCCACCCCTCCTTTTAAGTTTGTACTGATTTTTGACGAACTGATCTGCGAGATGCAGACTGAGGAGATATACCCAGAGGGTCCGCCCCCTGGGCGGTACTGTAGAAGGGGTGATGCAACACTTTTTACAAGTCTTCTGCCTAGTCACTCCTAATTAACGGATAATACCCACTATGTCAATAGAGAAGCTGTGTCGGTCCATGAACTCAGAGAAAAGGATTTTACGGTGAGTAAAAAATCCTATTTTATCCTTGCAAGAGGTGCAAGATGGGTAAAAATTCAAAAACAATCAAAACATCAACTTTTAAGTCATACACCACTTCTAGGGAATACTCCATAACAGATTTTATCACTTGTACCACAATAGGGGTGATATATCTTTTATGTTGTCCATGTGGCTTCCAATATGTGGGGAGGACCACCCGTACCTTAACAGTCAGGATAGGAGAACACCTATCGAACATCCGTAGGGGTTTCATTGGCCATAGCCTCTCTTGGCATTTTCGCCAATGCCACAATCGGGACCCATCACTATTGGAGGTTATAGGTATTGAGGGATACTCTCCACATTGGAGAGGAAGTGATTTGAAACGCAATATATCCCGTAGAGAAACTCAGTGGATTTTTGACATACAGTGCTATCGCCCACTAGGCCTCAACATTGAGTGGGATATAAATTGCTACATTAATAATAGTTAAAATCCACCCAGTTCAATGGGAAATGGTAGTTTTATATATATATATTTTACATAGGATGGGGGTTCCCCTTTAAAATAAAAATATAACATCCTACCATAGATACATGTGAGAAGTCATAACATTTATTCCACTGTATTTATAATCCGAATCACATTTTTTGATATATGTATGCCAGGATTGTGCCTCTGGGATGCCCGTTATTGTTGCGGACATCTGCGAGGCATAATAAGAGCAATGGGCAAATGAGGCTATATATAGAAATACATACTGAGTTATATCATTGTTTTTAATATGTTTTTTAATATATGTTTAATGTCTAATTTGTATTAATTTTTTAATTAATTTTTTATTAATGGTTGTAAAGATTCTTGTTTTTCATTATCAGCTTTCATGTCTGTTAGAATGATCCTGACAAGCTTTTTCCCCTTAGCGATTGTGATTATTGCTGAGGAGGTATAAGCTATGCACCCGGGTGACCCAGAGGCGGATGTGTTCCTTTTCAGGGTTCCTGTTTCACTCTCCTGCAGGTACTTAATGTGTGGTGGGTGGCGTCCAGATCAAGCCTCCTTTCCCAGTAGATGCCTCATACAGAGAAACGCAGTGTCGGGTGGAGCCGGAGATCCTGACGTCACCACACCCACAGCTCTGTTAGCTTGAGCCACGGCTGTGTGAATGTCTGTTTTTTAAACTACGCTGTAAAACCTTGTTTGATGTCAGTTGCCCAGGTATTCGATTAAAGGTTACACTTTTTTATCAAAGTACTGCACCATGTGTTTTTTATCTTTCCTCTTCATACATATGGTACCTTGTATTGCTGTATGAACCATTCCACCTGCAGTGAGACGGTGAAGAATTTTTTTTAAACACACACCCAGCTGACCAGTGGATTCAGTGATGGAAGGTTGACCAGATCGCTGCTGTTACCAGGAGGATATCTTTTGATACTGAGCTCATAAGATCTCCGTTATAGAGATCCAACCTATCTGGTAAGCGGCCACTTTGCACTTTTAGTATCTTGTGTTTGCAGCTTGGAAACAAAGGAGGAAGATTTGTATCTTTGCTTCCTGGATCACCACCAAGCTTTAGGAGCTGTTCTTAATTGGACTTTTCCTTTGCATCTTAATTGGACTTTGTTGTTCCCTATGGACTTTTTTTCTTTATAATCCACTTATTTCAGAATATTTTAAAAAATATATATTTTTCATCATTTTTTGGACTGTGCTTTGCAATATTTTAGGTTGCGCATCTATTTTTACTTTTTTACATATATTACTGAATATTCCAGTTATCTTTATAGTTGCAGCACTGTCACTTTAATATTAATTAGTATTACTGTTAAGAAGTCATTTGTTTTTTCTTGCAGTTTGCACCATCTCTTTGCACCCATGCAAACTTGCACTACATGCACTTTTTATACATATGGGGGTAGCATGGATTTTTCACGCTTAACATTATCACTTTCAGAATGTCCTCTTCTATGCCATATTCTTACGGGCTGCTTCACAATCCAGACTATTCTTCCATATACTACTTGCAGTCAATAAGCAAAAGTAATCTGCTTCCCTCTGGTTGAATTACAAGGACTTTAAAATCACGCAGGTGAACCCTTGCCCACTTATAACAGCATGTCTCCTCATGCCTCTAAAAAACATCTGTTTATAATACTGGCATACCCAGCTTTCTGACCTGTCCTAAATCCATTGCAACATTGTGGTTTCTGACAAAATCGCCAATAGATTTAGCACCACTACACCGTTTACATAATAGGTACTCTAACTCGAGGAGGAGCTTTTATTTCCAGTATATTCACACTTTAATGTATTATACCACTCCTAAACCCACCATAACCAGAGGCACTAGATCAGGAGGCCTCTACATAAAACATGTGCTTTCCCATAGTACTTTGAGACAAAAAAAAGTCTCCAAACACTTCTTAATCAAATCCTTGATCCATAGGCCTATGCACTGATGCCAATATTTCTCATGGTGGTTGTTACCACATCCTCTCAGACACTTTTCCCTCTCTTATAATAGTTAAAGGAGTTGTAAACCCTTGTGTTTTTTCACCTTAATGCATCCTATGCATTAAAGTGATAAAAAAACTTCTAAAACTGACTGGCCCCCTAACCCCCGTTTTACTCACCTGAGCCCTTTGTTGCCTCGGCGGAGATGCACTGTACCTCTCTGCCCGGGGTTCTCGGCTCTTGATTGGATAGATTGATAGCAGCGCAGCCATTGGCTCTCACTGTTGTCAACCAAATCCAATGACGTTGGCGCCGGGGGACAGGGCCGAGTCCGGCATTCTGTGTCTATGGACACAAATACTAGACTCGGGAGCGTGCCCTCAAGGTAACCCCCTGGGAGAAGCGCTCTCGCGAGGAGGAGCCGCTATCGCTGCCGAGGGACCCCAGAAGACGGTGATCGGGTCACACTTTGCTAAACGAACTGCACAGTGGAGATAAGTATGACATGTTTTTTATTTTAAAAAAAACAAAACTTAAAGCTGTTTGGGGCTAATCCTGACAACGCAATCATTGTGTTTGGTTTTCTCTATGTTCAGGACCATAATGTAATTGGCACCCCTCGGTCACCTCCCTCAGGGTCTACAGGTGTACTTATTAAGCCAGCCAGTGCCTGACTTCACCACTCAAGCTACTTATCCTTTACTCCTCATTATGTGGGGAGGCTAGCTCTATTGTCTGGACCCTTTACTCTGTTGTTCCATGGATTTCCCTGGCCTACAACCATCAGGCTCTGCCCTGAGCTTGCTATGCACTTCCTCCATTACTGGGATTAATGATCACCAAATTGCTCTTTACCTTATCAAAGATGTTTTTCGTACTTGTATGTTGGCCCTGGTAAAACGACTTTTGTTAGACTAGAAAGACTGGAAAAGATCATATTGCCCCTGTTCCTCATACTCTCCCTTTGGGGTTCCAGGCTGCCAGGTTCTATAACCAAATGATTCAGAGTATGTTTTGCTCTGCAGGCTGAGAATTTCTTTAATAGAAACCTAATTTTCCCCAGCTAATCACCTACAATACTGAAGCTGGGCGCCCCTCCTTCTCAGGGACAACCAATTGCTCCCCGACATGCTCTATACTGTATCATAAATTGGCAGTCTCCACTCCACCCAAAAATGAGTTCCCATTTGCTCGCTTGCCAACTTTCTCCATCGAAAACGACAAACACCTAGTCATCGATACCCTGCAAGTTTTGCCTAGGCTTTGTATATTTTCATCCAAACACCTTGGATTTTCCAACTTTCAACCCCCTCTGCCCAAGATGTTGCTCTTCTCAGTCACCCATTTCTATTCTCTTTGCCTGTTTGGGACCTTAATTTGTTACTCTTGCTTACACAGAGCCTATTTTTGTTCTTGACCATGTTGCTGCCCTAATGGATTCTCTGTGTGAACCTCTCAGGTAACCCTGGCAGTCGCAGGGACAACAACATACTAAAAAACAGTCATCCAGTGGGATTATCATTCTCCCTCCCCATACTCTGCCTTGAAGGCAAGTTCAAGTACTTTTATTCACCTTATAGGCAGGGTCAAGACTTTGTCTGCCTGTCTCAGTCCCTCAGAGGGTGGTCCCTCTGTGGGCTTCCTCCCTTCTCTTCCACCCAGCTGGGTGGTTCAATTGTTCCTCTTTTTGTATAGCTTCTGTTATCCGGTAAAGTTTTTAGCCTTTCCTACCTGAACCTACGCTCCAACAAATGTTGGGAGTCTTGGGCTTTTTACAGCTTTCTAGCGTCAGTCTTTCTCAGAGGTAGCAGGGCCACTGTCTGTTTTGACATTTCTTGTCAACACTGTTTGACAGGTGGTTGTTAGAGCCTCTGCTGATCCCTGCTTCAGTTACAGGCTGCTTCTGCTGTCAACTGGCTCTTCAGGTCTGCTCACCATTCCTGTTACCATTGTTTTGGCTGTTATGCTGCTCACCCCTTGATTTATTGCTTCCGGACATCCAATGGTCTAAGAGGCAGTTCCTGTGTCCTGTAAGATTAAGTGCGTGTTACCCCAAAACATTTTTTGTTATGTTGGATTATACCTATGGTTGTTTAAAAATAATACATGAAAAACAAAATGTAGCGACTCATTAATTGCTATATACCTGGTAATCCTGCCCGTTCCCCTTGGTACCATTATCAAATTGACCATGCCAGTCACAAAAGCAGGTCCATGCTGGCATGATCAGTTTGCATCCTTATGATCGCTGCTAGGAGATAACAGCATGCCTATCCCCCGTTAATCCATTTTGTTGCCGCCACCCAACCCCCCTTCTAGAATTCTAGAATGCATGCACACATAGGGAGCAATATGTTCCTATTGTATTTGACTTCACACTATGCCTAACTACCTGCTGTAGACTTGCCCCCTGCTATGATGACGGAGGACACCAGGGAGGCTGTGCAGTCATGTGACTGCAGGATCAAAGAATAAAAAAGGTAACATTTTGCTTATTTTTTTTTCAATAAGTTTTGGTTAACAGTTCCTTATGCTCCACAGAAAAGTCCATATGCTTGAGTTTTGCAAGTTTTAGATTTTGGACGTAGTAAGTTGAAGAATTGTTTTTTTTTAAGGTTCAAATGCATACCAAAGTCTGCAAAGGCGTTCATTTGGGCGGTATTGTTATTCGGGACGTTTGGAAGAATAGTAACTCTTCAGTGAAGGCTACAATTTTATTGGATTTATTGTGGATTCGGAAGCCTGGACTATCAGCCATATCTTATTTATTTTTTTCTAAAAATGGTTCCAGCGTCACTGACTATTTCTCTTTCCAACATGGAAGGTGTCCTATTGGTGGTCATTGACCTTAATTCTGGCCTGTGATATAGTATAGAGGGCTAAGATTCTGTTGCACGTCAGGGGCGCCAGGCATTGAAAAATCACATCCATATAGTCCCATGCCTTTCTTATTGGAATGCCTTAGCATCTGCGGACAAGCGTTTTTACTGCCCTGTAGCTCCAGTTTAAAGCTTTAGTTACAATATGGTGGGCCTCTCAGCCAGGGGCGAATCCAACTTAGCGTAAATTGACCCAAGAAGGAAGCAGTGGGGTAAAAGGCAGTTTATCACCATCTATGATATCTATATTTAATTTGACATACCGTATATACTCGAGTATAAGCCGACCCGAATATAAACCGAGGCACCCTATTTTACCACAAAAAATTGGGAAAACGTATTGACTCGAGTATAAGCCTAGGGTGTCCATCTGCATGCCTCACTGTGCCTCACTTTGCCTCACTGTGTCCATGTGCATGCCTCACTGTGCCCATGCCTCACTGTGTCCATGACTAGACTGACGTTTAACATGCGAGTCTATGGAAGGGGTGCCCGGCTTTGAAAAATCTGTGCTCCCCGGCCGTAGGTCCCCCAGACAAAAAACTTTGCACACTTATAGAGGAAGAGTGGGGCTACGTGTGGGCCAAGTTTGGGGTCCAGGAGACCTACGACCGGCCAGTACCGGGTCCCCAAAGTCCGGGAGATCAGGCGCAAAAAGGTGACTCGAGTATAAGCCGAGGGGGGCATTTTCAGCACAAAAAAATGTGCTGAAAAACTTGAGTATATACGGTATTCATTTAGTGTATTACTGCTATGCAAACTTCTAGTGGAGGTAAATCCATGTTTTGCAAAGAGTTGGAGGTTATAATATATTTGGGTGCAGGTGCAAGTATCTAACTAAAAAAATTATAATACTGAAGGAGAGGCCATCAGGACTTTTTTTCCTGATTTCAATTGTTTGATAGCAGTAAGAAGTAGTTCTGTGGTAAAAGGGTCCTCTAGTGCTTGAATAAGGGCTGAGGGCCATGTTTTATGAAATTGTCTAGGAGACTGGAAGCGACGAGCATTTCATCACTTTCAGTTAGGGCAAATATAAACAGACTTTCTTTTTTTTTTCTTTTTATTATTGGAACGCATGAGATCAATGTTTTTTTTTTTAATCTTATGCTTTTAAGGGTGGAGGAGAGATCGGAGGGCTTATAGACCTGTCATGCTTTACTGCTATCACAAGGGATGTTTACATTTCTTGTGACAGCAATAAAAGTGATCCAAAAAAAAAGACAGGGTTAAAAACAAAAATTGTATATTAATAAAATAAATAATATAAAAAAAAGTAAAGTCTCCCAATGCTCTTGCCCAGAGGCAAATGCATACGTAGTTCGCGCACGCATATGTTAAACAGTGTTCACACTACACGTGTGGTGTGAGGTATCCCCGCGACCATTAAAAGTAATCATTCTAGCTCTAGTCTTAACCTGTAAACATTTTAAAAGCGCTGCCTATGGAGATTAGGTATTGTAGTTTGTCTCCACTTCACGAGCGTGTGCAATTTTAAAGTGTAACTTGTTAGATATCTATTTACTCGGCGTAACAATTTTTCTATTTTACCAAAAAATTTAGTTGTGTAGTGTGTTTTTGTTTTGTTTTTTTTTTGCATTAAAATTCATTAAAGTGTATTTTTTTTTCAAAAAATTGCGTTTAAAAAACTGCTGCGCAAATACTGTGTGCCACAAAAAATTGCAACGACCACCATTTTATTCTCTAGGGCCTCTGATAAAAAATATATACCGTATATACTTGAGTATAAGCCGACCCGAATATAAGCCGAGGCACCTAATTTTACCACAAAAAAATGGGAAAACTTATTGACTCGAGTATAAGCCTAGGGTGTCCATCTGCATGCCTCACTGTGCCTCACTGTGTCCATGTGCATACCTCACTGTGTCCATGACTAGACTGATGTTTAACATGGGAGTCTATGGAAGGGGTGCACGGGTTTGAAAAATTGCTTCTCCCCGGCCGTAGGTCCCCCATGCGAAAAACTTAGCACACTTATAGAGAAGAAATGGAGCTACATGTGTGCCAAGATTCGGGTCTAAGGGACCTACGACTGGCCGGTACCGGGTCTCCAAATTCACCGGAGAAATGACTGTTTAACATGGGAGTCTATGGAAGGGGTGCCCGAGTTTGAAAAATCGGTGCTTCCGGGCCATAGGTCCCCCAGACAACAAACTTTGCACACTTGTAGAGAAAGGGTGGGGCTACATGTGTACCAAGTTTACCGGGTCCCCAAAGTCCGGCAGATCAGGTGCAAAAAGGTGACTAGAGTATAAGCCGAGGGGGGCATTTTCAGCACAAAAAAATGTGCTGAAAAACTCGGCTTATACGGTATAATTATATATATATATATATATATATATATATATATATATATATATATATATATATATATAAATAATATGTTTTGGGAGTTCTAAGTAATTTTCTAGCAAATAAAAGATTTGTACTTGTAAACAAAGTGTCAGAAAAGGCCTGCTCTTCAGCTGGTAATGTAAAAAGAAGATGCACCCATGTTAAAAATTCCACAACATCCATTTTAGTTCAAGCAAGACTTAACATTTATTTTAGTGGCGCATGTACTGTATATATTAGGTATATATAAAATGTGGAGTTGTGATTGAGCGTAATACACTCCTTCCTGTGCATAACACACAATCCTTTTGCATTGTTGGGTACATTCACCTCTCAGAGCTTTTGTGCAGTGTGTTAAACAATCCTGCTTGCTAGATCCATAGCAATTAAGAGCCGGTTCACACTGGGGCGGCACGACTTTGGGGGCGACCCGGCAAGGCGATCTCAAGACGACTTGAGAGGCGATTTGCAAAATGACTTCTGTATAGAAGTCAATGCAAGTCGCCCCTAGTCTCGCCCCCAAAGTAGTACAGGAACCTTTTTCTAAGTCGGAGCGACTTGAGTCGCTCCTATTAGAACGGTTCCATTGAACAAAGCGGGACGCGACTTGTCAGGCGGCTGAGTCGCCTGACGAGTCGCCCCTGTGTGAACCGGGTCTCACAGTAACACATGTAAAACCATGCAGTGTGAATGTATCCTTTAGAGAAAATAAAAGCAGGAAATGAATTAAAACTGTTTGACACAGAGTAACACCAAATCATACAGGAATCCTGTTCCAGCTCATCGGCATCCATGTCGTTTGTTACAGAGTGCATACACACAGCAGATCATATTTACTCTTATGCGATGCAGAGGGGAAAAAAAAAGTATTGATTATGGCAAAATATTTAGCAGCAAAGTGATTAATGTCATTATTTTTGCACTCTTCCCTGGAATTTAGCCTATTTACCAGCATTTGTATACAGAAATGTAGCATATTAAGGATTAGACAACACTGTGCACTGTGTGTTTGAAGGACCACAAGATTCTGTCTTGGGTTTCTTCTTTCTCTCTCGTCTCCCCTTCCGTTCCTGCCTGTTTTTCCTTTGGGGCTTCCTGGTGGAAGGAATAGATACTGGTGGAGGTGATGTTATCTTATCTTTCAGTTCTTCCTTATTGTAGGTTGAGGTTATTGATGTAGGTGTTATTGATGCCTCGATGTTTTTGATAGGCTCATCATTGAGGACATCATTGAATGCATCCTGCTTAGATTCTACATCCAAGATGTCAAGTGGCTGGTTCTCTGGCACAGCCTTCTCATTCTTTACAGTGTTCTCACCCAATATGTCTTTGGCTGGAGAATCAACGTTCTCCTTTTTAGACTGATTTTTTCTTTTACCTTTGAGGCCCTTTCCCTTTTTATTTTTCCTTTCTTTCTTCTTTCTTTTTTCTTTCTTCTTTCCAGTGGTGGTGTCATCATCCACTTTGGACTGGTCCAGCGAGGTGCCTGGACTTATTGTCATCATGATCTTCAGCCGGTCTTCAGTAGCTTTCATGACTTGCCCCAGAGTTGGTGGCTCGGGTGACAGGTCTGCTGATGGTGGCTTAGTGGAATCTATTTCTTCCTTTGTTAGAGTTGGTTTGTCAATGAGATTTCCTCCATAATCATACAGGCCTGAGTCTTTTGGAACAGCCACTGTCATATTGACGTACGTCTCACACCTGAAAATAGCCATACATATAGATGATGTACATTATAATCTCTTAAAACATTTGTAATAAACAGTGAACTTTGATTACATTTTTTGCAGTTATAATTTTAACTAAATTTATAAATTAAATATTTTACTCCTACTTGCATTATTCAGATTGTTGTGATATAAACATTGACGGTTATTTACTAAAGGCAAATCAATCCATTTTGCACTTGAACTTGCACTTGGAAGTGCAGCCGCTGTAGATCCGAGGGGGAACATGCAAGGAAAATAAAAAACAGAATTTTAGCTTGCACATGATTGGATAATAAAATCAGCAGAGCATCCCCTCATTTCAGATCTACCCCTCAGATTTACAGCGACTGCACTTCCAAGTGCACTTTCAGTGCAATTTTAAGTGCACTTTGCACTTGTAGTGCAAAGTGGATTTGCCTTTCGTAAATAACCCCCATTGTGTTGTATTGTCTTCTCCCTGATTTGGTGAAAAGAGAAGTATAGGCAGAGTAAAAAGAAAAAAAAACTGTTACAAAGTCATTCAAAAATCCTTCAATGTATTTTAATTATAGTGGCTCCAATTTCATTTTTTTTTTTTTTTTTTACCTTAACGCATTCCCTGCATTAAGGTAAACATAAAAATGCCCGCTTCTGTTAAAAAAAACATAAAAATGCACTACTAAGTGTACTATACACCCCCCCTCCCCCAACCGTAAACACTTACCTGACTCCTCTCACTGCTCCAGCGCTGTCCTGGCTGCAGCACTGCTACTCTCACTTCCTGGGCTCACATGGGACAATTAGAGCAGTGGGAGCCATATATTTAGGTGGAGCTCAAGTCGTTAATACCTCAGTCTGTCCTGCTACACCTGGATGGGTCAAAACGCTTTGTGGCTGAGGCTTGGGGGGATGTGACGTCATGTTTGCTCACTGTGGAACACATGTTGGCTCCTTAAAACATTGCAGAGCTGTGGCGCTCCCTCTAGAGAGGCTGATTTAAGTGCAATTGCGCTTTATATCTTGGAGCACTTCAGTATTAACTAGTTGCATAAAATTGTGTCTCTCTTTAGTACACTTTATTGTAGCACAATTGCACTTTATATTTTGGAGCGCTTTAGTTATTAGCATTGCTGTACCATGTGGTGCAGCTTGCATTTGGGCGGTCACAGCAGCACATTCATTTCACCCATTTGGGTGAGAGACTAATCAGGTTTCTGAGTACAGAAGTTCCAGATGGAATCCGTGCAGTCAGTGGTTGCCTCCCTCCCGACAGGGGCATTTCTTGACATCTGTGGATATCAAGGATGATTATCTGCATATTCCTGTCTTCCCGTAAAAGGTTCCTGCAGTGTGCGGTGGATGTCATTCATTTTAAGTTTGTGGCCCTGCCGTTTGGCCTGTCAACTATACCCAACTGAGTATTCATCAAGGTGCTAGCCCCGATCTTGGGGCCCCTACACATTCTGGGTGTGCCTAGGGCTGCTGTTAAAAATCATCGCCCACTCTGCCTACACCCCACCCACCCCCCTGGGGTGCAGCAACACTGACTTTATCTCCCTACGCTAGAATTTTTTTTAAAAAAAAGGTCCCACTTCCTGGGCCACTCTGTTGATTTGATGGGGCCCAGGGAAATTTAACTTAAGCCCTGGCAAACAAGTAGGGGGGGGGGGGGGGGTTGTCTAGTAAAATCCACTTATTAATTTAGAAAGATGTGAAAAATAAAGTTCTGGGACACCCTTGTTTAGATGATGAGGTCTGGGCCCAGTACAACAGGACCAGTTGTACTGCCTTATCAGCAGCCCTGTGTGTGCCTGTCATAGGGTACTTGAGCGTTTTGCTTCGAAGGAGCAGTCTGCTACAACTGTCCTGGAGGGCCCTGATGACAGATGACAGACGCCAGCCTGGGAGGTACCAGAAGTTAGGGTGCTCAGGAGGGGTTGTGGTGGGGACCCTGAATATACAGCACTGTAGGACAGTGCAGCTTTTTCCACACAAGCCTGTGAATGGCAGCACAACATCCCACAGCAATACTCAAGTGTTTTCTAATATAACGGTTCTGCAAGTCAGTTTGTGTATCATATATGTATACAGTATAAGCTACCTACATTCCCACATGCCATTCTGATTTCTGCTTATAATATTGTCTCATCTAATGCTCCGTACATACGATCGGAAATTCCGACAAGAAAACCGTGGATTTTTTCTGACGGAATGTTGGCTCAAACTTGTGTTGCATACACACGCTCACACAAATCTTGTCTGAAATTCCAACCGTCAAGAACGCGGTGACGTACAAGACGTATGACGAGCCGAGATCAATGAAGTTCAATAGGTAGTTCGGCTCTTCTGCTTGATTCTGAGCATGCGTGTTTTTTTTGCGCTTCGGAATTGCATACAGACGAACGGAATTTCCGATAGGAATTTTTTCCGTCGGAAAAATAGAGAACCTGCTCTCAATCTTTTGTTGGCAGAAATTCTGACAGCAAACGTCCGATGGAGCATACACGCGGTCGGAATTTCCGACCAAAAGCTCACATCGGACTTTTCTTGTCGGAATTTCCCATTGTGTGCACGGGGCATAAGTGTGTCCTGAAAGTAATTCATTGCTGCCTATGAGAGTTATTAAAGACTGTGCTTTAATGTGTAATTAAATGCAAAACTTTATTTATTTATTTTTTAAGTCTCGAAGTGGCGAGGGATTAGAACACTGGAGGTGCGCATCTTCACTGGCCTCAAAATTCGATTATCCTGTCAACGATTAGATTTAGCAATGCATCATGATTACGGCCCATGGTTTTCACCAAAAAACCCATCAGTACAGCTTATCAGTGCAGCCTTTTTCGTGCTAATCAATGAAGCCTTATCAGTGCCACCTACCAGTGCCCATCAATGCAGCCTCATCAGTGCCCGGATCACACACAGAGTGGGGATCTTCCGCTGTAGCATGGAGCTTGGATTTGAACATCCCGGTGGCTGCTGTCGACAAAGTCCCGCCTCCTAGACCGGCTCCTATGATACACGTCACACAGATTAAATTTCCTGTCATTGGATCAGTGTGCCATCTATCATAGGAGCCGGGACTTTGTTACACCGGCTGCCAGGCATTTCAGATTTAAGCTCCGTGTAACAGTGGGAGATCCCCGCTCTGTGTGATCAGCGCTGGATATACACAGATAAGACATGGAGGAGATGACTCTGACAGGGACTGATGATGTAATTGATGCAATCGCAGTTCAGTCGCTGTTTTTTTTTGTTTTTAAATATTCAAACCTTTACAATCACTTTAAATACACCCACCTAAACAGGTACAACAATGAAGAGTCACAGGAATAATTAGGACTTGTTCAGACCATATGTGCATAAGAACTGATTTTAAAAATTGTGCAGATTAAAAGGATTTGATGCACTTAATCTAGAGAGAGACAGTTTACTATTACAAAGTCAGAATCACACAACTAGGGCCAGGTCACATTATTGATCGGGAACATGCACAAAATTGCATGTTCCCAACCTGCAGGCAAATGCGCTACTCTTAATCAGCAAGTGAATCCGGCAGGCTGGTTGTACCCAGATTGATTGATCAGCTTGGTACATTCAGCCTGCCCATAATGGTTCGAATCTCGGCTGGTTCCTGCTGAACCGGCTGCGATTCAAACCACGTATGGCCGGCCTTAATCTCATCCCTCTACAAAATACTACTCAAGATCTTCAAATTCTCTACAATCAACATCTTCCACATGCAGCCTAAAACCAATTAAAGCCTATGCAGATGCTGAAGCTTCTTAAAATATAGGGAGCCTTTGCTTGAAGGACAGCAGAGATGAAAACAAACTGTATGCAAGATAGCAAAGATGAAAGCAGAAGCTATAGAAGCAGCCTGCAAGAAAGCAGAGATGGAAGAAGAAGCTGCATGCAAGAAAGCGTGGAAGCTTTAAAGAAACAGTGCGAACACGCCAGCCACAGCCAATGGCAAGGTTAAAAGTTTAAGAGCAAGCTGTTAGCGAAAGTGAAGGACTTAACAGTAGCAGACACTCTGTTGCATCATATTCCTCACATGGTCATTCATAACTTTAGCTCGCAGTCAGAGCAGCTGTATCCTTCAACCAAGGTCAGTACACTGCTCCTACCACCTCTCCAGATAATCTGCCTATTTTTCCCTCAGTACACCAGACAATCTAATGTTGCAAGAGCTCAGTGACCTTGCCAAAGCTGATACTCACCTACCTGGCGTCAGTTCCTTAGATACCGCTCATCGGGTTAACCCAATAATGTCTAAATGACCTCATAGTATACAGGAAAAATGTGCGTCATTTGCAACAAAGTACACGAAAGAAAATAAAGTTTCACTTTCCTCTTTTTCCTGCTTCTGCAAGTTCATTAGGAAAATTGCTGGTTCTAAAAATTATCCAAGGTTCTCCTATGGGGAATTCAACCCCTTCAGTCCACCTTTTTCAAGGCCTGAAAGCTCACGCATTTCAGATATAGACCGCAGTGGTCTAGTGTCTGTGAAAAGGACTGATATTTTACCTGCACCTAATTCAGTCCCTGAAAAGACTAAATTTGAGAAAATCGAGAACCCAAATCACCACTGTCCCATACATAACTAATCACACCTGCTTACAGAATTGGCTACAGAAAGCATTCCCTGCAAAAATCTTTTATAGAACTTTGGGGTTTGCTTCAAATGCTGTGGTTCCTACTACTACTATGCTAAAGACTGTAAAGCCCTGTACACACAATCGGATTTCCTATGGATTTTAAACCGATGGATTTTTCCATGTAGCTGACTTCCATCAGTCTTGCCTACACACCATTAGTCAAAAAAATGATCGTCCTAAACGCCGTGACGTAAAACACTCCAACGAGCCAAGAAAATGTAAGTTCTATGCTTCTGAGCATGCGTCGACTTGATTCTGAGCATGCGTGGGTTTTTTTATCCGATGGAGTTCCCCACAGACGATGGTAATTTGCTATCGTTTTTTTTTCCATCGGATAAATTTAAAACATGTTCTATTTTTTAACACCAATGGAAAAAAGACCGATGGGGCCCATACACGATCGGTTTGTCCGATGAAAAAAGTCCATCGGACTGTTTTCATCGGTAAAACCGATCGTGTGTACAGGGCTTAAGGCTACTATTAAAGTGGTTGTAAACCCTTGTGTTTTTTCACTTTAATTGATCCTTTGCATTAAGGTGAAAAAACACCTGCCAGTCACCGGCTCCCCAGTCCCCCCCCCGTTTTACTTACCTGAGCCCCTTCATTCAGTTGGCGTGGACGCGCTGTCCTTCTCTTCACCGGATCCCGGCTCTTGATTGGATAGATTGATAGCAGCGCAGCCATTGACTCCCGCTGCTATCAATCAAATCCAATGACGTGGGGCGGTGCCGAGTCATACATTCGGCGGCTATGGATGCCGAATGAATGACTGGGGAGCGTGCCCGCAAGGTAACCCCCCCCCGGGAGAGCGCTTCTCCCAGGGGGTTATCTGATGTGGCGAGGAGCGCCGAGGGATCCCAGAAGTCAGTGTTCGGGGCCACTCTGTGCAAAACAACCTTCACAGTAAAGGTAAGTTTGTTATTTAAAAAAAAAATTGAAGCTTTACAATCACTTTAAGGGCAATAAATGTGAATGATGATCATGTGTAAGCGCTTTATCCATTTCAAGACAGTCTCATACTGTTCACAGGTATTCCTCCTGGTTGAAAGCATTGTGGAGAAAGCACAGACCAAACAGTTCCTCAGATTCCAGAGCGCCAGAGCATTGTATATACAGTATAAGGCAGAGGGTGGCGGGAGAGCTGGAGCATTGTGTGTATAAAGCATGTAGAATTCATGTTGGTGGTCCGCGGGATTCAGGATTTTGAGTTCAGTGGTCTGTGAGTTCCGAAAGGTTGGCGACCAGTGCTCTAAAGTGTATTGTCTTCTGACTACTCTGGAAACTGTTTTACTTTACTAATAAAACATTTTTCCAATTTATGGGTAAAGTTGTTACTGAGTAGTGCCTTAAAAGTCCAACCATTTTCTATATTTGTTAAATACTTCTAAAGGATTGATCTCCCTTTCAGCTATCTGCGATCATCCCAAAACAATTCAGATACTTCAGGCTTCTTCAGGACAAAACTCTGATCTTTGTTGTTGGGCCTTTTGTCTGGTTCTGATTGTCTAGTTGTTGCCAACCCTTCTCATTCTTTACATCGGTGTCCCAGGGTGTATTAATATTCAGCCTTTGTCCTGTATTGTACAATCAGCATAAAATGAATTTTGGCTAACTGTACCTGTAAAGCCCATACAGTATCTCGAAGTACAGTACAGGACCCAAGCATTTTCCCTTCTATTCCTGTTTTTCTCTGTACTGCTTACTAAGAAACTGAGGACTCGCAGAGTGGGATAGGGTTATAGGGTGTATGTTCAGGGGACATGTCCTTAAAAGTTTGCCAGCGTCCAATCACTTAAAAGTACCAGCCTATAACAGGGAGTCTATGATTATTCAGCCTGTGTCCTGCACTGTACTCCAGGATTTGGAACTTACAAATCAAAATTTCTTATTTTTTTTACAGTCCTTATGTGTGATGTTTATTTTTTGTTCAGGCTTTTTTTATTTGTATCTGCTGATCCTGTCAGCATATCCAATTCCTGTCCTACGGTGGCCTACCCTGCTGTATCATTGGGGGAGCAGCATTTTCTATCTAGGAAAGGAAGTGTATTAGGACTGCAGAACACCTCTCTTTCCCATCCCCATAATAGGGGTTGTTCTGTAGCTCAGAGGTGAAGTGGGCAGTGCTGATAGCAATGTTTTAGTGCAGCAGGGATCGTTAGGAGACACCGGCCAGATGACAGAGCGGGGATCTCCGGCTGTGACAGATCTTGTATATGAAACACTGATTGCCGTACAGTGACCGGCATTGGAACAGTGCACTATCTATCACAAAGCCGGTCCAGGAGGCGGGACTGTATGGCGATTGGTGTTTCATATACAAGATCTGTTCCTGCCGGAGATCTCCGCTCTGTCATCCGGCTGGCCGGTGTCTCCTAACGATCTCTGCTGTACATGTGGACACTGATGAGGCGGTACATGTGGACACTGATGAGGCGGTACATGTGGACACTGATGAGGCGGTACATGTGGACACTGATGAGGGGGTACATGTGGACACTGATGAGGCGGTACATGTGGGCACTGATGAGGCGGTACATGTGGACACTGATGAGGCGGTACATGTGGACACTGATGAGGCGGTACATGTGGACACTGATGAGGCGGTACATGTGGACACTGATGAGGCGGTACATGTGGACACTGATGAGGCGGTACATGTGGACACTGATGAGGCGGTACATGTGGACACTGATGAGGCGGTACATGTGGACACTGATGAGGCGGTACATGTGGACACTGATGAGGTGGTACATGTGGACACTGATGAGGCGGTACATGTGGACACTGATGAGGCGGTACATGTGGACACTGATGAGGCGGTACACGTGGATACTGATGAGGCTGTACACGTGGACACTGATGTGGCTGTACACGTGGACACTGATGAGGCTGTACATGTGGACACAGATGTGGCTGTACATGTGGACACTGATGAGGCTGTACATGTGGACACTGATGTGGCTGTACATGTGGGCACTGATGAGGTGGTACATGTGGACACTGATGAGGCTGTACATATGGGCACTGATGAGGCGGTACATGTGGACACTGATGAGGCGGTACATGTGGACACTGATGAGGCTGTACATGTGGACACTGATGTGGCTGTACATGTGGGCACTGATGAGGCGGTACATGTGGACACTGATGAGGCTGTACATGTGGACACTGATGAGGCTGTACATGTGGGCACTGATGAGGCTGTACATGTGGGCACTGATGAGGCTGTACATGTGGGCACTGATGAGGCTGTACATGTGGACACTGATGAGGCGGTACATGTGGACACTGATGAGGCGGTACATGTGGACACTGATGAGGCTGTACATGTGGACACTGAAGAGGCTGTATGCTTATCTCCTGTTGTGGCTGGAGGGGGAGAGCACAAACATGCTTTGCATTTATAAGGCTGTAACCTACCTATCCTGCTGTGTGTTAGGGAGTAGTGTGGCTGACTGCAGAATGAGGGGGTGTGATTTATGTTGAAGTGTTCATATTTAACATGTACAGGTAGTGTACCCTCCCACATTCACTGCATTTCTCAAAGCATGATGGGAAGTGTAGTTTGATTATACTGTAGAGAGAGGAGAGGATATGATGTAATCCCTCTTCTAACATCTCCTGCTTGGCAGAATACATGCTGCATTTTTTGAATTACAGAGAGGACTTCCTGAAAATTCAATTAGACTTTTCTCTTCAATGGTAAGGAATTTTACAAATGTAATAACTGTTTAGTGTTTTGTGTAGGGGGGTGTACTAATGGTGGATTTTTTTGCCAATCCTGGAGTCCTGCTTTAAAGCTTGAGATGTTTGGTATCTATTTACTCATCAAAATTCTACTTTTATATATATAAAAAAAAAAAAATTACTTTTATATTTCACCACAAATATGGGTAATATATTTTTTGTGTGCACTAAAATTAGCTTTAGTGTAATTTTTGCTGAAAATATGTATTTGATAAACGTGCACCAATATCATGCATCATAAGTTGCAACTATCAACATTTTATTCTGCAGGGCCTCTGCTTTCAGATTTATATATAATGTAGTAACTAATTTTCAGGCCATAATGTGCATTTTAACATGTGCAAAACCTGAAAAAATAGCTCTGGTAGACAAGTGGTTAAAGATGAATAACGCTTTTATATTGACTTATGACTTTTGCCATCCTGTCTTTACCAAGGTCTGTGGGCTAGCTCAGGCAGTGTACTAGTTTTACATGGACAGTATAACACTGACATACCTATATGTGTTGGCAAAAAAAATGGCTTCTTTCACTGTACTTACCATCCATACCAGGTTCTTTTTGCACATTGCTCCTTGTAGGTTAACTCAAAGCACTGCACCTTAATTACATTAAAGAAAGCCTGCCCCACCACCCGTGAAGCTGTATCATTGACTTTTCGAAGGCAATCTTTAAACCTAGGAGAAAAATGTAACAATCAACAGCACATTAATGCAGTGGTAAAGCTGCGTTGCAAGAAGGCAATAGCTCTTCCATAGGGTCCTTTCACACGGGCTTGTCTCCACTGATCCCCGCTGAGCAGGCGAATGACAGGTCCGTCTTTGCTCACTGTGCAGAGATGGACCTGTCAGAGCCCAGCTCTCCTCTATGGGGAGATCTGATGAAAACGGACCGCCTGTTCGTTTTTATCTGATCCACCAGGCGGATGGAAAATAGGATCTCTATCCATCTGGATTTCACAGAGAGGATCGGATAGCGGCGGGTGTCAGCACACATGTCGCCACTGACATTCGCCGCTCCATAGGAGTGAATGGAGCATCCGACCAGGTCCACCTGAAAAACTGACAGGCGGACCTGATCGGAAAGCCCGTGTGAAAAGGCCCATACACTTTAAGTGCAAATTTAATTTACTTATTCACTGTCAATTGCGTATATAACAACAGGCTTCATGCCGTATTAAACCCAAAAACAAATCAAAGTGGTTGTAAATCTCAGACATGAAAATTTAAGTTTATCACTCTGTGTACTTGTATCTATTAAGAGCACTAACAGTAAAATTTACTAAAACTGGAGAGTGCAAATTATGGGGCTGCGCTGCATAGAAATCAATCAGCTTCCAGATTTCATTGTCAAAGCTTAATTGAACCAGCTGAAGTGAGAAGCTGATTGGCTAGCTGCACAGCTGCACCAGATTCTGAGTGCTCTAGTTTTAGTAAATGTCCCCCAGGTGTCATTCCCGTCTTCTTTTTTGTTTCTTTGCTATCAGCATGAATCACTTCTGATAAATGTTCCTGACACCAGGAGAAAAAAGGTGACGGGACAGACCTCAAGCATACAGTCTATGATTGACAACCTCAGCTCTGTTCCCGTGTGCTGTGTGAAGGGGGTGTGCCCCTTTCCTCCAATCAGCTCTCAGCGCTCTCCTCCCTGAGCTCTGCAGTGTGTAAAGTCAGCTCTCCGCCCTGTTTTCTGGAAGCCCAGACAAGCTATATAAATTCTGGACTTGAATGGAATGCAGATAAACAGGTACAACTTATGTAGGAGGATTTTTCACTTCTGTGTATCACCTGAGGCCATTCACTTTACTGGGTATATGTAAGGGTTTACAACCACTTTAATATATTGCAGCTTACCAGTTATTAGATGTGATAGTTGCATTAGCTTTCTTTTTAGGCTTTACTTTTCTTTATTTTCAACTGTAAAGCCGTGTACACACGATCGGTTTTACCGATGAAAACAGTCCGATGGACTTTTTTCATCAGACAAACCGATCGTGTACGGGACCCATCGGTCTTTTTTCCATCGGTTTTAAAAAATAGAACATGTTTTAAATTTTTCCGATGGATCAAAAACCGATAGCAAATTCCGATCGTCTATGGGCAAGTCCATCGGATAAAAAACCCACGCATGCTCAGAATCAAGTCAACGCATGCTCAGAAGCATTGAACTTCATTTTTACCAGAAGGAGCGCTCCTGTCTTATAATTGATTCTGAGCATGTGCAATTTTTTAAGACTCGGAAAAGCATACACACAACCGGTTTTCTCGTTGGGAAACAGGCCGACGAGAATCTCGACGAGAAAAACGAGAATCCTGACGAGAAAATAGAAAGCAGGTTCTCTATTTTTCTCGTCGAGATTCCCGGCAGTTTTCTCGACGAAAAACCATACACACGAACGGTTTTCTCGGCAAGAAAGCTCTCCCAGCAGTTTTCTTGTTGTTTCTTGACGAGAAAACCGGTCATGTGTACGAGGCCTAAGACTAAAACTAAAACACTTTCAGAACACTAAAATGGGACTAAAACTAAAATGCCATTTTAGTCCTAAGACTAAAGCCCCGTACACACGATCGGTTTGACTGATGAAAACCGTCCGATGGATGGTTTTCATCAGACCAACCGATCGTGTATGGTACCCATCGGTCTTTTTTCCATCGGTTGTAAAAAATAGAACTTGTTTTAAAATTTTCCGATGGATAAAAAAACCGATGGGAATTTCCGATCGTCTATGGGCAAGTCCATCGGTTAAAAAACCCACGCATGCTCAGAATCAATTGAGGAAAAAATAAGATAAAAGAGGACAGCCGCACTCCAATCCAACGTGTGTTTAATGAACAGGCACTACAAAAACCAGCTAGAACAGGATAGCTGACGCGTTTCGCACAAAATCAGTGCTTACTCATAGCTCAGAATCAAGTCGACGCATGCTCAGAAGCATTGAACTTCATTTTTCTCGGCTCATCGGAGTGTTTTATGTCACGGCGTTTAGAACGGTCGGTTTTTTGACTGATGGTGTGTAGGCAAGACTGATGGAAGTCAGCTTCATCGGATTTCCGATGGACAAAACCATCGGATTAGAATCCATAGGATATCCGATCGTGTGTACAGGGCTTTACTGTAATTCTTCCAGTAAGTCTGTTAATTTTAAATGTACTTAACCACTTCAGCCCCAGAAGGATTTACCGCCTTAATGACCAGGCCATTTTTTGTGATACGGCACTGCGTCATTTTAACTGACAATTGCGTGGTCATGCGACACTATACCCAAACAAAATTGATGTTTATTTTTTGCCCACAAATAGAGCTTTCTTTTGGTGGTTTTTTATTTTTTGCGCTATAAACAAAACAAGAGTGATAATTTTGAAAAAAAAAACAACAATATTTTTTACTTTTTGCTATAATAAATATCCCCCAAAAATTAAGAAAAACGAATTTCTTCATCAGTTTAGGCCAATATGTATTCTACTGCATATTCTTGGTAAAAAAAATCACAATAAGCGTATATTGATTTGTTTGCGCAAAAGTTATAGCGTCTACAAAATAGGGAATAGATTTATGTCATTTTTATTATTATTATTTTTTTTTTACTAGTAATGGCAGTGATCAGCGATTTTTAGTGAGACTGTGACATTGTGGCAGACAGATTGGACACTTTTGGTTGGGACCAGTAACATTTATACAGCGATCAGTGCTATAAAAATAGCCACTGATTACTGTATACATTTTTATACTACGCTGTTTCTTTTATACCCTGACCCACCCTTTTTCTCTGTCCGCACTATCCCAGGGGCATTCTTTCCAAATTTCCTAACTGTGGGAGAGTGGACTGACAGGGAGTAGAGAGAGATTGCTGTTCCGAATCACTAGGAACAGACAATCTCTCTCTACTCCCCCGACATAACGAGGATCTGTTTGTTTACATTGACAGATCCCCATTCTGCCTCTCTGAGATCTTGGGGACCTTGTACTTTAGTCACCCTCTCTGCTGCCTTGTTATAGTCAGCTGTGGGTCTATAAAAAGGGACACCAGCTGGTGTCCTGAAGAACTCTGTCTAGTCACTTTCCTACTTAAAGGACATTTTCTCTTATGTCTCCACCTCTACTTAAAAGAGAATGGACTTTTTTTTTAATTTTAAAATGATACTTGCCTAGCTGGATGCTTCATCAGTCTGATGCTGCATCTGTCCTCCATCGGCTCTAACATAGGGTGACCAGACATCCCCGGTTTCAGGGGACAGTCCCCGGATTGAGGACACTGTCCCCGGACCAAGTCTGTCCCCAGTTTTGTCCCCGGATTGGATTTGAACAGGGGCCATGGGCCAATTTCACAGACAGTCAGTGCAGGGGGGTGTATTTTTCCATTTTCTGTGCCCCTTTCTGATGATCATGTGCTGGTCGGAGCGAAGGTAATATTTCTTCAGTTTCGGGTGCATGCCAATTCAGCTCCGCTCGCATGTTCTTCTGCCTTGGCTTAAGTCCCAGCCAGCCGCCTGCTTATCTCCTTGCCTTCCCTGGTGGAGTGATCTTCCTCCACTCCCCACCCAGTAGTAGCCGGGGCCCAGAGAGTAAGACTTGACAGGCTGTGAGGCGGGCTGCGGCGATGAGCAGAGAGTCGCTGATTGCCGCCATTACTAGTAAAAAAAAATATGTCCCCGGATTTAATTTAAAAAATCTGGTCACCTTACTCTAACACTGAGAACTGAGCAATCTAACACTGCCGATTGCTTGGTTCTCAGGGCTCCCTGAGCAGAGAGCTGGTGACTGTCTGTCACCGCTGTCTGCTCTGCCCCCTCCTCACTCACTGGAGCGCTGGGCTGTGGAGAGGCTGAGCCGGGTGCCATTCCAGGCATGTGGGCGGATCCTGACTTCATTGTCGTGATCCTGCCTGAGCCTGGACTGGCTCTGTGATGTCAGCTGACAGTGGGCTTCAGCTGAAAATGGGTCACAGGAGTGCAGAATGAACTGCACTCCTGTGATCCACAGGAGAAGTACAGCCAAACAAGCTTTGGCTGCACTTCTCCTTTAAGCTTAAAGTGGAACTAAAGGTTCACGTTTAAAAAAAAAAAAAAAAATAACAAACATGTCATACTTACCTCCACTGTGCAGTTCGTTTTGCACAAAGTGGCCCTGATCGTCCTCTTCTGGGGTCCCACGGTGGCTCTCGGGTCTCCTCCCCACAATAGATAACCCCCTCTGGTAAGCTCTCTCCTGAGGGGGTTACCTTGCGGGTGCGCTCCCGTGTCATACACTCGGCATACATAGCCGCTGAGTGTATGACTCTACCCCGCCCCCGGTGCCCGCGTCATTGGATTTGATTGACAACAGCGGGAGCCAATGGCTGCACTGCTATCAATCTATCCAATGAACAGCCGAGAAGCCGTGGGGAGAACGACGCAGGATCGTGCCCACGGAAGTTCTAGGCTCAGGTAAGTAAAACAGGGGCTTAGGGGGGCCAGACAGTGCAAGGTAATTTTTCACCTTAAAGCGGAGGTCCACACAAAAATGGAACCTCCGCTTTTCGGAACCCTCCCCCCCTCCGGTGTCACATTTGGCACTTTTCAGGGGGAAGGGGGGTGAAGATACCTGTATAATACAGGTATTTGCACCCACTTCCGGGCATAGACCCCCGCGGGGGTTACGCCACTTCCCGCCCCCCCCGCTGTCTTCTGGGAGACACACGGGTCGCAGAAGACAGCAGGGACCATTTCGATTGCACAGCATGACTCGCGCATGTGCAGTAAGGAACCGGGAAGTGAAGCCAAAAGGCTTAATTTCCTGATTCCCTTACCGAAGATGGCGGCGGCAGCATCCGAGGACTGAGGGACGGGTCGGCCTTGGGTGCCGACATCGCGGGCACCCTGGACAGGTAAGTGTCCATATTTTAAAGAGGAAGTAAACCCTGATGGGTTTACTTCCTCTTTGTTTCCCTGCAAAGGTAAAGCATAATGGTGTAGCGGCCTCCACCCTCTCTCTCCGCTGCTGGCTGGTCACTGCTTGTCTAGGGATATCCTGGAGGAGAGAGTGCGGGGTCACCACACCAAGCCTTCACCGCAAATATTTGTGTGGTGTGAGCAAAGTTTCTTTACCTTCGGGTCGGTGTTCGGTGTTTGGAGCCTCCGCTCCTTCTGTGGAACAGTGTCTGCCAGTAAATGAGCCCCACACCAATAAAAGTCCAACACTCCTTTATTTTCCAATGTCAGGTTGAAACACTATCAGTTGGACTCCCTCAACGAACAGACAGGGGGTGTGGATACGAGTAGGCCCAGGCACAATGAACTCTCCTATTCCTCTATCAGCGAATAGGTTTGGCACATGATCTATGCCACCTGCTGAGAATTTCGGTCGCTGCCACCGACCGGGTGAATGGTGAACCTTCCTCCTGACTGCAATCGGCCCCTGTTTGGGAAGATACCCCTCCGGGCAGTC
Source organism: Rana muscosa (assembly GCA_029206835.1). Classification (NCBI taxonomy): domain Eukaryota; kingdom Metazoa; phylum Chordata; class Amphibia; order Anura; family Ranidae; genus Rana; species Rana muscosa. The sequence goes on along the minus strand of CM055117.1, from coordinate 167,111,812 downwards.
TCCTGAGACTCACCCGGCACCGGCAATCTGCTGCACCAGGTCTTCGAGTGAGTAGCTCCTCCGGTCCCTTACGCCTCTGGATTCGGGTACCTAGGAAATCCATCCCTCGGGGAGCCCAGCGGAGGACACTGGGCCCCAGGCCTCCAACCGAGTACCTCACCCCAGGCTGAAGGTGACTGGGGTGGAACACGAGCTCCGGGTGTCCAGGCCTAGGCCGCCTGGACACCGACCACGAACCACAGCCCTCAGGCTGAAGGTGCCTGGGACTCAACCACCCCGTGACCAAAATGGCCGACCCCTTTATACCCTCCCCCAGCAAGCCCAGCGGAGCCCCCGCCCTGCTGTACTCATGCTGCGAGAGGCCAAAAAGGGTACGGTACTGCAATGATGGCTCTACCCTGGGCCCAAAGCGACAGCGCCACCCGCTGGGCCCCAGGGAACCATACATTACAGATATCCCCACCAAATTCAAACATGAGAGAAAAGCATATACCCGCTACAATGGGCTACTATGCATCGCATAGTAGCCCATTATGTGTCACTTACCTGCAGGAGAAGCCCGTGATGTCCCCGATTTCCTCGCTAGTAGCGAGCATCCCTCTTCACCCCTCTTCTTCCGGGGGCGGCTTTGTGACTGGCCGGAGTCGCGTGACGTCACTCCCGCGCATGCGCGCGGGAGCCGGCTTTAACGGTATGATCGCCTTCACTGACGGCACGTTTTTTGGAAAATATCTCCTTAACCATGTAGTTTAAGGAGATATTTCTTGTACCTACAGGTAAGCCTTAATCTAGGCTTACCTGTAGGTCGAAGTGGTCTGTAAAGGTTTACAACCACTTTAAAAGTCAGCAGCTGCAGTTTTTGTAGCTGCTGACTTTTAAAAAAAATTAACTTTGGCGGACCTCCGCTTTAATGCATAGGATGCATTAAGGTGAAAAAACACCTTTAAGTCTACTGTTTGTTACAAGCCCAGACTTCATCATAGCTTGTCCTAAAGGAAAACCAAGTCCTCAGTTGTACATATTTCTTATCTTTGGAGTATCCCACCTCTTCCCTCATCCCTATCCAAGTTCTCCAAAAATAAAAAAACAACATCCCCTAGACTGGTCCTTAGCGAAGGAGTGAAAGAGCCTGTTGTGTGTCTGTTCGGGAAAATTTGGACAGTAATTCCTGTGGCTCCTATGGGAGTAGCGCTACAATAGGCATAACCAACTCACAGTGAGTTTTGTTTAGCAGAGATACCATTTGTGACAGAACCCACTGTCACTGTGTGCTTTGGAAGGGACTGAGGGCGGGCCTCCTACCCACAGATTATGGCCCAGAAGAGACTGGAGACTCGGGGAGAAGCTGGCATTGAGATAATGTAATGTAATGCTACATCGCTTCTCCCCCATCCCCCCCCCTCTTGTTGCTGTGTTTAGCTGTGTTGAGTCATGGCACATAGACAATGGTCTGGACTGCAGACATCTCTCCGCAGGGGATGTGTATTGAGGGGTTGCCTGCTTACCATAATCCCTTTATGTTTATCTGTAGTCTCTGTTTCAATGTACAAGGGTTCAGTTCCCATTGGTTCTTCCTTGTCCCCTACCCCCCCCTCTATGACAAGGCTAAGGGGAGTGTCCCTAACTGTGTGTAAAAGTGTATGTTTTGGATTTAATAAACTGTTGATGCTCTGCATGTTTAACCCTCAACACCTGTGTGGCTTGTCTCGTGATTGAGGGGTTAAGGGCTGGTTATGGCGAATCTGCAGGCTGCGGGTGCGTTTGGAGGACAGGAGACACAAGTCTGGCGGATGTGCCCATCCGGGGTATCTGAGATCCGTTACAGTGGTGGCAGCAGTGGGATGTCTCCTGCAGTCCGGGCCATCCCAACCACCACCAGGATTCAAGATCTGGGCAGCCATCGAGGAGCAATACGGGGACCAGCCAGCATGAGAGCGGAGTTCGGGAGGAGGCTGCAAGGCATGCGGAAGAAACATCGGGGACCAGCGACAGAGCGCACCATGCTCGGCTGGGGGGATGTGATCCGCTGGCAACTCTGGCATGAAACGCTAAGCCATGAGCGGCGCCATCAGGGGAAGATCCTTCCCTCCTCCACAGAGATGTACTGGACGCAGTACCATGCGCGAGAGGTGTTCCTGAGGGAACGACCGCGAGATGAGTGGAAGACGGAGCTCGGAAGATTGGTCCAGGAGGAGATGAGGCTGGACGCCAGCTACAGAGCCCTCCGGTGGTTCGCTGCTCAACTGTGGCCAAGTACAGCAGACGGCAGCCCGACAGAAGGCGTTGGCTACGGCGGCGTGGGGCTGCTCCATCAAAAAATGTACGGAGACCCAGACTTTGGGAGCGATGAGGAGTGGTGGCTGGAAAACATCCTGGACTTCCGAGATGAGGTGCTGGACCTCCCCGAAGAGGCGTGTGACCTGGAGGAATTGGAGTTCCTGGTTGAGCAGGAATGGGAGCTCGAGATTGCCTACAAGCAGCTGTTTGACGGTGATCAGCAGCCTGGCATGGCTCCCGTTGCCTGGGACTGTCCTGGAGAAATAGCGGACAGTCACGAAGATGCGGAGCAAATGGGGCCAGGAGTGCCCCTACGTTTTCCCGTCCTAACCGCAATGGAAGAAGCGGCGATGATACAGAGGGCACTGCGAGTGCTAGAATGCCGGAACGCACCGGAGGTTCCCCAAGCAGAGAGACAAGATAATAGCATAAAGGTCTCAGAAGGGGAAGTTGAGACTGGCGCTGGAAGGCTGGTAAATGGTGATCAGCAGCAAGTCGAGAGTATCGCATCCGGTGCCCCAGCAGAAGCGCTGGCTACAGGGCAGAGTGCCACTAGCCTCTGCCCAGCATCAGAAAAAGAGTTGGATCCGGAGAGTCTGAGAGATGATTTTCGTGAGCTGTTTCCCCAACAGCAGATATCCCCAACGGGAGTGGAGGAAGCAATTCTCCCTCCCCAGCAATTGGACATTACCCCAATGTTCATCCCCCCAGCAGAAGCGCTGACTGCAGGGCAGAGTGCCGCTGGCCTCTGCCCACCCTCAGAGTTGGATCCAGGGAGTCCGAGGGATGACCTCAGTGAGCTGTTTCCCCAGCACTTGGACACTACCCCAGTGTATATCCCCCCAGCAGAAGCACTGGCTGCATGGCAGAGTGTCACCGGCCCCGACCCAGCCCTCAGTCGATTTTTGGAGGGTTTGGGAGACAGCCCCTGTCAGAAGTCGCCTCAGAAGCTGGTCACAGAACCAGGAGGGGAGAAAATCCTTGCCCCTCTTCAGCGGCTGAACTCTACCATTGTATATGTCCCCCTAGCAGAAGCACTGGCTACGGGGCAGAGCGATGTTGGCCTCTGCCCAGCATCAGAAAAAGAGATGGAGAGTCCGGGAGACAGTCCCTGCAAGATACCTCCTCAGCGGCTGTTAGCTACTCCAGGAGAAAAGCAAGAACCTTTTCCTCCCCAACTGCATAGCACTGCCAGCCTATGTTCCCTACAAGCTGAAGCGCTGGCATCGGGGCAGAGGATTATTCAGCTCCCCTCAATATCTGCAACCCAGCCCCGGATCACGGGAGTGCGGACAGCTGTTCCCACTCTGCAGCGGCTGTTTTTATTCACGGGAGACCGTATGTGCAATTTTGCTCCCCAGCGCCAGAGACGTACTTTTCCTTTTCCTGGTTGCCTGGGGTGGAAGTTTGCGACTAACGCAGGTCCAGACCAGTTCGAGGTCAGGAACCTGGTTAGTCTGTTTTTAAAAGGGGAGAAATGTGACAGAACCCACTGTCACTGTGTGCTTTGGAAGGGACTGAGGGCGGGCCTCCTACCCACAGATTATGGCCCAGAAGAGACTGGAGACTCGGGGAGAAGCTGGCATTGAGATAATGTAATGCAATGCTACATCGCTTCTCCCCCATCCCCCCCTCTTGTTGCTGTGTTTAGCTGTGTTGAGTCATGGCACATAGACAATGATCTGGACTGCAGACATCTCTCCGCAGGGGATGTGTATTGAGGGGTTGCCTGCTTACCATAATCCCTTTATGTTTATCTGTAGTCTCTGTTTCAATGTACAAGGGTTCAGTTCCCATTGGTTCTTCCTTGTCCCCTACCCCCCCTCTATGACAAGACTAAGGGGAGTGTCCCTAACTGTGTGTAAAGGTGTATGTTTTGGATTTAATAAACTGTTGATGCTCTGCATGTTTAACCCTCAACACCTGTGTGGCTTGTCTCGTGATTGAGGGGTTAAGGGCTGGTTATGGCGAATCTGCAGGCTGCGGGTGCGTTTGGAGGACAGGAGACACAAGTCTGGCGGATGTGCCCATCTGGGGTATCTGAGATCCGTTACACCATTGTTTGCTAAAAATGTTCTATGGATTCCAACAAAGAATGCACAAGAACCCATAAGACATGAAAATGCAGCATTGCTTGTCCTCTTTGAAAATGTTTCACATCAAAAAGTTTTAAAGTACAGTGGAGTTAATTATTAAAATGACATGGCTAATTTAAGCCAGTGCAAAAAAAAAAGGCAAAACTCATGTGCAAAGTACAGTAACTGACAGTATCAGACTCCCAATTACGGCTGTCTGATCACACTCAATTGTTGGATTTGTTCTGGTTTAGGTTTATTTGATTATTCATGAAACCGCTTAAGAGGTTTTAGGTGAAAGAAATCATGTTACCAAGGACAAACTATTATTGTTTGGGTACAGTGTGGCTCATTCTATACACTGGTGAGACAATATCAGTGAATTTTTCCCTAATCAGTAAATAACAACAGCATAAATTCCAAACACATATAAGGAAAATGTACAATTATTGTAATTGCAAGGGTGATAGACTGGACTCTTGGCTGGATGAGTTTTGTCCTAAATCGAGAACAACTCTTTCCCGTTGTAACAGCAATGAAAGTGTACTTGTGATGTGTTCTGGTCAGTTAAACTGTGAAGGAAGTACAGTACTGTGCTAGGCATAAGGCTTAATGTACACGGAACAGTGGCCATAGGTTAACGGGTGGATTACGTGCTTTCCAAAAAAAGCTTCTAAACTCAACTGCCTAGAAACAACTATAAACAACCCTGTGTACATGTACTGATAAGATAACAGAGGAGAGTTCAGGAGCCCAACTGTTCCTAAACGTCCGTTCACCAGCAGCAGTGTACATGAAGCCTTTGAAACTCCTAAGGTTTGACCTTATATTACCATATATACTCGAGTATATAAGCCGAGTTTTTCAGCACATTTTTTTATACACGGCTTATACTCGAGACACCTTTTTGCGCCGGATCTCCCGGACTTTGGGGACCCGGTACCAAACTTGGCACACATGTAGCCCCACTGTTCCTCTACAATTGTGCAAAGTTTGTTGTCTGGGGAACCTACGGCCGGGGAGCACCGATTTTTCAAAGCCAAACACCCATTCCATAGACTCCCATGTTAAACGGTAATTTCTCCAGTGACTTTGGGGACCCGGTACCGGACGGCTGGACCCCAAACTTGGCACACATGTAGCCCCACTGTTCCTCTACTAGTGTGCAAAGATTGTTGTCTGCGGAACCTACGGCCGGGGAGCACCGATTTTTCCAAGCTGGGCACCCCTTATTTAGACTCCCATGTTAAACGGTTATTTCTCCAGTGATTTTGGGGACCCGGTATCGGACGGCTGGACCCCAAACTTGGCACACATGTAGCCCCACTGTTCCTCTACAAGTGTGCAAAGATTTTTGTCTGCGAAACCTACGGCCGGGGAGCACCGATTTTTCAAAGCCGAGAACCCCTTCCATAGACTCCCATGTTAAACATCAGTCTAGTCATGGGCATAGTGAGGCATGGGCACAGTGAGGCATGAAGATGGACACTCTAGGCTTATACTCGAGTCAATACTGTTTCCCAGTTTTTTGTGGTAAAATTAGGTGCCTCGGCTTATATTCGGGTCAGCTTATACTCGAGTATATACGGTATATGGTTTTGGTAAATCTGCAGAAAATCTAATAGTGTGTATGGGGTCCCATTCCTCGGAGTGCTGGCGCTGCTCACATCAGGTGGGGAATTTTTTCCACATCTTCTGGGATTGCTCAGCGGTAGCCCACTATTGGGCGGAAGTTCTCCGGGTAATTGCTAAGGTCTCAAAAACTCATGTTGCTTATGACCCTAGATACTGTCTGCTGGGACTAGTGGAACAACTGCCGGTGCTCCGATCAAAAAAGATACTCATCTCCCTGCTACTGTACTATGCTCGTAAAGCTATCACGATGCATTGGAAAAAGTCATCTCCCCCCTCTGTTGGGTTTTGGAAAAACCTGGTTAATGCTAGTTTACCCCTCTATAAGGACACCTACTCCGGTAGGGGCTGCCCACAAAAGTTTGAGAAGATATGGACATGTTGGTTGGACGATGCTACCACGGCTAATGCCGCAGTGACGAGTGTCTAGGCCAGCAGTCGCCAGCTGGCCTGTTGGGGTGTTGATCGATTCCCCCCCCCCCCAGGATGCTATCTCCTCCTGATTCATAGGACGACTGAAGTTAAAACTCGATGACCAGGGAGATAGATGGTACCTCAAATGTGCTGGACGGCTGACGCGTTTCCGGGGCGCACCCCTTTCTTCAGAGCCTACACAGCTTGTGGTATCCTATTCTCATGGATAACCCCACACATATAGATATACACACACTCATGTCCACCGAGGAGGCCCCGACCCATCGTCCCCACCCCAATAGGCCCCGCCCCTACAAACTCCACCCCCAGAGGTGTGTCTCATGATTAACCCATAGGGGTGAATCAGAAATTAAATATAATTCGACATGCTATGTGACACCAATTGTGCACTAGAGTAAAACAAATCATTTCACATCATAGATACATATACTAGAAAAAGCTCATTTTAACGCTCTGCTTGTGAGTAGGACCATTGCTGTTTTTATACATTTTTATACATTTTAATAAAGATTTTATCTGGTAATACACTAGGTCAGTGCGCTCTCCTGTTTTTTGTTTTTTTACAGTTGTATGAACACCCATAGTTCTGAGGAGGGCTGCAAGATTCCTAAAGTGTTGCCTGTTTACTGAGGAATGATCGACACGCCCCGCATACACCAAGACATCAGAGCGCAGGAGTATTGTTTTGTTGATCTCCTCCTGATACCACTTTGAGCACTGTTCACCCTGAACTGATCCCCCTCCCCGTATTGGGGTTGTAGGTTTAGTAGGTTGTGTATGTTTACTGTTGTCCCATGCTACGACCTGTTCCTGTAGCGGGACTATGGCCCCTGTGTGGGCAACTGTTTGGCCCATATGCGGGCTATTTTTGTGTGTTGAAAACTTAATAAAAATGATTTTACAAAAAAAAAAAAAAAGACCACCCCTCCACCCCTCATTTTTGGATATATTTTTTCTTTCTTACCTTTATGAATGACAAAGGTGTACTTCCTCCCAGCTGGGATGCGGTGAAGTACGTAATTTCCTCTTCTGCGGTGAGCTCTCCTCCTTCCCCACTGCTGCCTTCTGGGACCTTTTGTGTGTCACAGAAGACAAGGTGACCATTCAGAAAGCGCTGTGCGATTCGTGCTTGCGCAGTAGGGAAACCGTCTGTGAAGCCAGAAGGCTTCACAGGTTTCCCTTAGTTGCAATGGCAGCGCCTGCACCCGAGCCGGCGACTATGTGGGTTCCCTGGACAGGTAAGTGTCCTTAATAAAAGTCAGCAGTTACACTATTTGTAGCTGCTGACTTTTAAAAAATAAAATTTTGTGGCTGGAACTCCAATTTTATAATGTGGAGTTGTTGTGTTATATATTCTATTTGTGCCCAGAGAAGCCGTGTCCTTGTACAACACTGTAATTCTGGTCATAAAAACCATCCATACATTTTTCTTCCACTTGAAGAATTTTATAGCATTATCTTTGCCATTACTACAGATGTCATAGGACTTCTACCGATTTAACAGGGACCACTTGTTATTACATTTTTACATTTCTATATTTCAGCAAAACTTCTTAATACAAATTCCAGTCCCTGCCAGTCACCCCAACAATGACAAATAAGAAACGTACCTGTTGTCACACTGGCAGTGACTGAGGGTGTGCCAACGGAGGTTCCAGTGACCATAGTTGGAGGTTAAAGGGTGAATTACGTGCTCACAGTGGTCATGTGTCCGGCAGCATGAGTCTGTTTCTCTGTGTTCACCTGAAAAAAAAAAAATATACACACACATAAAAAAAAAAATATATAAAATACAAAACAAAAATATATACACACACACACACAATATTGTCAAAAGTATTGGGACTCCTGCCTTTACACACACATGAATTTTAATGGCATCCCGGTCTTAGTCCGTAGGGTGTAATACTGAGTTGGCCCACCCTTTACAGCTATAACAGCTTCAACTCTTCTGGGAAGGCTGTCCACAAGGTTTAGGAGTGTGTCTATGGGAATGTTTGACCATTCTTCCAGAAGCGCATTTGTGAGGTCAGGCACTGATGTTGTACGAAAAGGCCTGGCTCACAATCTCCGCTCTAATTCATCCCAAAGGTGTTCAATCGGGTTGAGGTCAGGACTCTGTGCAGGCCAGTCAAGTTCCTCCACTCCAAACTCGCTCATCCATGTCTTTATGGACCCTGCTTTGTGCACTGGTGCAAATCATTTGGTGGAGGGGGAATTATGGTGTGGGGTTGTTTTTCAGGGGTTCGGCTTGGCCCCTTAGTCCCAATGAAGGGAACTCTTAAGGCGTCAGCATACCAAGACAATTTCATGCTCCCGACTTTGTGGGAGCAGTTAGGGGATGGTCACTTTCTGGTACAACATGACTGCGCACCAGTGCAACCAACTGTCACTCAAGTTTCAAACTATTAACAAAAATTAAGACCTAAAATCGTCCTCTTCCAATTGGAAGATACTGAATCGCATTACTTAAAAATCATGACTGGTAAAGAAGGGAGAGTTGTCGCTTTCCTCCACAAACTTTGTCCTGGGATACAGACAGCAAAAATAACACTAGTGTAAACCCTTCCCCCACTCTATGCAAATTTTTAAAAAGGCTCTACATACACACCACAGAAACGTGCTGCCCTTTAGCAGATACACAGCAGTGCCATTAATTGTTAATTACACCCTCACGCATCTGCTGAGATGTGCGTATTCACATGCACCAAAATTTTAGGGTGCTGTGGCACCATGTTATTTAAAAAAAGGGTTCCACCTCCAATGTGCTTACCTTTGCAGAACAGGCTGATGTTAGGCTTAATGACCACAGTTGAAGGCAGGACTTTCAAGCATGCCCCTTTACCTCTCCAGTGGGCAGCATTCAGCATAAGTGATGGTGGATATGACCTCGGGGGGGGGGGCATGATATACATATAAATGCTGCCTCTATTTGCATATCAATGCCGCCATTCCACGGCTATGTACATATTAATGCTGCCCCTATTTACATATTAATGAAGGTTATTTACATGTAAACACAGGGTCTGCAGGTGAGTTATCTGTACACAGCAATAGGGCAGAGCTGGGCAGCATTCGTAACAGAACTTCACACTGAGATATCGGGACACAGCATGGGACTAAAACTTCAAGGGACAAGGGAATTTAAACTGGGATAGTTGGCAAGTAAGCTGCTTGGGGCCCACAACAATGAAGGAGCCCTGGGCATCTGCTCCTTTTTTCCTGCCTTTAAGACAGCCCTGGGCAGGAGCAGCTGGCTTAGGCTCTCAGTGGCACACTTAAGCCCTGTACACACGATCGGATTTCCTATGGTTTTTAAACCGATGGATTTTTCCATCGGAAAACCGATGAAGCTGACTTCCATCAGTCTTGCCTACACACCATCAGTCAAAAAAACGATCGTCCCAAAGCCGTGACGTAAAACACTCAGACGAGCCAAGAAAAATGAAGTTCTATGCTTCTGAGCATGCATCGACTTGATTCTGAGCATGCGTGGGTTTTTTATCCGATGGAGTTCCCCACAGACGATAGTAATTTGCTATCGTTTTTTTTTCCATCGGATAAATTTAAGACATGTTCTATTTTTAAACACTGATGAAAAAAAGACCGATGGGGCCCATACACGATCGGTTTGTCCGATGAAAAAAGTCCATCGGACTGTTTTCATCGGTAAAACCTATCGTGTGTACACGGCTTAAGAGGCGGAGCCAGCTGGGTGGATCCTGATATTCGTGTTGGGATTCTTAAAGAACCTGGACCGGCTCTGTGACATGAGCCGACAGCGTGCTTTAGCACTCCCGTGGCTCAGAAGAGAAATATAACGAAAAAGATTTGCCCATACTTTGGTTATAACAGATTATCTCACTTGATTTGGAAAAAGCAATGATCAAAATGTTCCTTTGAGATCTTAGCAGTTATCTCCACTTATATTTCAAAAGAAAACTTTACAAGTATGGTTGGCATTCAATGGATAATAGATCTTTATTTTCCTGCTGGCACCTCAGGAGTTTTCTTAGCACATTCAGAATAAGCAAGTCTACTTTGTTATCCTGTCATTTGTGTACCCAGTCTGACTGACAGCTAACATACATGAATGATAGTAATGTGAACCATATATATAAGAAGCTTATTAATGGACTACTTAAGCTTTCATATGAATCATCTTTAAAGGAGAAGTCCAGTCTGAGCTTTTTTGGGTGGGCTTCACCTATGGGTCACAAGATGCAATTAGTTTTGCACTCCTTTAACCCGTTTTCAGCAGAGAGCGGTCTGAAGTCCGCTCTCTACTGACGTCACAGGAATAAGTCCAGGCACTGTGTCATCCCGACAATAAAGTCTGGATCCGCCAGGTGACATTTTTTAGCCAGAAATCAACCCTAATGCTACTTTGTTACTAAGGCCTGACCTCAGACACAGGAGACACGTTATTAACTTTATACCCTGTGAGTGAAAATTGTAAAAAATTGTCCCTATTAGCCACTGGGGCATTCTCATTGGACAGGGAGAAGGCAGTAAACATGACTTATCCCTGAAATTAGGAAAAAAAATAAAACTTGTTTTTAAAGCAGCACATTTAGGAGAGCCTACTGGCTTGGAAAGGTAATAGCAGACACTTTGTAGTTTCTTTATTAAGGTGCTTACTTTGGAAGCTGAGATTTTGTTTTTGTTTTTTGCTACAGCTTTGGTCACATAACTTACTAGTAAAGAAGTATGCCCCATGTCCTGCAAGCTGGTGGTTACCGAGGAAATCTTCTCTCCGCTGATGCCTGGTCCTCTTCACATCGTTGAATTTCTGGCTCTGAGGGAGTTAATAGCTTTAGGTCTAATATTGCAGAACATTGCACGCCCCTTTATGTCCTCCCCTCCTTGAACAAATGTTCTTGCACTGTTTTCAATAAAAAGTACAATTTTCTTTGAATGGATGAGGGGCAGATGAATGACAGGATCCTCTCCCCTATTCACAGAATGTGTTACATAATGTGAAAACAATGTAATAACCTTTGTCAATTGGGAAAGCTGTGGGCATCCATCAGGATCTCTTTAATGTACTGCAATATGAGTAAGCATCAATATCTGATGTGAAACGCGTCAGACACCCACCCCTGCATGACTACAGTCTGTTTTTTGCTTGTTTTGGACTTATGGATTAATTTGGGAATTTTTGAACCAATTTTTTTAATAATAAATTGTTAATACAGCGTGCGGCAGTCCAGGGCTCTTTCCTTTTCCCGTACTGCAATAATAGACCGGAAGCTATTAACCAATGTAGTGTCAGATGCTCAGCACTGTGAAGAGGACCAGGCATCAGTGGAGAGAAGATTTCTATGGGAACCATCAATCAGCATAATGGATGTGGGATACACTTCATTACAGCTATTTTATGTGACTAAAACTGTAGAACATAATGTTTTAACTAAACTCCAGTTTTAAACATTTAACATGGCTGAGAGGTTACTTTTAGGGTGGGAGGACAAAGTTTAGTTACATGAACTAGAGAGCCGAGAGAAGGCAATGTTCATTAGTAGGGATGAACTTGGGCATTTTGTTCAATCCTAGGTTGAACCCATGTGAGCAAGTCTGCCAGGAAGCTGTAGCCTGTACTGGGCCAATCATCTGTGGCTGTGGCTTTTGTTGCCCTGCAGCTACACATATACATAGGGTGTATACGTGTGGTTGTTGGGCAGGGGGAATGCCTCGACCGCAGATGATTGGCCCAGTACAGTGACAGCTTCCTGGTGGGCTCACTCACATGGGTTTGGACTAGGATCCGAACACATCCAACTCATCCCTATTAATTAGTAGAGATGGGGTCAGGTGTGTTTGGGATCCTAGTCCCCACCCACCTCCCCACACTGCACACCGCTAATCACAAGCATCGAGACATTTCCCGGTCTGTGCAGTTGCGAACCGAGAAATTCCTCACTGGCTGTGATTAGCGACACTGTTCATTGTATTCTGCCAGCGGGGAAGTCTCCCCACAGGCAGAACACACTAGCGCTACAGGATTAAAGCCGGCCATACACAGTTCGAATTTCGAAATAATTTTCTTTAGAAAATTGTATCAAAGAATTTTCGTACAAATTTCGCACCGTTAGTGGGCTGCAGCAACAGCCGATTTCCGTGCGGCAATCAAATTTGAGGAATCGGACATGTTGGAAATTTTTGGAAAAACTGACGATTTTCTAATCAATGATGGGAGAATCGTGCGAGAAATGTAATAGAAAAAAAAATGCGCATGTGCAAGAAAAGAAAATTCCCGGAGAGAAAAGAATATTCCCGGAGAGAAAAGAATATTCCCGGCCGAATTTCGAAAATCAATGGTGGCATCATCGGATCACAAAAAAAAAAACTTCCTGATTTTAAAAAGAAATTCGACCCGTGTATGGCCTGCTTTAGTCCCCCCTCCACAACGAATGTGTGGTTAGGGGAATTGCCAAATTTAGTTTTTCGTTCAATCCGCTGGTTGTTGACATACACACAAACACAGTTGTAGGCATAACTTTGTTTAAAACAGAGAATTATTCCAGTCTAGTTTGAAAATCTTAAAAGATGATTATGGTCAAAATATTGCTTTGCAAGGAAAATGTTAATAAAAGAAACACATTTTTTTAACTAGAATATTTTTGTATAGAGGGGGTCTCCTTCTGGCAGGGGCCCAGGGCAATTGTCTCTTTTGCCCCCTTATAAATCTGGCAATGATAACAAAAAATTTTTCAGTGTTTTTCTTTTCTTTTTTTTTTATAGCAAATGATGAGCTTTGGAACTTTTTTTTTTTTTTTTATATAACAAACATGTCATACTTACCTCCACTGTGCAGTTCGTTTTGCACAGAGTAGCCCCCGATCGCTGGTAGCATCTCCCCGCATCGTATAACCCCCTAGGAGAAGCGCTCTCCCAGAGGGTTACCTTGCGGGCGTGCTCCTGAGTCCAGTGTTTGGATCCATAGATGCAGAATGTAGGACTCGGCCCCGCCCCCGGCGCCCACGTCATTGGATTTGATTGACAGCAGCGGGAGCCAATGGCTGCGCTGCTATCAATCTATCCAATCAAGAGCTGAGAACCCCGGGCAGAGAGGTATTGCGCGTCTCCGCTGAGGGATCGAAGGGGGTCATGTGAGTAAAATGGGGGGGGGGGCTGGGGGGCTGGTCACTGTCAGAAGTTTTTTCACCCTAATGCATAGGATGCATTAAGGTGAAAAAACACAAGGGTTTTCAACCCCTTTCATTTCTGAATTTCATTGAGAAAGCTTCACACTGCCTGAAATTTAGTATGACTAAAGGCAAAACTTTTTTTATTTAGTTTTGGATGAAGTGGGGAGGGATTAGAGCACCTGTCAGGTTTTTATTGCTGTTTTTTTGTTCCGTTTACTGTTATAGTTAAAAGTGTCATCAAAACATAAATAGAGGGGAAATCTTCCAATGGGGACAATAGTTCTGGTGACCCTGGTGACAACCAGGGATTCCCTCACTTTAGAGGGATTTTCTCTCACTTTTTTTAGCTATGGGACAGGAAGTGAAGGGAAATCTCCTCGATGGGACACAGATGGCAAAAATAAACCTTACAAGAGTTATAACCCTCCCTTACTCCAAAAAGAAAAAAAAAGGATTTGCCCTTAGTTCAACTTTATGTTTCAATGGTTTTTATTAAAGTTTTCAATACAAGAATATAACAATCTTGACTTTTCATTGTACAGTTATTAAAACAGAATTTGGGGATCATATATTCCTTATGCCAAGGCACTTGAGAGTCCAATCTTAACATCTACAATATCCAGAAGGATCTTCAAAATGTGGACTGAATCGCGTTAACAGGACAATAAACCCTGCCCAGGTCCGCTATGTCAAGGACTTCAAGTTCTTCTCCATTCCCAGGCCGTCTCGGGTGAACCACCCACCCGGAAGAGCCTGCTCCCCATCCAGCTATCGGGGGAGCCCAACTCCTCCGATCATGCGAGCATCTCACCAGAGAGTACGAACTGACAATGATCTCTTATAAATGAACACACATTAATCTAACCTAAAAGGTTTAATTCTAAACCCAATAGCAAGAAAAGTGGAAAGAATAGTAGAAATAAAGAAATAGAAGAGACGAAACAAAGCGGGGAAGGGGGGAGCTACGGCTCAGTACCCAGAGACCCATAATGCGAGAATAACTCTAGGTCTCGAACGTCCTGGGGTCATTCGTAAGATATTGAATCCACGGGTCCCATACTTTATGAAATAACTTCATTTTATCTTGCGCCAATGCTGTCAACCTTTCGTTTAACATAAGCCAAGATAATTTGCCTTTAAGCTGTTAGTTCAACTTTAATGTCCTCAATTGACAGCAGTCGTATTTGAGGTTTCTTGGTGACAGATTGTCTTCAACAAATATGTACCATCACCAGGTTTTGACAACTCAGTTTCCATATTGAACTGTAAATACCGTATATACTAGAGTATAAGCCGAGTTTTTCAGCACATTTTTTTGTGCTGAAAATGCCCCCCTCGGCTTATACTCGAGTCTGTGTCCATCTTCATCTTTGTGCGCCTGATTCTGGCCATCTGTAGGTCCCCTGGACCCCAAACTTGGCACACATGTATCCCCACTCTTCCTCTACAAGTGTGCAAAGTTTGTTGTCCGGGGAACCTACGGCTGGGGAGTAGGGATGAGCCGAACACCCCCCTGTTCGGTTCGCACCAGAACCTGCGAACAGCCAGAATGTTCGCGTGAACTTTAGAACCCTATTAAATACAATGAACTCGAACGTTCGAAATCAAAAAGTGCTAATTATAAAGGCTTATATGCAAGTTATTGTGCTAAAAAGTGTTTGGGGACCCTGGTCCTGCCCCAGGGGACATTTATCAATGCAAAAAAAAGTTTTAAAAACGGGCGTTTTTTCGGGAGCAGTGATTTTTAATAATACTTAAAATGAAAAAATAAAAGTGGAATTTTCCTTTAAATTTCGTACCTAGGGGGTGTGTATAGTACACTTGTTTCCTATGCTTAGACCTGTCCCTGCACAAAGTGTCATTTCTGAAGGAAAAAAAGTAATTTAAAACTCACTCGCATCTATAATGAATTGTCGGCTCCCGGCAATACATAGAAAAGTCATTGATAAAAATAAAAAAAAGCGTGGGGGTTCCCTTAAATTCAATTACCAGGCCCTTCAGGTCTGGTATGGATTTTAAGGGGAACCCTGCCGCAAATAAAAAAAAAAAATGCGTGGAGTTTCCCCAAATATCCATACCAGGCCCTTCAGGTCTGGTATGGATTTTAAGGGAACTCCACCCCAAATAAAAAAAAATGGCGTGGAGTACCCCCCAAAATCCATACCAGACCCTTTATCCGAGCACGCAACCTGGCAGGCCGCAGGAAAAGATGGGGGGACGAGAGAGCGCCCCCCCTCCTGAACCGTACCAGGCCACATGCCCTCAACATGGGGAGGATGTCCCCATGTTGATGGGGACAAGGGCCTCATCCCCACAACCCTTGCCCGGTGGTTGTGGGGGTCTGCGGGCAGGGGGCTTATCGGAATCTGGAAGACCCCTTTAACAAAGGGGACCCCCAGATCCCGCCCCCCCTATGTGAATTGGTAAGGGGTACATTGTACCCCTACCATTTCACGAAGAAAGTGTAAAAAAAATGTAAAGAAACACACACCGACACCTTGGAAAAGTCCTTTATTAAAAAAAAAAAACATTCCTGCGATGAAATCCAGTGTCCTGCGGCGATCCGATGTCCAGCGCTGTCCGTCATTGGCTGAGCCTGAGCGAACCTGATGGGGAACTTCCTCCGCAGTGTATTAAATGAATACACCCGCCCCTTCTAAAGTTCCCCATCAGGTCCGCTCAGCCAATGACGTAGGTGTAAGGCTACTGTTTTTTTTTTTCAATTACTTTTTTATCAATGACGCTGTTTTTTTTTATCAATGACTTTTCTATGTATTGCCGGGAGCCGACAATTCATTAATAGCCGCGAGTGAGTTTTAAATATTTTTTTTTCCTTCAGAAATGACACTTTGAGCAGAGACAGTTCTAAGCACGGGAAACAAGCGCGACTTTACATGCATATCATACACACACCCTAGGTACGAAATTTAAAGGAATATTTCACTTTTATTGTTTCACTTTAAGCATTATTAAAATCACTGCTCCCGAAAAAACGGCCAATTTTAAAACTTTTTTTTGCATTGATACATGTCCCCTGGAGACCCGGGTCCCCAAACACTTTTTAGGACAATAACTTGCATATAAGCCTTTAAAATTAGCACTTTAGATTTCTCCCATAGACTTTTTGAATTTGCTGCGAACACCCCAAATTGTTCGCTGTTAGGCGAATGGGCGAACAGGCAATGTTCGAGTCGAACATGAGTTCGACTCGAACTCGAAGCTCATCCCTACTAGGGAGCAACCATTTTTCAAAGCTAGGCACCCCTTCCATAGACTCCCATGTTTTAAAGGTAATTTCTCTGGTAATTTTGGGGACCCGGCCCTAGGTCCCCCGGACCCCAAACTTGGCACACATGTAGCCCCACTCTTCATCTACAAGTATGCAAAGCTTGTTGTCCAGGGGACCTACAGCCGGGGAGCACCGATTTTTCAAATCCGGGCACCCCTTCCATAGACTCCCATGTTAAACGTCAGTCTAGTCACACAGCTCCGGAGATCAGGTAGGGAGATTGGGCACAGTAAGGCATAGACACAGTAAGGCAAAGTGAGGCACAGTGAGGCATGCAGATGGACACCCTAGGCTTATACTCGAGTCAATACGTTTTCACAGTTTTTTGTGGTTAAATCTAGGTGCCTCGGCTTATATTCGAGTCAGCTTATACTCGAGTATATACGGTAATTATCAAATCATAATAAATTAGAACACAGGGTAAATCTAGACAGGGACTTTGTTTTAAATGCTGGGTTTTGAATATTAAAACTGAGAACATTGAAACATATCAGTTCCTTCTACAGCACCCCATCCCATTCTCCTGTGACAAAAGCTGGTTGCTATGATTATTTCTAGCTGTTCCTAAATTGCACCCACTGAAACATTCAAAAGCGTTTGTCCGAGATTGCCAATAAGCCAGTGAAAGGAAATTCCTGTGTTGTCACTTTCATGGTATGCTGAGGGTGTGTTCTCCAGCAATACAAAACTTTATGATTCAGCACTTTTCTGTTTCCAAAGAAATCCATTCAAATGCTCTTGGAAGAAAACAAAAAAACTAGTAAAGGATACTTATTATCTGGTTCAATAAATCTGAAATAAAAGCTTTAATATCATAAAAAAATAAAAAAAATAAAAAAAAATATTTGCACTGTTATATTTTGATGCAGGTGATTGTATGTTGTAATCAGCCAATTATTCTGCTTTGGTGAAATGACATAAGGACATTCTTTGGTTCACTGTTGAAAAATCAATTGCCTAGACCTGCCAAGATTCAGCCTTCTGAATTCAGCAGTCACTGAATTCTTAGGACCTTCTTCCATCTTCATATACACCAGGTCATTGTTCTGTCTAGTCCAGCCTTTCCGAACCCTCCCAACATGGGGGAACCCTTAAAATAAGTTTCTGGGCTCGGGGAAGCCCTGCAAATAATTACTATATATACACAACTTACAATACATAAGGGTGATGGTCTGTGGGATTAATATTATTTTTATTCATGGTCATCTGGAGCTTACAGGTAGTTAAAATGATCACTGATGTCAAGGTCGTCTTTAATGTTGGACCCTGGGCAAAAATTTTATTGGGGCCCCCCATGCAGTTTTGCTCTTCACCTGCTCTGAGACATACGATAAATATCAGCTAGACTTAAAATCAGTTTACTGTATCAGATCAGGCAGTGATTGCGATTGGTTGCCAGAGGTTACATCATATCATTACCACTTACTGACTGGTTGCTAGAGGTTACAGCACACATTACGGCTTACTGATTAGTTGCTAGAGGTTACAGCACATGATTTCTTCTTGTTGATTGATTGCTAGAGATTATTGTACTGTAATACTGCTCACTGATCAGTTGCTAGAGGTGACAGCATATCATCTCTTCACTGCGGAGGGGCATGATATACATATGAATGCTGCCTTTATTTACATATGAATGTCGCCACCCTCAGCTATTTACATATGAATGATCCCGTTATTTACATATGGATGACGGTTATTTACATGTAAACACAGGGTCTGCAGGTGAGTCGTCTGTAAACAACAATAGGGCAGAGCTGGGCAGCATTAGTAGCAGCACTTCACACTGAGATATCAGGACACAGCAAAGGACTAAAACTTCAAGGGACAAGGGAATTTAAACTGGAATAGTTGGCAAGTATGAGGCAGCTGCTTTGGGCCCCATAACAATGACAGGGCCCAGGGCAGCTGCCCGTTTTGCCCTGCCTTAAAGACGGCCCTGATTGATGTCAGGGGTTACTCATCTGAGAGGCAAAAGTTGCTCATTGCTCAAGGAACCCATAGCAACTCTGGAGGAACCCCGGCGGAGAAAGGTTAGCTAGAAATTGGTACAAGCTTTGCTCTTACCTAGATCAGTGTCTTTGTCTGCAATATTCCCAGCTCCACACCACAGGGTCCCTGGATAGGTAAGGCCCCTCTTCACTCTTGCATGTTGATCATTTGATTCTATTCTCCTTCTAGGCTGATTTGATTGCAGGAAGTATAAGCATGCCATCCTGGCTTCAGCAAAGCCCCCATAGCTACTGTACAACACATCATCTTCCCTGCTGCACTGGGTAAGGAAAGAACTGACTGTCCCTTCTTCCTGCTCCACAGTACATGATACCAGTTGGCTCCTGGTGTCCCAGGTAGAGGTCACCAGCTCTTGGCCATCTGTTACCTGGTAGTGGGTGTGATGTTCCTGGACAGAGAGCAGTGCACAGTCCTGTACATGAAGGCTGCTCTCTAACCCCAGCCCTCTACAAGTGATGCAGCTTAGTAGAAGAGTCAGGATCTCCCTCATGTCTGACTCAGTTCAGCACCACAAGCAGGAGACAGCAGCCAGAGCCTGCAGCATTTATTTATCAGGGGCTTTATGAGGTGGTCCGATCTTCACACAAATGAAAACCAGGAGGAGGAGGTGCTAGACTGGAAACATCAAACTTCTTTACTACTTCTACTCATAGCACTCCACAGATTGATCCTTTGCATAGCACTAGCCAGTCACAAGAATCCCCATCCTGAGGACACCCCCTGCTATTCTTTATTAATAATAGGAATACTATCTCCTTTCATCTATTCAATGTGTTGCCTATTGTATAGAGAGATCTTCTTGTGCTATGCAGTAAGTGAATGGAAAGCCAGACACTCCTACTACTGGCTACTCATAGTGATGTACATTTTTTATTCTGATGACTGTTTTGTAGCAGTTAGAAATATTGTGGAGCGCGTGCCCTTTGTATCTAAACCCAATAACAACAATGTTACAAATGCTGTAATATCTGCATTAGTTGTTGGTAGCCTTATCCCTGTCCTAGAGTGACAACGTTCACTATACCATATCTATGGAGGAGTAGCGTTGTCACCTTAGACTACTCACTTCTGATTTGGACTACAAAACACCTCCTGCTCCTCTCATCTTCATGAGCTTCCCTTCACACCTAGTACGTGCATATCAAAAGCACGTTCTACGGGCATTTTATGCATGTATATACGCTTATTTTTTTTAAGTGTCATTTTTGCATGTGTATTTTTTTTAGCTTCTAGGCGGGAAGAGCGGAGGTTGAGGCGCGTAAAGAAGAACTGTTCCAGCAAAAACTTCCACCAAAACACACAAAATCACTTGAAGTCTATAAGATCAAAATGCACAGAACAGTTCTGGATCTCTATGTTTGAAGGAAATACACATATTCTGGACCACAGTGCCCTATGAGCACCTTGAGGGCATTATCAGTGTACCATATGGGGCTTTCCAGCGAATACCATTATTAAACTCTGGGATTTTGGTTACCTTTTGAGAATTGCACCCTCAGTGGATATACACTATATTACCAAAAGTATTGGGACACCTGCCTTTTACATGAAATGTAATGGCATCCCAGTTTTAGTCAGTAGGGTTCAATTTTGAGTTGGCCCACCCTTTGCAGCTATAACAGCTTCAACTCTTCTTGGAAGGCTGTTCACAAGGTTTAGGAGTGTGTCTATGGGAATGTTTGACCATTCTTTCAGAAGAGTATTTGTAAGGTCAGGCACTGATGTGGATAAGAAGGTCTGTCTCACAGTCTCCGCTTTAATCCATCCCAAAGGTGTTCTATCGAGTTGAGATCAGGACTCTGTGCAGGGCAGTCTACCTTGTTTCCCCGAAAATAAGACCTACCCCTAAAATAAGACCTAGCGCTATTTTCCAGGAGGGCTGCTATATAAGACCTACCCCAAAAATAAACCCTAGTTTAAAATGCTTGTAAAATCGTATAATCCACTCTATTACAGTAGTATATAATGTACAACATGTGTGTTTCTGTTATATAATTGAAGGGAAGAGAGCTCTGGCAGGTCCAAGGAGCGTAGAACGGCGCTATAACGAAGGTATTTGGCACAATTATAATACAGAAACACACACATTGTACATTATATACTACTGTAATCGAGCGGATTATAGGATTTTACAAGCATTTTAACCCAGTTCACACTGGGGATTCCTGTTAGGCAGGGAGAGAGAAGGAGGGAGAAGACAGCACATTACATCGTAAGACCTACCCCGAAAATAAGCCCTACTGTGTCTTTTGTTATCAACATTAATATAAGATCCGGGCTTATTTTCGGGGAAACACGGTAGTTCCTCCACCCCAAACTCACTCATCCATGTCTTTTTGGACCTTGCTTTGTGCACTGGTCCAAATCATTTGGTGGAAGGGGGATTATGGTGTGGGGTTCATTTTCAGGGGTTGGGTTAGTTCCAGTGAAGGGAACTCTTAAGGCATCAGCATACCAAGACATTTTGGACAATTTCATGCTCCCAACTTTGTGGGAACAGTTTGGGAGTGGCCCCTTGCTGTTCCATGACTGCGCACCAGTGAACAAACAAGGTCCATTAAGACATGGATGAGCGAGTTTGGGGTGGAGGAACTTGACTGGCCTGCACAGAATCCTGACCTCAACCCAATAGAACACCTTTGGGATGAATTAGACTGGAGACTGCGAGCCAGGCCTTCTCGTCCACATAGGTGCCTGACCTCACAAATGCGCTTCTGGAAGAATGGTCAAACATTCCCATAGACACACTCCTAAACCTTGTGGACAGCCTTCCCAGAAGAGTTGAAGCTGTTATAGCTGCAAATGGTGGGCCAACTCAATATTGAACCCTACGGACTAAGACTGGGATGCCATTAAACTTTATGTGCATGTAAAGACAGGTGTCCCAATACTTTTGGTAATATAGTGTATATAACTTGTACTTGTTTGCTTATTGACTGGCTCAGTGCATGGGAGTGTTTCCATCTGGAAAATCACCACAGGATCACCTAAACTTCTACCATTATAACCTTATTAATAGAGTATAATACAGGATGAGATATTATGGGTAGGGGTGGTCATCTCTTGAGAGAGGCAGGCGCATGTTTTTAATGTGTGTTTATGTCTGGGTGATGTTTTTTGGTGTGGTTTTAACTTTGATATATAATGTAATAAAGCAAAATTTTTGCATTTAGTCCAGAGAGCTGATCATTTGATCTTTTTTTCATTTTTACACACGAGAGAGGAAGTTGAGTCTAAGTCAGGCCCCAGTTATAGATAATTGAACAACTGTCTCTAATTTCTTTATTTCTATGTTTAATAAAGTGGAGGGGGTTTTTTGTTGGGGACTTTAAGGAAGCCATGGCCTGGTGAGGTCACGTATTTCCATCCCCGGGGACTTTAAATGAAATCATGTCCTTATGAGGTCATGTATTTCCATCCCTATTTAGGTCATGTAAAGTCCCACCTTCCTCGCTCCCCTCCTCTTTATTTCTATGTTATTTTATCTACCCTGGATGTGATATTAGCCAATTTCTTCATTGTAGTGATAAGTAGTCACCAAAATTTGCTTAGAAAAGCTTTCTAGTGATGCTTTCAAATATTTGTACACATACATGTGGAAGACAGTGGGGCAAGCCAATTATGGTTCTGTAAAGCTGGCCATACAGTCTGGTTGTACAATCTCCTTTAGATCTACAATCAAGGGCCTGCCTGATTGGATACAAATTGGATAGGTTGTTTGGATTTATCCTCATATTGGTTTTGATAATTCTAAAGAAGTTTGTATGGAATTTGTACAACCTGAATCTATAGTGTAGGGCCAGCTGAAGAGTAATTAGTGACATTGGGACCTTCTGTTAAAAATAAAAACAGTGTATATACAGAACTCCCCATGCTGCTGTCTGATTGGACACTGGGGATAAAGTAAGCCATACATGTGTGACTACTGTATTCAGCGGTGGCAGGACCTGTGACTGCTGAATACCCGAATAGTGACTGCATCTGATTGGAAGCATTCACGGTTTGCCTGACAATCTTCCACCTGCCTCTTTCAACAAAAGTCGATTGAAAAATATACTTTTTTTGAGGTTGGTGGTGGCAATAGGGCCACCCATAGTCCTGCTGAATCAGCTGAAATTTAAGCTGTAAATAACCAACTTTAGTCAAAATGATCACACCTGGAACAAACGTTTTATTACCCCCTTCCTGACCAGAGCACTTTTTGCAATTTGGCACTGCGTCGCTTTAACTGACAATTGCGCGGTCGTGCAATGCTGTACCCTAACGAAATCTGCGTCCTTTTTTTCCCCACAAATAGAGCTTTCTTTTGGTGGTATTTGATCACCTCTGCGGTTTTAATTTTTTGCGCTATAAACAAAAAAAGAGCGTAAATTTTGAAAAAAAAAAATATATACATTTTTTACTTTTTGCTATAATAAATATCCCCAATTTTTAAAAAAAAAACAAATTTCTTCATCAGTTTAGGCCAATATGCATTCTTCTACATATTTTTTGTAAAAAAAAAATCGCAATAAGCGTATATTGATTGGTTTGCACAAACGTTATAGCATCTACAAAATATGGGAAAGATTTATGGCATTTTTATTATATATTTTTTTTTACTAGTAATGGCGGTGATCTGCAATTTTTAGTGAGACTTTGACATTGCGACGGACAGATCGGACACTTTTGACACATTTTTGGGACCATTGACATTTATACAGTGATCAGTGCTATAAACATGCACTGATTACTGTGTAAATGTCACTGGCAGGGAAGGGGTTAACACTAGGGGGCGATCAAGGGGTTAAATGTGTGTTCCCTCAGCATGTTCTAATTGTATGGGGATAGGACTGATTAGGGGAGGAGACATATCATTGTTCCTACTTAGTAGGAACACACAATCTGTCTCCTCTCCCCTGACAGCACAGGGATTTGTGTGTTTTCCAGAAAATAGTCTATGCAGCTGAGAAGCCCCAGTATATATTCAAAAACGGTGCAGCTTTGTAAAATGTTACTTCATTTTTATTGTCACCCCTGTAGGCCATTTGGGCCCCCTTAGAAGCCTGGCTGGAAAAACCACAGTTAGCAATCCCCACATCCTGGAAAATGGAAGAAAACTGCGCTAAAAGACTAAAAAAAGATTGGAAATATAAAGGAACCCAAAAACTGCAAACAATATCACAGCTACTGGTTGGAGCTGCGATTACCATGTAAACAAAAAGGTACAAGAAGGATAATATAGAAAAGAAAATAAATTGCGCTAAACCCTGACAATTAATTGATAATAGATAAGTGAACAATATAAACAACACTACATGTGATAAATAAATAAAATAAAATAAACACAAAATTGTGAAACACAATGATTATGAGACACAAAATAATTAAAAAATTGAAAAAAATAATAATGATGGATTGAGTCCATTAGTGAATGCACAACATTAATAAAAAGGGATTGAGTCCATTAGTGAATGCACAAAAAGTCCATTATAAAACACCGGTGCTCTGTGAAATTGAAGTCCATATAGCGAGATATTGGGGTTGATTTATTAAAAATGATGCACACCGAATCTGGTGCAGCTGTGCGTAGTAACCAATCAGCTTCCAGGTTTGATTGTCAAAGCTTCATTGAACAAGCTGAAGTTGGAAGCTGATTGGTTGCAATGCACAGCTGCACCAGATTCTGAGTGCTCCGGTTTTAGTAAATCTCCCCCATTGTATCCAAAAATAAAACGTGATCCACCACCAAACTCCTCCTTACCAACTAGTCACAATCCCCCATGACAGAGGATCAGTGAATGCATAAATAAACAGCTCTCTCCACAAGTCAGCAATCACAGTGCGTGTTCCTTATGGCAATAACTCCCGACAACCATCAGCAGATACACCCGATATGGAAAAAATAATGGCTCCACATAGTGCGTTAAAAGTATAAAAAGTTTATTGAAACTAGGGTTGTCCCGATACCACTTTTTTAAGACCGAGTACAAGTACCGATACTTTTTTTCAAGTACTCGCCGATACCGATTACCGATACTTTTTTTCAATGTCATGTGACAGTTTGAAAGATGGGGACTGATAGGTGGCACTTATGGGCACGGATCGATGGCACTTATGGGCAGTGATAGGTGGCACTTGGGGGCACTGATAGGTGGCATTTATGGGCACTGATAGATGGCACTTGTGGGCAGTGATAGGTGGCACTTGTGGGCACTGATAGGTGGCACTGATTGCACAGAAAGGTGGCACTTGTGGGCACTTATGGGCACTGATAGGTGGCACTTATGGGCACTGATAGGTGGCACTTGTGGGCACTGATTGCACAGAAAGGTGGCACTTGTGGGCAGTGATAGGTGGCACTTGTGGGCACTTATGGGCACTGATAGGTGGCACTTATGGGCACTGATAGGTGGCACTTATGGGCACTGATAGGTGGCACTGATTGCACAGAAAGGTGGCACTTGTGGGCAGTGATAGGTGGCACTTGTGGGCAATGATAAGTGGCACTGATTGCACAGAAAGGTGGCACTTGTGGGCAGTGATAGGTGGCACTTGTGGGCACTGATAGGTGGCACTTGTGGGCACTGATAGGTGGCACTGATTGCACAGAAAGGTGGCACTTATGGGCACTGATAGGTGGCACTTATGGCACTGATAGATGGCACTTATGGGCACTGATAGGTGGCACTTGTGGGCAGTGATAGATGGCACTGATAGGTGGCACTTGTGGGCACTGATAGATGGCACTGATTGCACTATCAGTGCAATCAGTGCCATCTATCAGTGCCCACAAGTGCCACCTATCAGTGCAATCAGTGCCCATAAGTGCCACCTATCAGTGCAATCAGTGGCATCTACCAGTGCCACCTGATAGGTGACACTGGTAGATGGCACTGATTCCACTGATAGTACCCACAAGTGCTACCTGATAGGTGGCTGGCACTGAAATGCTGCGGGGGGTGAGGGGAAATGACACAGGATTTAAGAAAAAAAAACTGCTGCAACGCCCATCTTGGTACACCCTGCACTCGGCTGCAGTAAGCAACAGCAGACATCTTGTTACACCCAGCCCATATAGCTCGGGCTGGGTGTAACAAGATGTCTGCTGCTGCTTACTGCAGCCGAGTGCAGAGTGTACCAAGATGGGCGTGGGGACGTTCAGCCGCTGACGGCGACCGAATGTGACAGCACCGGTCACCGATCCTGATGCGGCTGCGCCCTGAACCCCTGCCAGCTTACCAGGTTCAACTGCAGGTGAGGGACTCGCTCTCCGCCCGCGGACTCCGTCCACCGACTGTGCCCGCCCTCTTCAGCCAGACTCCGCCCGCACTTTCCTCTCCCGCCCTCCCCAGCCACTGACTCCTCCCGCCCTCTCCGGCCAGACTCCGCCCGCACTCCCCCGCCCTCTCTCCTGCCCTCCCCAGCCACTGACTCCTCCCGCCCTCTCCGGCCACAAAAAAAAAAAAAAGTATCGGGTGAAGCATCGGGAGCATTTGCGCGAGTACAAGTACTCGTGCAAATGCTTGGTATCGGTCCCGATACCGATACTAGTATCGGTATCGGGACAACCCTAATTGAAACAATTAGTATTGCACTCCGACGCGCTGACGTCACCTCGTGCTTCACACAGTTCCCAGTAGGACGGGTGTCTGTTGTATGTGCACCGGCCAGCACACCAGACTTAAAGGCCTATTTTTAGCTACATAAATGTAAGTGCAATACTAATTGTTTCAATAAACTTTTTATACTTTTAACGCACTATGTGGAGCCATTATTTTTACCATATCGGGTGTATCTGGTGAAATATCAAGAGTCTTGAGAGACTAGGATTTTTATAACAGTTACCTGTAAAATCCTTTTCTTGGAGTCCATCACAGGCCCCTCTTATTGGGATATATATTGCTTTGCTACAAAAACTGAGGTACTTCCTGTATGGGAGGGGTTATATAGAGGGGGACATCCTGTCTTTTGGGTGTGCCAGTGTCCATTCACCTATAGGTGGCATATATCCCACATAGTAATTACTATGTCGCTCTGTGTCCCGTGATGTACTCCAAGAAAAGGATTTTACAGGTAAGCTGTTATAAAAATCCTATTTTTGCAAAATCGGCGTCGCACCGTTGTCGACAATTGGGTGCGACTTGTCATGGCGATTTGGACCTGTTAAATCGCATGACAAGTCGCACCAGTGTGACCAGGGGCTTAATGAGTGTTGCAGCAACCATAGGTGTGGCACACTTCATTTATTTTTACTGTAAAAATACACAAAATATTTTTTTGTTAAGCTTTAAATGATGTATTAATGACCACAGAGCAGAATTATTTCTTGTATTTTATCTCTACCTGGAGTTCAGCTTTAGTTAGTCAGTATGACAGCCAGTTATTGAACATTTTCATAAAGGGGGTCAGCAATTGAAGTCCCCTTATTATCTCAAGCCAGGCGTATTTTAATCTTTAAAATTGTTATGTCTGCCTGAAGTCAAGGAAACGTTAAATGTCAGATTTTTTTTTTTTTTTTATCATAAAATAAATGAAAGCAAAGACCTTTGGCTCACTTTCTCTGTGGCAGTATCTGTATAGACAAAAAGTTCTAACTGGGCTACATACCGAGTTCTAGTGTGAAACAGATTGCGTCCTAGTCTGGGTGTACAATATTAATCCTTCTGTGTTATTCTTTTCCCATAGCTATGTGAACTTTAGTTACCTCCCAAAGCCGGGCTCCCCTAGGAGGGTGTGACAGGGGCGTACGCGGCCAGTGTTGCTGTGTTAGGCTGGTGGTGTGATGTAAATGGACCCATAGGAATGAGCTTCTTTTTAAAATTCGTCCCCATACTACGCCGTCATTTGTCATCCTGCCTTTCATGTTGCTGTCCTTTATTATTACTGTTCCCTCCGCCCCCTAGGAGAAGGGCCCATTGTGCACTGTGGCACAGCTTGTGACCTATTTCTAGTCTGTGATCTGAACGGAATTTAAAAGAAAGACCTTCTTTATTACAGCACACTAATCAAAGTTGTATTAAGAAACCCAGTGGAGTTTTCATAGGGGATTACGGGGAAAGCTGTGTATGTAGATACATTCCACAGCTGTGCAGACTGTGCCTCTGGGATTGGTCCCATATAATCAGCTGTTTCTTTCCCAGCCTCCCTTACAGTAGACGGGATTGTTAAAATGTATTCGCCAAATCTGTAATTGCTCAAAGTCAGCCTTTCACAAACCTTTTACCGCAAAGGAACCTGTGTAATAATGTTCAGATCTTGGGGAACCCCTGCTAAAATTCATTGATCGGGCTCAGTGGGAATAATGCCCATTACATTGTTGGCCAGTTAGAAGGATGCCCCACTTACAGAGGTAGTCAGAATGCCATCCTCACAGACAGGTAAGTAGATGTTTTTTTGTCATACAGCTGCAGTGGCGGCTGGTGCTCAATTTTTGGGGGAGCGGCAAACAAACCCCCCCGCCAGGTTCGCACTCACCCCTTCAATGGTCGTGGCATCCCCGGCTTCTCCCCCCAGCTAATTCGATCTTAAAAAGGTTGTAAACCTCCAAAAAATACTAAAAGAAGAGAATAGGTGCCTCCAGGATAGAACTAGTAGCATTTATTAGATTACAGGTGCAAATATCCACTTACATCAAAGTTATGGAGGTCTGGCACATGTCCTATCCACACTTATGTGGGAAGCTTAAGAAAGGAGCGCACCTGTCTTGCTAGCCAGAGCGCATGCTCCGAAACATCGTCGCGACCACCAGTGACGTCACCGCGCCTGATGCTGCGTTCCAACACCGACCCACAGCTTCAACCAAGCCTTGGTCACAGCTCTCCAGCCTCCCAGAAATCCTGCTGGACAGGATTCCCTTCTCCTGGGCAACGAAAGCTGCAATAACGCTATAGCGCCAGGCGAACGCCACATCAGTGTGGATAGGACATGTGCCGGACCTCCATAACTTTGATGTAAGTGGATATTTGCACCTGTAATCTATTAAATGCTACTAGTTCTAACCTGGAGGTGCCTGTTCTCTTCTTTTTGCATATCCTGGAGTCTGCTCTCAACTTCCCTCTGAAGGCTTGCCCTGGTTTATGGACTATTGCAAACTGTATACAGGTATTTTTCCCTCCCCCCTCCCCCTTATTCAGTATCAGCCCCTCTCCATTCATACTAAGAACTCCATTACAAGGACTAAATTGATGGACTTTTTGCTATCATACAAACCATGTGACAGCGCCGCTATCCCCTATGTTTTTCCAAAAAAATACTAGCTCATTATGAAATACTTACCTTTGAACGATGCCCTGAATTGCCGCTGGCACACCGCTGAAAGTGCCAACATCCTTCCCTGAGTTACTTTCTGGTTTGCGGTCCACGGCGCTGTGATTGGCCGGAGTCACGAAGACGTCACTCCCGCACGACACGGACCCTGAAGAAACGGCACAAGTGGGCCATTCTTTCATTACGAATGCGCCGATGACATCGGCGGCAGCGTATATAGTAAATATCTCCTAAACGGTGCAAATGTAGGAGAAAGTTACAGTACCTATAGGTAAGCCTTACTTTAGGCTAACCTGTAGGTACAATTAAAGAGGAAGACTTTACTTCCTCATTAAGATACACCGCCTGCCCTGATTGGCCAGGAGGAGAAGCTGGAAGACAATAGCGAATATTGATTCGCTAATGTCATAAGAGGGTGGGTTCAGGGCACAGTGCTCAGCACCCCAACCTTTTTTAAGCCAATTAGAGCCTCAGGCTCTAATCACGTGCTTCCAAAAAAAAACAAAAAAACTCATAGACACCTATGAGTCCGGCGCCCCACATGGAAATTAGGGGGGTGGCGCCCCTGCGCCCTTTATGGACCAGCCACTGCTGTACAGATGGCTCTGCCAAGTGGCACTGGATCTGGAATTCTGCAGACACCATCAGATGAGAGATAAATCACCCACAGTTCCGGGAACCACTATCAACCTCTGGAGGAATCCTAGGGTTCCACTTGTGGGGAGGTGCAGCAAGGTGTGGCGACAGTAAACACTAAGAATTCAGTTGCACGGAACTAATGTAGAATTCAATATTTCACAACAAACCCTGTGGGATGGTGTCTGACTGGGATCATTCACGGCATGTTACAGCACTGTGTAGCAGAGCAGGTCTCATGTGTCAACAGCATCTGTCTTGAGGGGCAGAATTCAGCTTGGCCAGTCTGTACCCAAATGGGGAGGTCTCCAGGAAGGATGGCATGTCTATATCCCTACTCATCTGGAACCTCTCCCTACTGCTAATCATTGTCCCTACCAGATGGGTGACCTGTCCCTACATTATCCACACTGGAAAATGCACGCCAAGTTTGGGAGCCAGGGTCTTTAATAGACTCTGCCTGATCCAAGGTGGCCTCCAGAGTCACCCAGTGACCCAGGAAACCATGTTGCCCTTGACTCCCTCTCCCTCTGCAATGCCACTGCAGTTGACCGCCACCTGCAGTGGAGAAAGTAGACTGTCCCTGCCTACACACAGAGGCCTAGTAGAGAATGCTCTAAGTACATGTTGAAAGTTCACCAGTAAGTACTAATTTACAAAATTAAGAGTATGCACACCTGTGATTGTTAAACTTTGACGTATAGGGTGCCTCACCTGTGACTAGAGAAGATCTTATTGCTGCAGACATGTTGCAAGTGTTTGTGAAGATCAGAAACCTGCTGCAAAAGTCTGCCACATAGAGGAGTTTGGCTCCCATGGTTGAGACGCAGGATCTTTCATTCTATTACTCGGGTAGGACCCACAATTCTGGATACTTTGTCGCAGTAAGTGGGCTTAGCAATATATGACCATATAGTCAGTGGCGTAGCCTGGGGGGTGCGAGGGGGGCCTAGGCCCCGGGCGCAACATTTGGGGGGGGGGGCAATCCCACGCCAGTATGTGTCACCGGCGCTACATTATTGTAATTTTAATTTCCGTGACCCCGCGCTCCGGCCGCCATGTTTAGTCTCAGGCCGGCCCCTGGCGCCCTGTGATCGGGTCAAGTGGTCATGTGCAGCGGGTGGGGCTGGCCTTCGCTGCGAGCTGTGTACGCTCGCTGTCTTCTCCCAAACCCCCCCCCAGGTTCGCCCACACTCAGCCTCTTCTGGAAAATGACGGTAGAGTCGGAGTTACCCTGGGAGCAGATCATGGGGACATGCAAATCAATGACTGCTGGTGACAGTCTCCTGCACTTGGCCCCACCACAGTGATGGTCCCTGGCACTGGGCCCCTTTAGCTGGCCTTCACTGCGAGCTGTGTACGCTCGCTGTCTTCTTCGCCTCCTCAGGCTCCCCGGAATGGACCTGTGATGTCCCTGTCGGGGCGGCCCGGGCGTGCAGTGTGACAGGCAGCGGCGCAGAAGCAGAGTAGGAAGAAAAAAAGGCGAGAGACTCGTCTCCCTCGTGAGTTTTGCTGCTGGCCCGGGGGGAGTAGGTATTGGTCTGGTTAGAGGGAGGGAGCAGCCAGAAAGTCAGTGTACTGTAACATGTAGTGTCAGTGTGTATTGTGTAGCGGTCAGTGTGTATTGTGTAGTGGTCAGTGTGTATTGTGTAGCAGTCAGTGTGTATTGTGTAGTGGTCAGTGTGTATTGTGTAGTGGTCAG
The DNA here is from genome assembly GCA_029206835.1 of Rana muscosa. Taxonomy (NCBI): domain Eukaryota; kingdom Metazoa; phylum Chordata; class Amphibia; order Anura; family Ranidae; genus Rana; species Rana muscosa. The sequence goes on along the minus strand of CM055117.1, from coordinate 167,080,354 downwards.
TGTGTATTGTGTAGTGGTCTGTGGGTAGTTTATTGTGTAGTGGACAGTGTGTATTGTGTAGCGGTCAGTATGTATTGTGTGGCGGTCAGTGTGTAGTGGTCTGTGGGTAGTGTATTGTGTAGTGGTCAGTATAGGAATCAGGTAGGTTAGTGTAGTGGTCAGTGTGGTGTATTGTGTGGTGTGTATTGGTCTGTGGGTAGAGTATTGTGTAGCTGTCAGTGTGTATTGTGTAGCGGTCAGTATGTATTGTGTGGCGGTCAGTGTGTAGTGGTCTGTGGGTAGTGTATTGTGTAGTGGTCAGTATAGGAATCAGGTAGGTTAGTGTAGTGGTCAGTGTGGTGTATTGTGTGGTGTGTATTGGTCTGTGGTTAGAGTATTGTGTAGCTGTCAGTGTGTATTGTGTAGCGGTCAGTGGGTAGCGTATTGTGTAGTGGTTAGTATAGGAATCAGGTAGGTTAGTGGGTAGTTTAGTAGTCAGTGTGTAGTGGTCAGTATAGAAATCGGGTAGGTCAGTGTAGTGGTCAGTGTGTACTGTAGTGGTTGATGTAGGAATCAGGTGGGTTAGTGTAATGGTCAGTATAGGAATGAGATGGGTCAGTGTATAGTGTAGTGGTCAGTTTAGGAATCAGGTAGGTTAGTGTAGTGGTCAGCGTGGTGTATTGTGTGGTGTGTATTGGTCTGTGGGTAGAGTATTGTGTAGCGGTCAGTGGGCAGTGTATTGTGTAGTGGTTAGTATAGGAATCAGGTAGGTTAGTGGGTAGTGTAGTAGTCAGTGGTCAGTATAGGAATTGGGTAGGTCAGTGTAGTGGTCAGTGTGTAGTGTAGTGGTTGATGTAGGAATCAGGTGGGTTAGTGTAAGGGTCAGTATAGGAATGAGATAGGTGAGTGTATTAGTGGTCAGTATAGGAATCATGTAGGTCAGTGTAGAGGTTAGTGTAGTGGTCAGTGTAGGAATCAGGCAGGTTAGTACTATTGTAGGAAGGGAAGGGACTCGGGGAGTGCGAAACGTCCGCAGGTTAGGGGGCGCAAATTACTTGCCTTGCCCCGGGCACTGAAAACCCACGCTACACCACTGCATATAGTGTGACCAAACCCTCGTATTTTTTTAATATGTTCAGGTGTTTTTAACTAGCCTTGCAGGATAAATGTCATTATTGAATGTGTGCGCTATAATCTGTTTTGCATTGATGATGTAACTCATGTGTATGCGCATCTTACAAATGATCTTCTGGTATCTCATTAAATAATTTTTTTCTATTGTCAGCCTTATAATAGACAACACCTGCTTCCAGAGTGTGGTCTGGTCAGTCAAATATTTCACTTAGTCATCACTAGGCTTGTGCAATTAGTTTCGTAACGAATCGAAATTCGTCCGAATTTAGCAACTTTCGGACATTCGGAAGCATTCGAATTTCTGAACAAAGCAATTACGAATAAAACCGAATCCGAAATAAATTATATTGCAAATAGCGAATGCCCGAATGTCTTCGGCATAATTTGTTATGAAAAAGGTTACGAATGTACGAATCTATTCGAAGCACAATAACACTCACTCTGCTCTGCTCTCTGCTTCTCCCTCACCGTGCTGAACTCCCTCTCAAAATGGTGTACAGGGGCGGAGGCTATAGCCGCATGTAAAAAACAAAAGTAAAATACGAGATTTCGAATCGTTACAAATAACCGCTATGTATTTAGAAAAGTACAAATCCATTCGAAGCACATTAGGCATAATAGGCAGCGTCGTTGTGAGAGAGACACAGAAAATTATGAATCAACGAGCCCAAAAAAGTTACGAAAGTAGGAGTTGTGTCCAGAATCAAAGAAAAACAATGTACTCTACCGAAAGTACGAATTAGTCCGAACACGAAAAATTCTGAACGATTACAAATCAACAGGACCGAAAAGAAACAAACCGAAACGAAAAAAAATTTTCAGTTGTGCACAAGAAACGAACCGAAACTAAACACATTTTTCCGATGTGCACAAGTCTAGTCATCACCTATATTACATTGTCCATATTATAATACCATATGGTACCGATAAACATTTTGGTGACTTTGCAAAACACACAGATCTTATAAGCCTGACTGCTATTGGATAAAAATTTATACTAATCTGTTACCACTCTAACATTGAACTTCACTCTCTCCATCAACAATTACTATTTGTAATCCTTATGCCGCTAGCATTAGTAAATAGATAGAAAAGTATATCAGATTTACTTGTTTAAACTTTTTTTTTTTTACATTTCTTCAGTTCCTGGTCTCAGGACCCAGGCGAATGATCTCATACATTCCATGAGTCTTCAGGAGGGTAGGAGGGGTTTTATCAGCTAAGCACACCCTCCTGCCTGCATGCCTGATCTAGAGGCAGATGGATTCCAGGAAGTAAATGCTGCATTATTCATCTGCCCATACTCAAGATGGCCACGGCCACAAATGCTACGGGGTGTTTTTCAAAGTGATTTCTCAGCAAATTAAAGCATGGATGGATTGGGGTGTTTGCTTTGGACATTAAAATAATTTAATAGCATTTTTGTTTTGTGGTGCTCAGATGCAGTGTAGTTCCACTTTTTAACTGGAAATATCTGTAACAAATTGTTTTGGAACAAAACATAGTCAAAAAAGGCATATTGGAAATAAACCTGAAGACAGAAGATACACATGGTGCTGCTGTCTATAGCCTAGAGCAGTGGTTCTCAACCTCAGTCCTCAAGTACCCCCAACGGGCCATGTTTTGGGAACTTCCCTTAGATAAAATAGCTCTTATCAATACCATGTTTTTTACCATTGATATTGATTTAAAGCAGCTGTGCAAAGTGAAGGAAAACCTAAAAACACAGCCCGTTGGGGTTACTTGAGGACTGAGGTTAAGAACCACTGGCCTAGAGCATAATATACTTATTGTTATCTGGTAAAAAGTGTGATATCCCCTCATCTCTAATTCCTAAATACACAGCAAAATTGAATTGCCCATGGGCCGTTAAAAGGTACATCACCAGCTACACGATCAACATTGTTATAAATTAGTTGACAGTTTATTGATACAAAAATTGTTAATATATCAATGTAGAGTATACTCCTGAGTTAATTGGGTGTAAATAATCTAGGATTAATACAACTATTTATGTAATGTCATCAATATGTAATGTATTGTAAACTGTATCAAATCAGCTATGTACAGTATATGTATTTTAAACAAATCTTCTATTCATGCAGTGAATTTTTAACTATTTTTACATCAATAAATTGTCAATTAATTTTAACTCTCAATATTGATTGGTGATGTACCTTTTAAAGTCCCATGGGCAATTCAATTGTGCTGTGTATCAAAGCGTAGAGTACACCTCTGCCTGATTCACAAGTGCACACAAGGAAACGCTCCTCAATATTTATGCGAGAAGATAAAACACTACACCCCCAAACGCATTCTCCGATCAACCAATCAGAACCTCCTCCACATCCCCAAGTCCCGCTAGAAATGGAAGGGAGAATGAAGATTTGCAGTCCAAGGACCACGGCTATGGAACGCTCTACCCACGGACATCCGTATAGAAGAAAACCATCGAGCCTTCAGGAAAAAACTTAAGACCCACCTCTTCTGAAGGATCAGGACGACACCGGATGCAAAGCGCCTTGAGGCGATTTAGTTCACTCACTCACTCACATAGATAATCATTAATAAGTAAATAAGTTAATGTGCAGTAGCCCATAACAGCCATAACAGCCACTTACTAGGTTACTGATAAAGAAATTGGTTGCCATGGGTCATGTCATGTAACTATAGTCATATGGTTGCCAAATAGTGAATGGAAAAGCGTGGTAAAATCAGGATCAATATATGTTGTGTGTGTAAATGTATATATATAAATATACAGTTGTGCTCATAAGTTTTTCATACCCTGGCAGAATTTGATTTCTTGGCCATTTTTCAGAGAATATGAATGATAACACAAAAACATTTCTTTCACTCATGGTTAGTGTTTGGCTGAAGCCATTTATTATCAATCAACTGTGTTTACCCTTTTTAAATCATAATGGCAACATAAACTACCCAAATGACCCTGATCAAAAGTTTACATACCCTGGTGATTTTGGCCTGATAACATGCACACAAGTTGACACAAAGGGGTTTGAATGGCTATTAAAGGTAACCATCCTCACATGTGATCTGTTTGCTTGTAATTAGTGTGTGGGTTTAAAAGGTCAATGCGTTTCTGTACTCCTGACAGACCCTTGCATCTTTCATCCAGTGCTGCACTGACGTTTCTGGATTCTGAGTTAAGGGAAAAGCAAAAGAATTGTCAAAGGATCTGTGGGAAAAAGTAGTTGAACTGTATAAAACAGGAAAGGGATATAAAAAGATACCCAAGGAATTGAGAATGCCAATCAGCAGTGTTCAAACTCTAATCAACAAGTGAAAAATGAGGGGTTCTGTTCAAACCAAACCACGGTCAGGTAGACCAACTAAAACTTCAGCCACAACTGCCGGGAAAATTGTTAGAGATGCAAAGAAAAACCCACAAATAATTTCAGGTGAAATACATGTGGTGTGGCCGTTTCAAGATGCACAATAAGGAGGCACTTGAAGAAAGATGGGCTGCATGGTCGAGTCGCCAGAAGAAAGTCACTACTACGCAAATGCCACAAAGTATCCCGCTTACAATACGCCAAACAGCACAGAGACAAGCCTCAAACCTTCTGGCACAAAGTCATTTGGAGTGATGAGACCAAAATTTTGCTTTTTGGCCACAACCATAAACACTTCATTTGGAGAGGAGTCAATAAGGCCTATGATGAAAGGTACAGAGGTGGATCGCGGATGTTTTGGGGATGTGTGAGCTACAAAGGCACAGGAAATTTGGTCAAAATTGTTGGAAAGATGAATGCAGTATGTTATCAAAAAATACTGGAGGAACATTTGCATTCATCAGCTGCACATTCAATGTACTTGGACATTCCAATTTCCAACATGACAATGATCTGAAACACAAGGCCAAGTCGACCTGTGATTGGCTACAGCTGAATAAATTGAAGGTTCTTGAGTGGCCATCTCAGTCTCCTGACCTCAATATCACTAAACCACTCTGGGGAGATCTCAAATGTGCAGTTCATGCAAGACAGCCCAAGAATTTACAGGAACTGGAGGCTTTTTGCCAAGAGGAAAGGGCAGCTTTACCACCGGAGAAGATAAAGATCCTCATCCACAAATACCACAAAAGACTTCAAGCTGTCACTGAAGTTAAAGGGGGCAATACACGGTATTAAGAACTGAGGTATGTAAACTTTTGATCAGGGTCATTTGGGTAGTTTCTGTTGCCATTATGATTTAAAAAAGAGTAAACACAGTTGATTGATAATAAATGGCTTCAGCCAAACACTAACCATGAGTGAAATAAATGTTTTTGTGTTATCATTCATATTCTCAAAAAAATAGCCAAGAAATCATAAGTTCTGCCAGGGTATGTAAACTTATGAGCACAACTGTATATATATATATATATATATATATATATGTGTGTAGCACCCTCCCCAAAAGGTTGGGACGCTATTTAAAAATATAGAGGGATGTCTGAGCCAGTAGTTGGGCTCAGATGGTTGAATTGCATTTAATTTTACCTCTGCTCTAGCTGTGGTTTGCCCGATAGCATTTTCCCTTATTGCCTGTAGGTGGCATTACCACCTCAGGCACCTGTTGGAACACGGGCAAACCATGGTGCATTGAGTGGCCCTTCTCGGCAGCGGTACAGTGGGAGTGGTCGACCCGCTGTGCCTGCTGGGAGGGGGCACTTAAGGGGCAGACGCCATTGATTGGGGTCGGTTCTCGCCCCACAGCCCTTCGGGCGCAAGGTATGTGTGTGTGTGGTCCTGGTCTCGGGGCCACATTGGCCCGAGGCTGTATCGCTATCTAGTAGGCCCAGCTAGTCTGGCTGGGGCCTACAGTCGAGAGGGGATCCCAAGCTGCCCGTCCACATGGGGAGGAAGCTATCTTGGTGAAGGAGACCAGGGGAGGACCTGCCCTGGAGGAGACTGGCAAAGTGCTGCTGTCTCGGGTGAGGCCTGGTAACTTTGGCAAGAAGGAATTCACTACACTACAAGCCCTGCAGTTCGCCGGATTGGCTTAAAGGCCCTTTAACTGTACGGCTGGAAGTTTGGGACTTTAAAATCCTGTGGCAGAGGATTCCTGGACTATCCATTGCTCAACATCAAACAGGTCTGTGGCAGAGACTTTGTACACTTCAAAAGGTCTGTGGCAGAGACCTGCTTCATCTTGGGCAGTCTGTGGCAGAGACTGCCCTGTTGCTGATTCGTGTGTCATCCCGGCTGCTAGGCCATGTGAGAGGGGACTATCCGGTGACCAATGCCCACTCTAACATTGAGAGTGGTGAGTGACTCTGATCTGAAACTGTTATATTTTGTGGCGAGTGCCTGAACCTTCCCCTACTCTTCTATGCCTTCTACTTCTCAACGTTTACTGCATAAGAAAAATAAAAAAAAACAGTTTGAGGTTTTACACCTGTGTGGACATTGCATTACTACAGACTTTCCTACCCAGACAACGTAGCTGAAGAGGTAACGTGCAAAACCCAAAACTAACCAGCGGCCCTCTAGGGGGTATTGCTACATATCTATATATATATCTAGCGCACACACCTTTCTCCCACCCTGCATTTAATTTGGCTCCTTGCAGGAGGAGAGAGGCACACCGCGCTATCAGCCCGTACCCTCTTGTGCAAAAGGTTGAGCGGTGTTATTGTTGGGTCTTGTCTAGGGTGACCAGACGTCCCCGTTTTCCGGGGACAATCCCCGTTTTCCGACTACAGTCCCCGGATCCTGTTTGTCCCCGCTTTTGTCCCCGGTTTTCCGGTCGGTAGCCAGGCTGCGGCAGTTTCCCGATGGACGGGGGCGTTTCCCGGTGGACGGGGGCGTTCCCCGAGACATAGCACATGCAGAGCTGTTTAGACGTGTAGGAGGAGCTGGAGCGGCTCCAGCCTGCCTATGCTATGCTAGTGTAGTTAGTAGTGCCATAGCTGCTACTCCTCCTCAGCTGAAAATCCATCAAATTACGACTCTTCCAGCATCCCGCCCCTCTCCTCCTACCTCTGCTCCCTCCTCCAATCGCGCTCCTGGCAGCATAGGGAGAGGACAGAGTACAGCGTTCCTCCCCTTCCCTCCGGTCCTGCAAGGCACTATGGGAATTGTAGTCAACAAGTAGTACAGAGGGAATGTCCACAAGCAGGTGAGTTTTTATGCTAGCTAGCTAGCAGCTAACATAATAAAATGTTTCTCCTTCACTGGTGGGCACTGACAGGCAGCACTCATGGGCACTCATGTGGCACTATGTATATATGCAATTGATTATATATAACAAAAAAAATCAAATATATGTGATAGTCAATTGTGCAAAAAACACAGCTATGTATATCAAAACTGTCAAAAAAACTGTTTGTGAATCCAATGAAACATACAGGAGTTCTGTCCACAAATGGCATCTGCTGTAAGGCTGCTTTCACACTGGGGCAGCGTCGGCGGTAAAGCGCCGCTATTTTTAGCGGCACTTTACCGTCGTTTTTGCGGAGGTATTCAGCCGCTAGCGGGGCACTTTTAACCCCCGCTAGCGGCCAGAAAAGGGTTAAAAACCACCCGCAAAACGCTGCTGCAGTGGCGCTTTGCCAGCGGTTCAGCCACGCTGCCCATTAATTTCAAAGGGCAAGAGCGTTGGAGGAGCAGTGTACATACCTCCTTTACCGCTCCAAAGATGCTGCTTGCAGGAGTTTTTTTAACATCCTGCCAGCGCATCGCCTCAGTGTGAAAGTACTCAGGCTTTCACACTGAGCCTGCAGGGGAGCTGTTTTTCCAGCGCTTTACAGGCGCTATTTGTAGCCCAAAAGCGCCTGAAAAAACGCCCCAGTGTCTTACTGAACAATGTGTCAAAAGGAAATCCTTAACATATTGGGGGTTATTTACGAAAGGCAAAACCACTTTGCACTACAAGTGCAAACTACAAGTGCAAAGTGCACTTGAAATTGCACTGAAAGCGCACTTGGAAGTGCAGTCGCTGTAAATCTGAGGGGAAGCTCTGAAATGAGGGGAAGCTCTGCTGATTTTATTATCCAATCATGTGTAAGCTAAAATGCTGTTTTTTATTTTCCTTGCATGTCCCCCTCGGATCTATTGCGACTGCACTTCCAAGTGCACTTTCAGTGCAATTTTAAGTGCACTTTGCACTTGTAGTTTGCACTTGTAAAGTGCTTTTGCTTTTAGTAAATAACCCCCATTGTGTCAGTGAACTGGAACCGCCACCTATACGTGAAATAGCCGGAGCCTGTGATGTCATTTCTGGTGACTCCGATGTACAGAAGTGCGGTGAGGAGGTGATCTTAACCCTGAATTTTTTTAAATGCGGTTTACTGGTTTTATTGTGAGCATATATTTTGCTATCTTTAATAAAATTGTTTTTCATTGGCAATATTGCGCTATAAATATCTGTTTTATTCTGAGTGGCTTATGAATCAAGAGGCAAGGATTCAGAGAGTCAAAGACCCCCAGAGAGCGATGACCCTTGTGATGAAAGGGATTAGGACCTAAAGATCTCTGCTATAAAAAGCGTAATTTAACCGATCGTCATTCCTTGAGGTGAGCGGCTATTTCACCTATAGGGGGCGGTTCCAGTTAACTGACACAATGGGGGTTATTTCCGAAGGGCAAATCCACTTTGCACTACAAGTGCACTTGCAGTGCACTTGGAAGTGCAGTCACTGTTGATCTGAGGGGGACATGCAAGGAAAATAAAAAACAGCATTTTTGCTTGCACATGATTGGATGATAAAATCAGCAGAGCTTCCCCTCATTTCAGAGCTTCCCCTCAGATCTACAGCGATCTACAGCGACTGCATTAACAAGTGCACTTTCAAGTGCACTTGCAGTGCACTTGTAGTGCAGAGTGGATTTCCCTTTAGTAAATCAACCCCAATATGTTAAAGGGGTTGTAAAGGTAAAAAAGTTTTTTCACCTTAATGCATTCTATGCATTAAGGTGAAAATACATCTGCGGATTAGCGCCCCCCCCCCCCCCAGCCCCAGTTTAATTACCTGACCCCTCGAAAGTCCCGCCGTGAACGAGCAGGCTTCTCGGCTCATTCATTGGTTGATTGAAAGCAGCGCAGCCATTGGCTTGCGCTGCTGTCAATCACATCCAATGACGGGGGGCAGGGCCGAGTGATACAGTGATCGACTATAGCCGCCGGCTGTATCACAGGAGCGCCCCCGCAATAACTCACCACCATGCTCGCTCGCATATAGGTGATGAGTTATTGCGGGGAGGAGCCAAGACAGCCATAGAGGGACCCCAGAAGACGTGGATCGGGGCCACTCTGTGCAAAACGAGCTGCACAGTGGAGGTAAGTATAACATGTTTGTTATTTTTTTTTAAATTAAAAATTATGTTTACAACCCTTTTAAGGATTTCCTTTTGTCACATTTCTCAGCAACAGCAGATGTCACTCTGTGGACTGAGCTCCTTGTATGTTTCATTGGATTCACTAACACAGGTTTTTTGGACTGTTTTGATATACATAGCTCTAATTGAACAATAATTGTATGTTTTTTGCACAATTGACTATCACTGATGGGTACTGAGATGAGGTGGCACTGATGAGGCGTCACTGATAGGCACTGATAAGGCTGCACTGATAAGGCTGCACTGATAAGGCTGCACTGATGGACACTGATGAGGCTGCACTGATGGACACTGATGAGGTGGCACTGATGGACACTGATAGGCTGCAATGATAGGCAGCAATGATGGACACTGATAGGTGGCACAAATGGGCAATGATAGGCAACACTGATGGGCAGCCCTGGTAGGTGGCACTGATAAATGGCACTTATGAGAAGGCATTGATGAGCACCTCTGATGGGCTGCACTAATGGGCACTGATAGGTGGCACTCATGGGCAGCACTTATGAGAAGGCATTGATGGGCAGCACTGATTGGCACTGATAGGCTACACTAATGGGCACTAATAGGTGGCATTGATGGGCCTGTATTGATCACAGGCTGTGACAGAATGTGAGCAAAGTACTGCTGATAACCAGCAAGTCTGTTTACATTTGATCAGCTGTGATTGGACACAGCTAATCACATGGTAAAGGGCCACTGTGATTGGTCCTTGACCCTGATCTGTGGGCACAGCGGTCACTCAGCACACCAGATGTACACCCCAGCAGGTGCTCGGGGGCGTGGTTCCAGGAGGATGTCCATGGATGCCCTCCTGGAACAAAAGATCAGAGCTGTTGTCATCTTTCGGCTATAGCGCTGTTATAAAGTGGTTAAAGGAGCAGTTTCTCACGCGATCCTGTCACGCCACAATCACGTGTGTGTGTGTGTTTGAGATTTGGGGTGCACACCCTAATGCAATGGGCTGCGCACACCTATGGATGGCAATGTAAAGTAATGAGGAGAAGGAGAGACGTGTTAGAACAGAGTAGGAAAGAAGAATCATGAGGATGAAGATGACCGTAAGGAGGATAATGGAGATGATGGAAGGAAAGTAACAAAGTGATGGTGAGGATGGTGATAAGGACATGATGACAGACTGTCATAGACAGTGATGGGGATAATAATGGATGGTGAAGACAGAGATGACAGGGATCTTGTACAGTAATGGGGGAAGTGAGAAAAGTGATGTTGAGAATGATGAGGACAGTAAAGAAGACGATATAGACCCATAATAACAAATGCAGTTCTAGACAAACATTCACACGACACAGTCACAAACATATACATGCAGACATACTGAAATGCACAGTCACATACTGACACAAACAACAAAACAGTAGTGTGACTTTTGGATACTGGACTTTTTTTCCCTTTTACAGTATAGTTGTTAGCAAGTAAACATGTTTTTGATGAAATCCCTATGTACCGTATTTATCGGCGTATAACACGCACAGGCGTATAACACGCACCCTAACATTAAGAGGGAAGTTTCAGGGAAAGAACTTTCCACAGCCCCCTGCGTATAACACGCAGGCACAGTTTACCCTCTTTTTTCGGGGTAAAAAAGTGAGTGTTATACGCCAATAAATACAGTATGTATTATATGTTCCTTGGTGCTGGCTGAAATGCTGAGTGGAGTGTACTTCTGGGAGGGGGATTTGGTTGACTGATTCCATTATAATGTTATAACCTGCTTAGGGCTTTTATGGAGCTTAATTTTCTTGATTAGGGGGGGGGGGGGGGGTGGGGGGTTTTGGGAATTGCAATAAATGTATGAGTTCATATGGTTGAAGGAGGCGTTATGAAAACTAACTTCAAATTGTCCTGTTTAGAATTTGTGGAGAAAATCTCCAAAAACAAAAATATTCTCAGGCAGATTCATTCCTCTGAGAAATATGCAAGTTAAAGGGTTACTCCGCAAAATGTTGTAAAACTCCTCCAGTATTCTATGTTGCTTTTGTTCCTTTAACATTTGTAGTCTTATAACAGTTAGCTATTAATATTTGATTATTTATGTTTAAAGGTATCCTACGTGTTGTTACAATGCAATCTTTTACTGTTCTGAATTGTTAATTTATTGTTCATTGTTATTATTGAACCAAAATTTTTTGGTAAGAATAAAATACAAAATATGCATTGAAAAGTTTTACCTCCATCTTATCTTCTTAACATTTGGTAGTCGTATCCCAAAAAATTCTAAGAATTATCTTTTTTTTATCTCATGAACGAAATGTGAGAAATAACGTATATATCATATAATCCTTCTGTAACGGGAAGGCCCGGGGAACTCAGAATCGCTTAGAAAGTATGAGGTACCCTTGCTTCAGCTTCCCCAATGCCTCTTATGTGTGAACCACCCTGTGTCCCTATTGGGGGCACAGGGTGAATAAAAAAAACCACTATGACCTATGATAGCCACATTCAATGCTGTATATACATTGTATATAGATTGGATGTACACTGTGGTTGGGGGTTGTGTAATCATTGCTGTGATGAGGTGGGGTGGGGGGGGGGGGTGATTTACATTCTATTGTCCATTGTGGCTTGGGGGAATTAAGCCTATAATTATAGGTTGTGGAACTAGCAGCCAGACAGGTTAATTGAAGAGATGCTCATGAGTCACCTGCCTGCTTGTGTTGTAAATGAATCTAGAAGGGCTTCTGAAGACCCTTTTAGTGTGAATAGGGATAATTAACTCTATGCTTGTGTATATTGTACTCGGCAGACAGACAGGCTACAAATCCATTCATTGTGAGATGTGTATTGAAGGTCGTTATGTTTCTATTGTGTAAAGTCTTTTGATTGGGAGACAAAAGCTAGCCTAACAGACGTCAAAATAATGTGTATTGGGTCTTGTTATGTTGTGGGTGGAGCTGGACCATTGTTCATTTTAAACTAATGCAGTATTGGATGTGTATAAAAGTTACAATGTTTTTTTCAATAAAGAGAGTCTATCCTGGAAAGATACAGAGTGCGTCTCGTTCTTTTGGAAGGATTAGATCCTATGGGAAGTGGTCGCCTGACTCTGGGGTGTCGGTAGCTGATGTGAGTTCGGAGTGGGAATATCCTAAACGGCGTTAACCCCCTTTCATATTTGGGGTGTCGTTACACCTTCCATAAACATTTACCACATACGCTGCATATATAATTTGAGGAATATGTGCTTATAAAATCGTTTACCATTTACCAAAAAAAAAAAAATGTCCCCTGATTTCATTTTGAAAATCTGGTCACCTTAGTCTTGTCTGCAGCCAGAGCCAAAATCCTCCTGAGCATGATTCTCACCTCTACTATGGGTAGATGCAAGTCCTTCACTTCCCCAGTAATGTAAATGTTCACACCAGCTGAAACTCCAACTCAGTATTTATTCTCACTTTGCAATAAACAGTCTCTTGGATAGGAAAGGGTTGGAGCAAAGGAAACAGAACAGCCCAAGGTGTGAAGGAGGTCCAGGCACAAACGTAGCTCAAACTCTTCGCTGTTTAGATTCTCAAACAGTTTTAGGCGCACAGTCTCTGCCACAGACCGTGAAGTTGGTCTCTGCCACAGACCTGGTGAATAAGGCCCCTGCCACAGACCTGGCAAAACTTTTGGTCTCTGACACAGACCTGGTGGATAAGTCCTCTGCCACTGACCTGATGAACTTGAACTTCCTTCTTAGATCATAGCCCTTATCAAGGAGAAGATGTCCCCCTAGAGCAGGGGTCTCAAACTCAAATTACCTGAGGGCCACAGGAGAAGTTTTCACATCCAATGGGGGCCGCATGCAAACTTTCCTTTCCCCCAGCATCGGTGTCAGCGGACGCAATATTAACCTCCAGCACTGGTGTCAGCGGATGCACTATTAACCCCCAGCACTGGTGTCAGCGGACGCACTATTAATACCCAGCACTGGTGTCAGCGGATGCACTATTAATACCCAGCATTGGTGTCAGCGGACGCACTATTAATACCCAGCATTGGTGTCAGCGGACACACTATTAATACCCAGCATTGGTCTCAGCGGACGCACTATTAACCCCCAGCATTGGTGTCAGCGGACGCACTATTAACCCCCAGCATTGGTGTCAGCGGACGCACTATTAACCCCCAGCATTGGTTCAGCGGACGCACTATTAACCCCCAGCATTGGTGTCAGCGGACACACTATTAACCCCCAGCATTGGTGTCAGCGGACGCACTATTAACCCCCAGCATTGGTGTCAGCGGACGCACTATTAACCCCCAGCATTGGTGTCAGCGGACGCACAATTAACACCCAGTATTACCCCCTACACTCCACAAATGCCCCCCCCCCCACACTCCAATTCGCACAAATACCCCCCCACTCCTCTTACCAAATACCCCCCCTTACACTCCACAAATACCACCCCCACACACACACTCCACAAATACCCCCTCTTCACAAAATTCTACCCCAGTCACTTAACTAAGGACTTTGCTCAGCCTCTGTGTGATGGCTCACTTACCTCTTGGTAGCTGCGTCCTGGCAGTCAGCTGGTGGCCTGATTTTCTGCCTCCTGAGTCCTCTCCTCCTGCCAGGTTTTGGCCTCATCACAGGCCTAGTAGAAGGGCACCCCAAGAACGCCACAATCTTCCACCCTGAGGTGGCAGCAGGACTCTGGATCCGGGGCCGGTGTTCTGTTGAGAAGTGCCCGCTATCCAATAGTGCCCTGGATGAACTGCGCATGCGCTGTACGTAATAGCACAACAGCTAATTTTACGATAAACTGGTGTCGGCGAGACGGCGCACAATATGAAGAAATTTTTCAGTCAGATTGTGTCTCACGTTGCCGAGGCACGTTCATGTAGGTGAGGGGCGGAATTTAACATGAAGGATGCGGATGTTTTCAATGATGGCCAGTGCTGAAAAGATGGGGGCGGAATTTTTAACGATGCCCAAACAAATCTGCTAAACAAATCTTTTTCTGCTATTATTCCTGGAGGGCCTATTTAGCTAGCTAAACATTTAAAATTCTGCCCCCATGTTTGCAGCAGTGGCCATCCTTAAAAACATTTGTCCCCTTCATGTTAAATTCCGCCCCTCACCTGCATGAATGTGCCTCGGCACAATCTGACTGAAAAATGTCTTCAGTCGGCTATTGTGCGCAGGCGCTGTCTCGCCGACACAACATTCTAAGATCAGCTGTTGTGGTATTACATTCCGGGCACTATTCGATAGAACTAGATGGGCGGAGCCTCCCTCCGCTCTGCTCTCCTGTGTTGTGTGCGCTGGGATGCAGCAGCATGCAGGGAGAGGAGACGGAGAGAGAAAGCTCCCAGCCGCTGCGTTCTGCCACATGTCACAACCGCCTAGGATCGGCCCTGCTTGCGTGCCATTTGTAACCGGTCTGAGGGCCGGAAATGGCCCGCGGGCCGGTACTTTGAGACCCCTGCCCTAGAGAGTCAACAGACCCTTCCTTCACCGTGACTCACGCATTGGTCCTTCCGAATGATCCTCATTTCTCTTAGTGTGCGGGTCCCCTCACAAGGCGGCACCCTGGACTCCTCAATCCCTAGCGGACCCCAGACGAAGGCGCTGGGCCCCGAGCCGTCACTGCAGCTCCCGGGTCTCCATACCCAGGCGGACAGGAACGGTGAGGTAGTACCTCACCCCAGGCTAAAGGTGCCTGAGTTGGAACCGGAACACAGCCTCCGGGCCGAGGGCACCCGGAGATGAGCCACACGCATTTCCAGGCTGAAGGTGCCTGGGGGTGGACCCCGATCAGGAGAGGTCTGCCCCTTTTATATCCTCTCCCGGAATGCACAGCAGGTTCCCTGCCCCGCTGTACGGCTGTCGAGAGAGGACACAAAAGGCACAGCACTACGCTCGTGGTTCAACCCCGGCCCAGAATGGCAGCGCCACCCGCAGGCCACAGGGAACTCATCACCAGCATTATCCCCTGAGGACAAAAAATGGTCCATAACTCCTAACAATCCAAGGTGTCTGAGCCTAATTACCTCTCAGACACTTCCCTTAAATTGAACACCCCGCTACACATATATATATATACACACACAGTATGTCACAAAAGTGAGTACACCCCTCGCATTTTTAAAATATATATTTTATCTTTTCATGCGACAACACTGAAGAAATTACACTTTACTACAATGTAAAGTAGTGAGTGTACAGCTTGTATAACAGTGTAAATTTGCTGTCCCCTCAAATTAACTCAACACACAGCCATTAATGTCTAAACTGCTAGCAGCCAAAGTGAGTACACCCCTAAGTGAAAATGTCCAAATTGGGCCCAAAGTGTCAATATTTTGTGTGGCCACCATTATTTTCCAGCACTGCCTTAACCCTCTTGGGCATGGAGTTCATCAGAGCTTCACAGGTTGCCACTGGAGTCCTCTTCCACTCCTCCATGATGACATCACGGAGCTGGTGGATGTTAGAGACCTTGCGCTCCTCCACCTTCCATTTGAGGATGCCCCACAGATGCTCAATAGGGTTTAGGTCTGGAGATGTGCTTGGCCAGTCCATTACCTTTACCCTAAGTTTCTTTAGCAAGGCAGTTGTCGTCTTGGAGGTGTGTTTGGGGTCGTTTGTTGGAATACTGCCCTACGGCTCAGTCCACAAAGGGAGGGGATCATGCTCTGCTTCAGTATGTCACAGTACATGTTGGCATTCATGGTTCCCTCAATGAACTGTAGCTCCCCAGTGATGGCAGCACTCATGCAGCCCCAGACCATGACACTCCCACCACCATGCTTGACTGTAGGCAAGACACACTTGTCTTTGTACTCCTCACCTGTTGCCGCCACACACGCTTGACACCATCTGAACCAAATAAGTTTATCTTGCTCTCCAGTAATCCATGTCCTTAGTCTGCTTGTTTTCAGCAAACTGTTTGTGGCCTTTCTAGTGCATCATCTTTAGAAGAGGCTTCCTTCTGGAACGACAGCCCTGCAGACCAATTTGATGCAGTATGCGGCGTATGGTCTGAGCACGGACAGGCTGGCCCCCTAGCAATTCTGGCAGCACTCATATGTCTATTTCCCAAAGACAACCTCTGGATATGATGCTGAGCACGTGCACTCAACTCCTTTGGTCGACCATGGCGAGGCCTCTTCTGAGTGGAACCTGTCCTGTTAAACCGCTGTATGGTCAGAGAGTTCTTTGCCATGAGGTGCCATGTTGAACTTTCAGTGACCAGTATGAGAGAGTGAGAGTGATAACATCAAATATAACACACCCGCTCCCCATTCCCACCTGAGACCTTGTAACACTAACGAGTCACATGACACAGGGGAGGGAAAATGGCTAATTTGGCCCAATTTGGACATTTTCACTTAGGGGTGTACTCACTTTTGTTGCCAGTGGTTTAGACATTCATGGCTGTGTGTTGAGTAATTTTGAGGGGACAACAAATGTACACTGTTATACAAGCTGTACACTCACTACTTTACATTGTAGCAAAGTTGTCACATGAAAAGATATAATAAAATATTTTCAAAAATGTGAGGGGTGTACTCACTTTTGTGAGATACTGTGTGTGTGTATATATATATATATATATATATATATATATATATTTTGGCAGATACATTCTTTTTATAGTCTTCATTCTTTCTGGGTATTTACACTAGCCACTGTGTAGCTCGAGCATTGACAGGCCTGGAGGCTACATGGAGCTCAGAGCAAGTTACACAATGGACTGCGTCGTCCCCAAGCTTTTACTCACAGCACTTCCTTTGAGTGTGTTCTATGTCCTGGTGAGAAAACTCTGACCCACTGTGTGCCCTGTGTTCTACAGGCATGGGAAGACAAGGCAGCCTTGACCTTGGCAGATGATGAAAGACACCAGGAAGTCCAGGGCATGGCCTCTTTCCACTCAGGACAAGGGTAATTAAAAATAACATTGGTATCTTGCATTTGCATTATATGATCGATAAACAATAAAATGTAATTGTTAAATACAATTGAATTTAACAAAGGGCCCATTCACACAGGGGCGACTTTGGATCCGACTTGAAGTCGCCCCAAGTCGCCCCAAGTCGCACTGTTGAGAAAAGCAATTGAAATGAATGGAGCCGTTTTAATGTACACTACTGAAGTCGCTCCGACTTCATAAAAGGTTCCTGTACTACTTCAATCCGACTTCTAGGCGACTTGTATCCATTGATTTCAATGGAAGTCGCCTCAGAAGTTGGATCACTGTCTTTACTATAGCCACTTTTAAGGAAGTGAAAATAGTTTTTAGGGCAAACCCCTCCCACAGAGCTGATTTTAGTTTGATTGGCCACTGGAAAGTCGCCTGTCCTGGAGGCGACTTGAAGTCGCCTTCTAAGTCGCCCTAAGTCGCACTGTGGTGCGCGCTCGGGTCTCCTCCAGGTCGCCTCGCAAAGAGTCATGTTGCCCCTGTGTAAATGGGCCCAAACTTTCCTAAAATGGAGCTTTGGCCAAAACATTTATTTTGTTTAGGAAAACATGAAAACGGATTTCCATGCTGGCTTTGTTTAGAGAGATTTCCCCTGCTTTACATGGTCAAAAGTGCAGAAATTGCCATAAATATTTCCAGTAGGAACACAAATGGCCAGTCTTGTTGGTTGGAGGGTAGACAGTGGAGGAGACTTTGCGTGGAGAGTGAAGAAGTTTCTGCTTTTGACTGCTGGGTTGCATTTTTGGTTATTTTTGGGGTCTTTTTCCTTGCAGCTTTTTAACACCTTTTTCTGGCACATTTTAAACAGCCTTTTTTTTCTCTTTTTTTCCTTCAGCCTACTAATTAAGGGGAGTGGTTAATTGGTCACAGGTGCTTGAGGCCTATATAAATTTCTGTAGAGCACATGTGAAATTGCCAGTCTTGTTGGTTGGAGGGTAGACAGTGGAGGAGACTTTGCGTGGAGAGTGAAGAAGTTTCTGCTTTTGACTGCTGGGTTGCATTTTTGGTTATTTTTGGGGTCTTTTTCCTTGCAGCTTTTTAACACCTTTTTCTGGCACATTTTAAACAGCCTTTTTTTTCTTTTTTTCCTTCAGCCTACTAATTAAGGGGAGTGGTTAATTGGTCACAGGTGCTTGAGGCCTATATAAATTTCTGTAGAGCACATGTGAAATTGCCAGTCTTGTTGGTTGGAGGGTAGACAGTGGAGGAGACTTTGCATGGAGAGTGAAGAAGTTTCTGCTTTTGACTGCTGGGTTGCATTTTTGGTTATTTTTGGGGTCTTTTTCCTTGCAGCTTTTTAACACCTTTTTCTGGCACATTTTAAACAGCCTTTTTTCTCTTTTTTTCCTTCAGCCTACTAATTAAGGGGAGTGGTTAATTGGTCACAGGTGCTTGAGGCCTATATAAATTTCTGTAGAGCTCATTTAGAGCCTGCTCATTTTGAGTTGCTGGAACTCTGTCCAAGTGTAACTGGACTAAGTGGTGAGTTAAAATCAAGAGTTTAAAACAGGGGTCATAGTAGATGTGTAGTGTGAGTACCTGGGTGTTGTCTGAGTAGTGTGTGTGGATCGTTAGTACTTGTGTATTGTAGGTGCACGCTGGTCTGCGAGTGCACGCGGGTCCGTGGGTCTGCGGGTGCACGTGGGTCTGCGGGTGCACGTGGGTCTGCGGGTGCACGTGGGTCTGCGAGTGCACGTGGGTCTGCGGGTGCACGTGGGTCTGCGAGTGCATGCGGGTCCGTTGGTCTGCGAGTGCATGCGGGTCCGTTGGTCTGCGAGTGCATGCGGGTCCGTTGGTCTGCGAGTGCATGCGGGTCCGTTGGTCTGCGAGTGCACGCTGGTCTGCGAGTGCACGTTGGTCTGCGGGTGCACGCGGGTCCGTGGGTCTGCGGGTGCACATGGGTCTGCGGGTGCACGCGGGTCCGTTGGTCTGCGAGTGCACGCGGGTCCGTTGGTCTGCGAGTGCACGCGGGCCCGTTGGTCTGCGAGTGCACGCTGGTCTGCGAGTGCACGCGGGCCCGTTGGTCTGCGAGTGCACGCTGGTCTGCGAGTGCACGCGGGCCCGTTGGTCTGCGAGTGCACGCTGGTCTGCGAGTGCACGCGGGTCCGTTGGTCTGCGAGTGCACGTTGGTCTGCGAGTGCACGCGGGTCCGTTGGTCTGCGAGTGCACGCGGGTCCGTTGGTCTGCGAGTGCACGCGGGTCCGTTGGTCTGCGAGTGCACGCGGGTCCGTTGGTCTGCGAGTGCACGCGGGTCTGCGAGTGCACGCGGGTCCGTTGGTCTGCGAGTGCACGCGGGTCTGCGAGTGCACGCGGGTCCGTTGGTCTGTGGGTGCACGTGGTACCTGTGTATTGTCTTGTTGAGTACCTGTGTATTGTCTTGTTGAGTACCTGTGTATTGTCTTGTTGAGTACCTGTGTATTGTCTTGTTGAGTACCTGTGTATTGTCTTGTTGAATAGTTGGGTCAGGAAGATAGTGTTAGGTAATTTGGACAGGGTATAATCTCGAATCCTCATTAAATTAATAGGTACGATGCCCAGCGGGTGTGGCGAGGCGACTCGGTGTACATCTTGCAGCATGTATGCGTTCCTTGATCATCTGATCGAGGGCGATTACTGCTGTGCAAAATGTAAACACATTGTTTCCCTGGAAGCCCAGGTTCTGAATCTAGGGAAGCAACTGTCAGCACTGGGAAGTCCCTCCACACTAAAGGAGAGCTGGATACGTACCCGGCAGGTGATGGCAGGGGCCAGCACAGAGGTGGGTGGAGTCAAAGAGGTGCAGGCACTAGAAAATAGTAGATGGGTGACAGTCAGGAAGGGTAGAGGGCGAAGTGCCAGGGAGGCCGATCCAGGGCTGGAGCATCCCAATAAGTATGCTCCATTGAGTGACATTGGTGAAACCAGTCCGGGACCAGCACTGCTGGAGCTGAGGGACTCTCCTAGCTGCCAGGGGAAGAACTCCTCCAGTGAGAGTGGGGGGGAAGCGAAGGGAAAGGAAAGACAGATTCTGGTGGTAGGGGACTCAATTCTTAGAAGGACAGAGAGGGCAATCTGTAACAAAGACCTGAAGCGCCGAACTGTATGTTGTCTACCGGGCGCTCGGGTTCGGCACATCACGGATCTGGTGGACAGATTACTGGGAGGGGCTGGGGAAGACCCAGCTGTCATGGTGCACGTTGGCACCAATGACAAAGTCAGAGGCAGATGGAGTGTCCTAAAGAACGATTTTAGGGACTTAGGAGCTAAATTGAGGAAAAGGACCTCCAAGGTAGTATTCTCGGGAATACTACCAGTACATCGAGCCACACCAGAAAGGCAGAGGGAGATTAGGGAAGTGAACAAGTGGCTGAAGAGCTGGTGTAGTAAGGAGGGGTTTGGGTTCCTGGAGGACTGGGCCGACTTCTCAGTCGATAACCAGTACTATAGAAGGGACGGACTGCACCTAAATGAGGAGGGTGCAGATCAGCTGGGAATAAGGATGGCCAAAAAGTTAGAGGGGTTTTTAAACTAGGTGACAGGGGGGAGGGTCCAGAGATAGTGAGAGTCAGCGGGGAACATATTCTAAAGGGTAGTATTAGTGGTAGGGTAACCAAAGAACATAAACCCAGGGTAAGTATAGTAGCAAGTCCTAGTTGCAATCTGGGAACACCCAAGAGGATAGTATGTGACCGGTCAAATAATATTAATGCATTAAAGTGTCTGTTCACCAACGCCAGAAGTCTGCCAAGCAAAATAGGTGAGTTGGAAGCTCTGGTGCATGAGGAGAGCTATGATGTAATCGGTATTGCTGAAACTTGGCTTCATGCCTCACATGACTGGGCTATTAATATTCCTGGCTATGCACTCTTTCGGAAAGACAGGGTAAAAAGGAAGGGTGGAGGGGTCTGTCTCTATGTGAGAAGTGATCTCAAAGCGAGTGTGAAAGAGGACCTGGTGGATGGAGAGTGTGATGAGTCTGAAGCATTATGGGTGGAACTGCATACAGATGTGCGTAGTTCAAAGCTAATCATTGGAGTTTGTTATAGACCACCCAATGTTAATGAGGAGTTAGAGACTCAGCTCCTTGAGCAGATGGAAAGGGCTGCAAGGGCTGGGACGGTGATAATAATGGGGGATTTTAACTACCCAGAAATTGACTGGAGTAATGGAACTGCTGGGACAGTTAAAGGGCAAAAATTTATAAACCTATTGCAGGACAATTTTATGGTCCAGTTTATTGAGGCCCCAACTAGGAATGATGCTCTGTTGGACCTGGTAATCTCAAACCATGCAGAGCGTATTACTAATGTTCAGATAAAGGAACACCTGGGTAGCAGTGACCATAACATGATTTCATTTGATGTTAGTTGTAAGCAAAAATCACATACAGGAAAGATAAAAACACTTAATTTCAAGAGAGCAAATTTTCCAAGGATGAGTGCTGCTCTCCAGGACTTAGATTGGGAAGGAATATTGGCATCAATGGGCACAGAACAGAAATGGGAATTCTTCAAAAAGACTGTTTGTGAACTCACTGCAAAGTATATTCCCATGGGCAATAAGTTTAAAAGGCTAAAAATAAAACCTATGTGGCTCACTGCCAAAGTTAAAAAAGCTATAAACTATAAGAAAAGAGCTTTTAAAAAATATAAAAATGAGGGAACACTAGTGTCATTTAAATGTTACAAAGAATATAACAGGATATGTAAAAAGGAAATCAAGGATGCAAAAATTCAAAATGAACGACAGATTGCAAAAGATAGTAGGACAAACCCCAAAAAATTCTTCAAATATATTAATAGTAAAAAGGTCAAGTCTGAGCATGTAGGCCCTTTACAAAATAATCTAGAGTGGGTGACTGGGGACAAAGAGAAGGCTAATTTATTAAATACTTTCTTCAGTTCTGTGTATACAAAGGAGCATGGGGGAGCTCATGTCCAAAATGGGGGTGGTAGTGACACAGCCCCAAATCCACAATGGCTCAAAAGTGATATGGTCCAGAAATATTTAGATGGAATAAAGGTGGATAAAGCACCTGGACCAGATGGCATACACCCACGGATCCTAAAAGAATTGAGCTCTGTAATTTCAAAGCCATTGTATTTAATTTTTAGGGACTCATTAATGACAGGAATAGTACCACTGGATTGGCGCAGGGCAAATGTGGTGCCTATATTTAAAAAGGGAATTAAGTGTTTACCAAGTAACTATAGACCTGTTAGTTTAACTTCTATAGTTGGGAAAATACTGGAGAGATTAATAAAAGACCACATAGATGAGTTCTTGCTGGAAAAAAACTATTTAAGCAACAGACAGCATGGATTCATGAAAGACAGAAGTTGTCAAACAAACCTGATTTCTTTTTATGAAGAGGTAAGTAAGACCTTGGACAGAGGGGTGGCAGTGGACGTGGTATACTTGGATTTTGCAAAAGCGTTCGATACAGTTCCCCACACACGGCTCATGTGTAAGGTAAAGTCTACAGGATTGGAAATATCAGTTTGTAAATGGATAGAAAACTGGCTAAAAGACAGAATTCAGAGAGTAGTGGTTAATGATTCTTACTCTGAATGGTCCAAGGTTATCAGTGGTGTACCCCAAGGTTCAGTGCTGGGACCCTTACTTTTTAATATGTTTATAAATGATATTGGGTCTGAGATCAAAAGTAACATTTCTGTCTTTGCAGATGACACCAAGCTATGCAGTGGAATAACGTCCTTACAGGATGTCGCCAATTTACAAGCCGACCTCAATGCTCTGTCTAATTGGGCGACTATGTGGCAGATGAGGTTTAATGTTGATAAATGTAAAGTTATGCACTTGGGGGCTAATAATATGAATGCATCATACATACTAGGGGGAGTACAACTGGGGGGATCCGTAGTGGAGAAGGATCTGGGGGTTTTGGTAGATCATAAGCTCAATAATGGCATGCAATGCCAAGCTGCGGTTTCCAAAGCGAGCAAGGTCCTTTCTTGTATTAAGAGAGGTATGGTCTCCAGAGAGAGAGATATCATTTTGCCCCTGTTCAAATCATTAGTAAGACCTCATCTGGAATGTGCAGTTCAGTTTTGGGCCCCAGTTCTCAAAAAGGATATTGGGGAACTGGAGAAAGTGCAGAGAAGGGCAACCAAACTGATAAGAGGCATGGAGGAGCTCAGCTATGAGGAGAGATTAGAGGAACTGAATTTATTCTCTCTTGAGAAGAGGAGATTAAGGGGGGATATGATCAACATGTACAAATACATAAGGGGTCCATATAGTGAACTTGGTGTTCAGTTATTCACTTTACGGTCAACACAAAGGACAAGGGGGCACTCTTTGCGTCTAGAGGAAAAGAGATTTCACCTCCAAATACGGAAAGGTTTTTTCACAGTAAGAGCTGTGAAAATGTGGAATAGACTCCCTGCAGAGGTGGTTCTGGCCAGCTCAGTAGATTGCTTTAAGAAGGGCCTGGATTCTTTCTTAAATGTACATAATATAACTGGGTACTGACATTTATAGGTAAAGTTGATCCAGGGAATATCCGATTGCCTCTCGGGGGATCAGGAAGGAATTTTTTCCCCTGCTGTAGCAAATTGGATCATGCTCTTCTGGGTTTTTTTTTCCTTCCTCTGGATCAACTGTGGGTATAGAATTGGGTATATGGGATTGTACGATATATGTTTATTTTTTTTTATTTTATTTTTTACGGTTGAACTGGATGGACTTGTGTCTTTTTTCAACCTGACTAACTATGTAACTATGTAAATGACAATATAAATATTTTTTGATAGCATGGGAAAAGGAAAAGCCTTGATAATTATTTTTTTTTTAATTGCTATCAGTGTCCATAGGCGTTTAGGGAGCAACCACAGTAGTTATCAACAGGAGACATGCCATCCGACAGCGAAGCAATAGAGTACTGGGGCCTGGAGCTCTTGGGAAGTGCATGTCAACCTTCTTCTTTTACAGAGTATTGCTGTTGGACAATATTCCACCCCTTAATAGGGTCACTTTAAGGTATACTGGTCCTCCCTGCTTCTGTCAATAGAAAAATGTAAAAATTAAAGTGTAGCGCTAATGATGTGTTGAGCAGATGGCACCACTCAAAGAAAACAAAAAGTAAAAACAAACCCAAAAACCTGTGAAGTGAATAGGATGAGAGATTCAAACAGGAAAACCTACACCCTATGCAGAGTGCAGATCTTGCAACTAAAAAATCGCAGGTAGCAACCTGCAAAATTTTGCTATAAAATATAAATGTGCAAAATAATTCTAAAAATCTATATTGAAATATAGAAAGAATTGTGACTTGTAATAATCATGTGACTTTGAATCCTGTAGAATTATTACAAATAAACAGTACACATATAAATGATGATGTTTGTGACACTTGTGACAATTAATGAAAATAAAATATCTCAAGGGTGATTAGCTTCAGGTCACAGTCCACAGACATGGGAAGATGACACACTGCGATGACCAAAAGCCCAGATATCTTGCAAATAGATATGGTGTACAGCGTGGATAGTCACCCGGGAGTGCCTTCACCTTTTGGATAGTAGGGGGAGAAATAGATACTCTTACCCGCAGATGTGGACCCAACTCACCATACGGCGGTGGGTCAATCAGGCTTGTATCCACTGATCGTGGAACTGGGAGTGTAGATCTTCCAATCACCTTCTCTTTCTGCTGACAGTACGTCCAAAGGTGCCAGTAACTCCAGGGAATGATGGAAAGCTGGGTTTTGATTGATCCAATACCCAGGCCGTGGCTCCACCGAGCGTTAGATTATAAAATGGAAAAGAAGAGTGAGGGTCTCCACATGGTATTGAAAAAATAAAAATATTTAAACAAATTAATATATTTAAAAGGATTGCAATAAAATAGTAAAAAACACAGTGTAGGGCAGCTTAGGCCAGCGTATAGACCCGGCGCGTTTCGTCTCCAAAGTACACGCTAGAGATAGAAATGGCATTTCAAGCTCCTAAATGTTTTCCTTTTTCATAGAGTCTGGTTCAACTAGCCTCATTGCCACATTTATCTATAAAATGCTGCTCAGAGCCAAGAGCAAGGACCAGTGCTAAAACTGATGAAAAAGCCAACTACTTTGGTTTATTTTAGGACTTTTCTTAACTCACACTTTAGTAAATAAGATTGATCACAGTTCTATAATTGCATGGTTAATTAGTAGCCAATAGATTCTTCATTATATTACCTTTTCCACTTTCGGTCTAACTTATGAAAACTGAAGCAAAAGTCACTAAAAATAATTTTATAACCTTAGAAGCAGTGGCGGCTTGTCCGCCCCCATAATCCATGTGTCTGGCCTCTAATCTCCATGCAGAGCGCCGGACGCATGGATTCCAATAGGGTTTTTTTTTTGAAGCACGTGATTAGAGCCGGAGGCTTAAGAAAAGGGTGGACTCAGGACGCAAAGCACTGCGCCCTGAGTCCACCTACTTGTATGACAATAGCGAATACATATTCACCATTGTCTTCCCGATTCTCCTCCTGACCAATCAAGAAGCAGCTCCTGAGACCTGATCGGCAAGGGAGTCTCAGGACCCACTTCCTGTTCGGCCGGTAAATAATAATAAATAAACAATTTAATAATGCTTAGTTGATGATGTCACAAGGGGGCGGGGTCACCTGGCAATGTCATCGGGTGCCCCCCCTTAGTTATTTAAGAACTGTCAGACGTTGGAGCTGTTAGACAGCGGGAGCCTTCATTGGGTACAGGCCTTTTTTTTGGGGGGGGGGGGGTCGCCGGAATCGGTGTTTATCGTGATTGACGTTGGATTTACTTCGGGGGACTTTGCGTTTGTTTTTTTGTTTTTTTATTAACCACTTCAATACCGGGCTTTTTGTACCACTTCAATACCGGGCCTATTCTAGCACTTCTCTCCTACATGTACAAATCATCATTCTTTTGCTAGAAAATTACTCAGAACTCCCAACCATTATATATGTTTTTTTAGCAGACACCCTAGGGAATAAAATGACGGTCATTGCAACTTTTTTTCTAGCACGATATTTGCGCAATAATTTTTCAAACGCCTTTTTCAAAAAAAAAAATGGTTTCATGAATTAAAAAATAACAAAACAGTAAAGTTAGCCCAATTTTTTGGGAAAATATGAAAGATGATGTTACGCCGAGTAAATAAATACCTAACATGTCACGCTTTAAAATTGCGCACACTCATGGAATGGCGCCAAACTTCGGTACTTAAAAATCTCCATAGGCAACGCTTTAATTTTTTTTACAGGTTACCAGGTTAGAATTACAGAGGAGGTCTGGTGCTAGAATTGTTGCACGCGCTCTAACGCACGCGGCTATAACTCACATATGTGGTTTGAACGGCGTTTACATATGTGGGCGACTTACGTGTGCATTCTCTTCTGAACGCGAGCTACCGGGGACAGGGGCGTTTTAATATTTTTTTTTTTTACTTATTTATTTATTTTTTTACAATTATTTTCCTTTTTTTTTTTTGATCACTTTTATTCCTATTACAAGGAATGTAAACATCCCTTGTAATAGGAATGTATGTGACAGGTCCTCTTTATTGAGAGATGCGGGGTCAATAAGACCCCACATCTCTCCTCCAGGCTGGAAAGCATGAGATCAGTGAAAATGTTTTCACTGATCTCATACTTACAGCCGCAATGGCGGCTTTGTTTACATTTGAGGACCCAGGCGTGACGTCATCACATCGCGCCCGGGTCTCCGACGATCATAGAGATGTCTGGTGACCATCTGGTCACCAGTCATCTCTATGCTCATCACGTGACCCACCAACGGCGCCGGAAGATTCGCTCCGGGTCCCCGATCGCACGGGAGAGCCCGGAGAAGCACCGGATGGCGGCGGGAGGGGGGATGCCGCTATGATCGTTCTTATGGTGCACAGAATCGCCGGCACTTTAAAAGGATATCTGAACGATGCCTCTAGCTGCAGGCATCATTCAGATATTCCCCTACAAAGCCAGGACGTCATATGACGTCCACCCAGGATGGGAGATCCCATCTGTGGACGTCATTTGACTATGGCTGGGTAGGGAAGTGGTTAAAGGAATTGTCATACCTCGTACATAATCACATGGGGGGCGGGATCAGGGGGCTCCCTTGGTAAAGACCCCCACAACCACTGGCCAGGGTTGTGGGGAGAGGCCCTTGTCTTCATCAATAAGCACCCCTGTTGAGGGCATGTGGCCTGGTATGGTTCAGGAGTGGGGTGTTTTTTGCTCATCCTCCCCTTTCTGGACTTGCCAGGCTGCATGCTCGGATAAGGGTCTGGTGTTGTTTTTGTGGGGAACCCCACAACATTTTTTTTTTCAATTTTGGGATGGGGGGGGACCCCATGCTGTTTTTTTGCCGGCATTCTTTTGTTTACGTTCAGATGTCAGTGGGAAAACCCGCTGATAGTTGATGAGGCATCCGTTGTTAAGGACACGACGGCCAGCTTCCTGGCCCGCTCCTTAAAAACCAGCAATTCTTCACACAGAGTTCGGATCGGTCGATAAATTTTCCACCAATTTGAATTCAACTTATTCCAAAAACGTGGAATTCATTAAAAAATTAATAAACACAACTAAACTAAACTAATTCCAAAGCAAACCCCCAAAGCCAAAACCAAACAAATTTTTCCATTCTGCACATGTATACTTAGCGACCCAGGCTTGGGAAAGATCCCTACTTTACAGTTGGGATCCACCCAGATGCCTGGACCAGCAGCTGGCTCATCCTCTCAGTGAGCGGCTAAGTTACTGAGACAGCTGCTTTGGCCCCCTCCACAGCCCAGTGAGCACTAGAGGTGAAGAGCAGAGAGCCGGAGACTGACAGTCACCAGCTATTTGCAGGCTGAAGACCAAGCACTGAGTGATCAGCAGTCTTTGATCCAGTTCTCGGTCTTAGAGGCGACAGGGGACAGCTGCTAGTTAAAGTTAAAATGTCTTAAAGCAAATATCAGTGAACCTATCCTTTTTTCTAAAGCCCAACTTCAGCTAACTTTAAAATTCGCCCTTGCAGTGGGACTGTGCCCATACTCCAAAGATTAGTTGCTTGTTTATTCTAGGGTACAGTAAAATAACTTTTATTAACTTTATTAAAGTCCTCAGTTCCCTTGGCAGACTGCCCTCCCCAAATGCCCCAGCAGTGGACTGCCCCTCTGTGTCCTTAGGTCCATTATAGGACTATGGACCTTGCCTCAGTCTTGATGACAACAAAGGACCTTAGAACACCAGAGCATTGGGGGGGGGGGGCTGCAGGGACCAATCTAGCAGTGATTTAGTTAAATAAATCTGCTTTTCCAAATCCCCTAGAGAGAAACGAGGGACAATTTTTAGGTTTCCTGGAGCTCGGCTATAATGTTTTAGGTTCTAGGGAGCCACAGAGAAAGTGAGCCAAAGGTCTTTGCTTTCATTTATTTTATGATAAAAAAAAAAAATCTGACATTTAACGTTTCCTTGACTTCAGGCAGACATAACAATTTTAAAGATTAAAGTACGCCTGGCTTGAGATAATAAGGGGACTGCCATTGCTGACCCCCTTTATGAAAATGTTCAATAACTGGCTGTCATACTGACTAACTAAAGCTGAACTCCAGGTAGAGATAAATTACAAGAAATAATTCTGCTCTGTGGTCATTATTACATAATTTAAAGCTTAACAAAAAAATATTTTGTGTATTTGTACAGTAAAAATAAATGAAGTGTGCCACACCTATGGCTGCTGCAACACTCATTAAGCCCCTGGTCACACCGGTGCGACTTGTCATGCGATTTGACAGGTCCAAACCGCCATGACAAGTCGCACCCAATTGTCGACAACGGTGCGATGCCGATTTTGCAAAAATAGGATTTTTATAACAGCTTACCTGTAAAATCCTTTTCTTGGAGTACATCACGGGACACAGAGCAGCCATCTTAATTACTATGTGGGCAGGGCCGATCCTGGGAGGGTGCGCCGGGTGCACTGCACCCAGGCACCACAGAGGTGGGGGGCGCCAAAGTGCTCCCCTCCCTCCTCCTCTCCTTGTGTGTGGGCAGGTGCGCTAGTGTGGGCACACCTGCCCAGGGGCGGACTGACCGCCAGCATTGCGCCCTGCTCAGAAAACACCACCCTCAGCCCCTACTGAAACCCGCCCAATCTACCATCCCAGTGTCTGTGTCCGGCCGCGGCACCTCCCCCGTGGTTGCCTAGCAGCGGGAGGACGTAGACGGCGGAGTGGTGGATGAAGGTACCATGGCGCCCAAAGAGGAGGAAATAAAGAGCATGGGTGGGAAGAAGGAGAAGGTGGCCTGTCACAGAGGAGAACAAGGAGTTCTACAAACTCCAAATCTGGGATCTGGAGGGCTGCCTGGAGAGGTGATGGGGGAGGGGAGGGGGCTACAGGTTTTAGCATGCCCTGACTGGAATTACAGGAACAATAAATCTCAGGTGTGGTAGCACTACAACTCCCAGCATGCCATGGCAGAGTAAAAGGAGCGGGGTCATGGTGATAGCCAGCATTTCCAGAGGGAGATGTCAGTGACATAAACATATTTTCCTGAGGGCTCATTTACATTGCAGTCTCTGCGCTCCCTGTGCATTCACCTGCGTGTTCAGTGCATTTGCTGTGCGTTTTTTTTTAAACAATTACATGTGTTTTCAGGCACGCTACCATTAAACGCTATTGGAATAAATGTTTTCATGAAAGTGCATCAAACTACTGCATGCTGCCCCTTTGATGCGCTATACTGATCTAATGGCAGCGCGCCTAAAAACGTGCATAGAAAATGTGACAGGGAAAAGAACGCACCACACATGTGATTCCAGCCAAAGTCATGTTTGTGCATTTTAATGAGAATTTGCAGCGCATAAAAATGCAGCACTCTGCATTTTTTTAAACGCACATGAAAGCACCGCAGTGGTATAATCAAAGCTGATTGGCATCCTTCTTTTCTTGCCTATGTGTTCATGTGCCCAGGGGTGGACTGACTGGTCAGGCACTTTGGCAGCGGCCTGAGGGCCCGGCCGCTGAAGGGAGCCCACCAGCACCACCTGCCGGAACTCTCAGGGCTGGTCCGGGGTCCAGGGACAAAAAAACTTGCAGCTGCAGGCCCGCGGCGACTATATTTTTTGGGCCCGGACGGGCCCCAGCTCTGCCTTGGAGGGAAAGTGGGGAGGTGGAGGGCCGCCGGATCACACAGAGCGGGGATCTCCCTCTGTGACACCTGGCGGCTGCTGTCATACAAAGTCCCGTCTCCTGGAACGTCTCCTTTGATAGACATCACACTGGTCCAATGCCGGGACGTATGACCTCTATCAAAGGAGCAGGTTCAGGAGGTGGGACTTTGCATGACAGCGGCCACCAGGTAATTAATTCAAATCCATACTGTGTCACAGCGGGAGATCTCCACTGTGTGCGATACGGCGGCTCCCCTCTCTCTAATCCCCTTACACTGACGAGGCTGCATTGATGGGCACTGGTGAGGCTGTATTGATGGGCACTGGTGAGGCTGTATTGATGGGCTCTGGTGAGGCTGTATTTATGGGCAATAATTAGGCTGCATTGATGGGCACTGGTGAGGCTGCATTAATGGGCACTAGTAGGCTGCATTTGATGGGCACTGGAAGACTGCATTTGATGGGCATTGGCAGGCTGCAGTTGGTGGGCACTGGCAGGCTGCAATTGGTGGGCAATGGTAGGCTGCATTTGATGGTCACTGGCAGGATGCATTTGATGAGCACTGATAAGCTGCATTTGGTGAGCACTGGTAGGCTGCATTTGATGGGCACTGATGAGGCTGCAATTGGTGGGCACTGGTAGGCTGCATTTTATGGGCACTGATGAGGCTGCATTTGATGGGCACTGATGAGGCTGCATTTGGTGGGCACTGGTAGGCTGCATTTGATGCATAGATCTCTTGTATCATTTCCCCAGTCTCTGATCCATAGGTGTGCGCAGCCTATTGCATTAGGGTGTGCACCCCAAAGCCCAAATACACACTACCGATCACTCACGATGTTTATTCAGAAAGGGAAGGGCCGGTAAATTACATATTTACTGGCCCCTTCCCCACTCCCAAAACATCCTAGGAGCAACAGCCGATAGGAGAGGAGGGAAGCTGGCACCGATGCAGCGCGCGGGGGGGGGGGGGGGAGATGGGAGCCAGGGCAGTACGGGGAATGTGTGCTGCACACAGTGATTAGGGTGTGCCTGGGCACACCTGGCACACCCTGTGCGCACGCCTATGCTCTGACCAGCTTCTGTATCATGTCTGCAGTCTCTGACCATCTCTTATATTATGTCTGCAGTCTCTGACCATCTTCTGTATCATGTCTGCAGTCTCTGACCATCTTCTGTATCATGTCTGCAGTCTCTGACCATCTCCTGTAGTATGTCTGGAGGCTCTCTCTAACAGACTCGCTAACAGAAGCCCTCTCTGTGTCAATTAGAGAGATCCCCCTCCAGGTCCCACTAGAGTACTTACAGTTAAGAGATCATGGGAGGATCCCAGGGTGATGAAGACTCCTTAGGGAAGCATCTCTGTGTTTGGGTCGTTGCCATAGAAACATCTGTAGCACACAGATCCCTTCCTTGCTTACCTCCGCTAGCAGGTGGGACACATGATGCCACATGCCTCCTTATTGAAGAGGGTGAAGCGGTGTTATCTAATTTGGGTCCTGCAGCGAGTTACCTCCTTCCGTTGGTTCTTCACCCTAGAGTGTAGGAAGAAGTCTATTCTCTCTCTTTAAAGGAAGGCCAATGTTCAGACAGTATTAAAACCCAATAAAAAGTTTTTTTTTGCTTTGCTTGAGAACTTGACAGGAAAGTTGGAGATAAAGAGAAATGAACAGGGAGGCAGGTTCAAGCACGCGGCACTTAACTATCACTCGTCGCCACTCAGGCCTGAGTGGGTTTTGCTCACCCGGATAGTCCCCTTGAGAGCAGTCCTAGCAGCCGGTGTGGAGCACGGAACATTTCCTTGTGGATCAGGAGATAATCTCTAAGTCCCGAACTTCCCAGTCTAGTAACACTTGAGTCCTTAGGTGCCAATGGGGCACGTTACTAGGCTTGTGGCGGACTACAGAATCTTTCCCTCCGATAGGTAACCAGGCCTCTCCCGAGACAGTGACTTCTCTCACCGATCCCCTTGGGTAGATCCTCCCCTGGTTGCCTCTCCTTCAGAGCGGGTCACCCCTCACTTGGGTACCCTAAGATTCCTCTTCGGGTGTAGACCCCAGCTAAAGGTGCTGGGCCTACTTACAGCGATGCAGCCTCAGGCTAAAGGTGCCTGGGGCTGGTACACGCACACACGCACCTCTGGCCTGGAGGGCCGGGAGGCGCAAACTGCTCCCCGAATAATGGCATCTGCCCCTTATGTATCCTCTCCCAGCATGCATAGCGGGTAGACCACGCCCACTGCAGGCTGCCGAGAGAGGACACCCAATGGCGTTGCAACGCTACCTGTGGTTCAACCTGAGCCTGGGGCGACAGTACCACCCACAGGGAACTGTACTGTTTTGAAGAATTCAACAATGGGCTCAGGCTACCCCCTACATTTAAGCATAGCGACCCCCAATTATTGGGGGGTTCGCTACACATCTGTAAAGGGGAGGAGTTAGTAAGATGACCAGGCCCAAGTGGGAGCGCCAGAAATATTTCTGCACCCAGGCGTCTGTGACGCTAGGATCAGCCCTGTAGGGAGCACTTTAAGAATACCAACATTTTTTTACTGTTTTAAAAACTCAAATTTGTTCTAGTCAGAAAGCAAAAAGGTCAGAAAATCAGGAGCCCAATTTTGTGAGGCTAACTATAACACTCTATACCATGGATATGCAATTAGCGGACCTCCAGCTGTTGCAAAACTACAAGTCCCATCATGCCTCTGCCTCTGGGTGTCATGCTTGCTGCTGTCAGAGTCTCGCTATGCCTCATGGGACTTGTAGTTTGGCAACAGCTGGAGGTCCGCTAATTGCATATCCCTGCTCTATACAGTATTCTGTCAGTATCTTAGCTATTATTAAAGAAATGGAGGTAATAGACCCACATACAGTATATTCTATACAGAAAGAGTAGCTTTCCCATTCTTTTTGTCTCTAGCTTTTCCTGCCAAAATTGTCTGGGGCTTGTTCCGAGTCTTTTAGAACTGCTTATGCAAAAACAAAATGATTCTCTTCACGTCCCCCATTTGAAGACATTGAAGGGATTGTTCTGGAAATGGGGGTCACATTGTACGTTTTCTCAAAAGAAGGTCCACTGCTCAATAGCTTCGGATTTTCACATTAACACCTTTTTCAAAGCAGATGAGAGAAAGATTGTTTTTGCTAAAGGTCTAGTGAGCTTTCCACATAGCTCAAGTAGATTCTTGAATGTGTACAGAGGCGCGCCTGGAACAAAAGTTCATCTCACTTAAATCACTTTTTGAAACATTTAATGGTTAAGAGCATCAGATACAGCCAACATATTATAGGGAAAAACGCCTCCCCTACTTCAGGGCTTGAGCAGTCAGTGATAAAATTATTCAAAACAATCGTGGGTAGATTCACTTCACTTCCTGTTATGGCACCATCCCTAATTATAATATATTGCAATTTAAACCACATTTTTTCACTAAATCATAGACGAGAGACTAGTATAATGGGACTTTAATTGTGCCTCAACTAGAAAATATAATCCACAAAATATCATAAAAGCAGTCTTTATTTCAATAATTACAAATTTTAAAAACAATGCCATATATCCATTACACATACAGTATAATGAACACATAAGTACAGTTACAACTGGGTGTAATAGATTACACAAAGGGACAGTTACAAATTGGCGTAGCATATCAACACATTTCGCAAATGTAGTTGTTTCTTCAGGATCCACGCCGATGTTCACAAAATGTTAGGGGTATTCAAAAATAATAATATATATTAAGTAACACTAACATAGAATAGCTCATATTTTACAATTGATACGACATCATGTTAAAGGCATTATATAAAAAAAACTAAAACTTCAAAACATACACACAACCATCCATCATCTCCCTCTCCTCCTCCCCAGATCGCACCTAAGTCTCCTCATAGTCCCGAGCCGCTCAAGAACACCACAACCCCATAAAGATACCAGAAAGAGCCATGGGAGGAACAAAAAGAATGGACCTGAGCAAAGGGCCGTCCTAATAGCATCATGGGTCCCTGGGCAAAGTAATGCAATGGGGCCATTACCAGCCTGCCCCAATTTACGCATCTACTTTCAAGAAAAAGTATAAATAGTTGATAGAATTAAACAAATATTTATTAGTACGTTCAATAAAATAGATTTTAGAAAATTAAACATGCCATAAGTGAAAGACTAATCAACACAAAGGGCACAGTACAGGGGGGAAGGCAGAAGGGCACAATATTGGGATCAGAAGGGCACAGTACAGGTTCCAGGAAGCTGCACAGAACACGGCCATCCTGGGACAGCTTAATAAAAAGCGTGAGTGTCCCATCAAATCCAGGACAGTTTGCAAGTATGATGTAATGCAAGATTTTCATGGGGCCCCCATGCACCTTGGGCCCCTGGGCAGTGCCAAGGGGTGCCCATGCATTAAGACAGCCCTGCCCTGAGCGGCTGTCTTCCGAGGCTGTCAGAGTTAACAGCTGGCACTGAAAAAGGTTACTCTGCTTGCCCGGCCTCTTCTGTTTCCTCCACCATTTATATTGTTTGTATTGCTACTCTCACACAATGCATCGTGTTCTGCGAATGGGCGGTGGAGATCCTGTCATTCAAGTGCTCCTCTTTCATCTTTCATTCACAGAACAGGATGCATTGTGGGAAAACAGTAATACAAGTTTTGTGAATGGCAGAGGGTGGTGCATCTTTTCTCAGTTGCAGAGGCTACTTTTAACCTTAAAAGCGGAGTTCCACCCAAAAGTGGAACTTCCGCTTTATGGACTCCTGACCCCCTGTCATTTTTTTGGGGGGGAGTATCTAAATTTGACAGGTACCCGGCTCCCACTTACGCTCGAGCCTAGGCGGCTCAAGTGTAAGTTCTCCTTTTCCCCTGCCTCCCTGCAATCCTCTGGGACACGTAACAGGTCCCAGAAGATTGTCCGGCCATTCAGAAAACGCAGAGCGACACGCGCATGCGCAGTGCGCACCTGGCTGTGAAGCTGCAAGCTGTTATAGCTGGGTGGCCACACTAGTGATGCCGGAGAGAGGAGAAGGAGAGAACAGAGGCTTCCGGTGGCCGTATCGCTGGATCGTGGAACAGGTGAGTGTGTGTTTATTAAAAGTCAGCAGCTACATTTTTTGTAGCTGCTGACTTTGAATAAAGATGGAAACGGTTGGAACTCTGCTTTAACAGCTCCAGAAGATAGTCGATTAGGAAGTATCTGACAGTTCTAAAGAGACACTTAATGGAAAATTTTTATCAGAAGCAGCAGCCTGCAGGTAATAGTAAGAACACGGTTACACAAACACTATTACACATAACTAATGTATTTGTTCCTATATCCCAAAAACAAGAAACTAAACTTCAGCTTTCAGACTTGCTGACAATGAAAGATATGATATATATTAAATACAGGATCTAGCCTGCTTCCTGCTTTCCAAGTACATACGCCTACAGTTAGTGGGAATTTTAAGATATCAGAAAAGAGTTTTGCATAATTACATGACTATCAGTTAAAACAATAAATGTTTATTTTAAGAGAGCACAGAATGTTCTTAAAACCAAGTACACGGTCAAATATACAGTATGTGCTCCAAAATATGTTGATACGTAATGAAAAAGGGATGCTACACTTCCTAGCTCATATCTCCTATCACCATGTTGCAAATCTTGTCATTACAGTGTCTTGAAAAAGTATTCATACCCTTTGAACTTTTCCACATTTTGTCATGTTACAACCAAAAACGTAAATGGATTTTATGTGATAGACCAATTCAAAGTGGTACATAATTGTAAACTGGAAGAAAAATGATAAATGGTTTTCAAACTTTTTAATAAATAAATATGTGAAAAGTATGGCGTGCATTTGTATTCAGCTTCACTTCCTGATTCCCTTACTGAAGATGGTGGCGCCTCCACCCGAGAGCCGACGGACAGATCGGCTTCAGGTGCCAACATCGCGAGCTCCCTGGACAGGTAGATGTCAATATTTTAAAAGTCAGCAGCTGCAGTATTTGTAGCTGCTGACTTAAAAAAAAAAAAATTGGGACGGAACTCCGCTTTAAGAACAAAATCTTGTTTGTAACCTAGGAACTGCCTGTAGATAGACATTGTTCCAAGCAGGCTCCACCAGGCAGAGCCTGCTAGGGTCAACATAAAAACATTCTCTATCAATGAAGAAGGTATACACACATATTAGATGTATGGCCAATTGACAATGGATCCCGTTGGCTACATTTGTAGGAGACAGCTGCAGGGGAAGGGATATTGTAGGATGTAATAGGTGTGTCTTGCCTTTTCTGGCACTCCTCTCCTACATGTAAAAATCATAATTTTTTGCTAGAAAATTATTCAGAACCCTCAAATATTATATATGTTTTTTAGCAGAGACCCTAGGGAATAAAATATCGGTCGTAGAAACTTTTTATGTCACGCGGTATTTTTGCAGCAAGTATTCAAACGTGTTTTTTTTTTTGGGAAAAAAAACTTTCATGAATTAAAAAAAAAAAACTAAAATTAGCCCGAGTAATGAGATATCTAACATGTCATGCTTTAAAGTTATTGTAAAGGCTTGTATTTATTTTTATTTTTTTAAATAACAAACATGTTATACTTACCTCCTCTGTGTAGTTGGTTTTGCACAGGGCAACCTGGATCCTTCTCTTCGCTGCTCCTAGCCCCTCCCTCCTTTGAGTGCCCCTCAGCCAGCAGCTTGCTACAGGGGGCACCCAAGCCGAGTCAGAGCTCCATGTATCTATTCAGACACGGAGCCCAACCTGGCCGCGCCTCCTCTCTCCCCTGATTGGCTAACTCACTTTGATTGACAGCTGCGGGTGCCAATGGTGTCGTGGACATTGCTGGAAAGAGAAGGGGCTCAGGTAGGTAATTAGGGGGTGCTGGGGAGGCTGCTACACACAGAAGCCTTTTTATCTTAATGCATAGCATGCATTAACATAAAAAACCTTCTGCCTTTACAACTCCTTTAAAATTGTGCACACTCATGGAATGGCGCCAAACTTTGGTACTTAACCACTTCCCGCCCAGTCAATAGCGAATTGACGTCCGGGAAGTGGTTGCAATATCGATACTGGACGTCATATGACGTCCTGCAGGATATTGCCTTGCGCGCGCCCGCGGGGGCGCGCAGCGCGGTGATCGGGGACGGCATGTGTCCCTCGGACACAGCGCTTCCCCGATCACGGTAAACAGCCAATTTCATTGGCTGTTTACCATGTGATCGGCTGTGTCAAAGTCACAGCCGATCACCTGTCAAAACAAACTCGGCGGCGCGCTCCGTGCGCGCCGCCACAGGCTTGCAGAGCGGGGATCGGGGAAGGCGAGTGTCCCTTGGACACAGCGCGTCCCCGATCAGAGTAAACAGCCAATGAATTGGCTGTTTACCACGTGACCGGCTGTGTCCAATCACAGCCGGTCACAAATGTAAACAAACTCCACAGGAGTTACTACCTGATCCCTGCTCTCTCCTCACACACCGATCTGTGAGGAGAGAGAAGAGATTAGTAAGTTAGCTCAGTGTAGTTTGTCTACATAAGTTTACAGTGCACAACACGCCCCCCCCCCCATAAAGAGGACCTGTCACACAGCCCAGCACATCAATCAGCCCAGCCAATCAGCCCATCTGTCAATCAGCCCATCTGTCAATCAATCAGCCCATCTGTCAATCAATCAGCCCATCT
This sequence comes from Rana muscosa, assembly GCA_029206835.1. Lineage (NCBI taxonomy): Eukaryota > Metazoa > Chordata > Amphibia > Anura > Ranidae > Rana > Rana muscosa. The sequence continues at coordinate 167,042,167 of CM055117.1, read as the reverse complement.
GTCAATCAATCACCCCACCTGTCAATCAATCACCCCATCTGTCAATCAATCAATCAGCCCATCTGTCAATCAATCAGCCCATCTGTCAATCATCTGTCACAGGCCCACCTCCATCGGTACCGCCATTGGCACCGCCACACAGGCTACCAGTACCGCCATCGGTACCAGTACCACCACCAGTACCGCCACCAGGCCCAGCATCTATACTGCCACACAGGCCCGCTACCAGTATCACCAATAGTGCCGCCATCGGTACCACCACCAGTACCACCACCCGTACCACCGTCGGTAGTGCCACCACCACCTGTACCACCACCTGTACCGCCATCGGTACCATCACCACCCGTACCACCACCACCTGTACCGCCATCGGTACCACCACCACCTGTACCGCCATTAGGGATGAGCTTCGTGTTCGAGTCGAACATACGTTCGACTCGAACATCGGCTGTTCGATCGTTCGACGAAGATCGAACGATTTGGGCCGTTCGCGCCAAATTCGAGTGACGCGAACGGCCCACAATGCACTACGCCATCGCAGTGTCATCCAGGCGCTGTGATTGGCCAAGCATGCACTGTGACCCCGCATGCTTGGCCAATCACAGCGCCGGCAGCGAGGAGAGCAATGATTGGCCACAGGCAGGATGCCTGTGGCCAATTATTGCTGAGGGTGTTTAGTACACGCCCCACACTATAAAAGGCCGCCAGCACGGCGGCCTAGTGTAGTGTGTTCCGGAGCAGGGAAAGAGCAGCATAGGCAGGGACAGTGACTTTTATTTCTTTCTTGCTTAACCTGGATTCCTTTAGTTTAGGGAAAGAGAAGGATAGGTAGGGAGAGTGTCAGTGTGTTTTGTGCTTGTGCTATAGTGTGCTTAAAAAAAACATTTTTTCTAGGGACAGAAAACTGTAGGTAGGGAGAGTGTCAGTTTCTTTCACTGTGCAAGTCCTTGTTTCTAGGGACTGGGAAGGACAGTGAGTGAATTCTCCTTGTGCTATAGTGTGCTTAAAAAAAACATTTTTTCTAGGGACAGAAAACTGTAGGTAGGGAGAGTGTCAGTTTCTTTCACTGTGCAAGTCCTTGTTTCTAGGGACTGGGAAGGACAGTGAGTGAATTCTCCTTGTGCTATAGTGTGCTTAAAAAAAACATTTTTTCTAGGGACAGAAAACTGTAGGTAGGGAGAGTGTCAGTTTCTTTCACTGTGCAAGTCCTTGTTTCTAGGGACTGGGAAGGACAGTGAGTGAATTCTCCTTGTGCTATAGTGTGCTTAAAAAAAACATTTTTTCTAGGGACAGAAAACTGTAGGTAGGGAGAGTGTCAGTTTCTTTCACTGTGCAAGTCCTTGTTTCTAGGGACTGGGAAGGACAGTGAGTGAATTCTCCTTGTGCTATAGTGTGCTTAAAAAAAACATTTTTTCTAGGGACAGAAAACTGTAGGTAGGGAGAGTGTCAGTTTTTTTCACTGTGCAAGTCCTTGTTTCTAGGGACTGGGAAGGACAGTGAGTGAATTCTCCTTGTGCTATAGTGTGCTTAAAAAAAACATTTTTTCTAGGGACAGAAAACTGTAGGTAGGGAGAGTGTCAGTTTCTTTCACTGTGCAAGTCCTTGTTTCTAGGGACTGGGAAGGACAGTGAGTGAATTCTCCTTGTGCTATAGTGTGCTTAAAAAAAACATTTTTTCTAGGGACAGAAAACTGTAGGTAGGGAGAGTGTCAGTTTCTTTCACTGTGCAAGTCCTTGTTTCTAGGGACTGGGAAGGACAGTGAGTGAATTCTCCTTGTGCTATAGTGTGCTTAAAAAAAACATTTTTTCTAGGGACAGAAAACTGTAGGTAGGGAGAGTGTCAGTTTCTTTCACTGTGCAAGTCCTTGTTTCTAGGGACTGGGAAGGACAGTGAGTGAATTCTCCTTGTGCTATAGTGTGCTTAAAAAAAACATTTTTTCTAGGGACAGAAAACTGTAGGTAGGGAGAGTGTCAGTTTCTTTCACTGTGCAAGTCCTTGTTTCTAGGGACTGGGAAGGACAGTGAGTGAATTCTCCTTGTGCTATAGTGTGCTTAAAAAAAACATTTTTTCTAGGGACAGAAAACTGTAGGTAGGGAGAGTGTCAGTTTCTTTCACTGTGCAAGTCCTTGTTTCTAGGGACTGGGAAGGACAGTGAGTGAATTCTCCTTGTGCTATAGTGTGCTTAAAAAAAACATTTTTTCTAGGGACAGAAAACTCTAGGTAGGGAGAGTGTCAGTTTCTTTCACTGTGCAAGTCCTTGTTTCTAGGGACTGGGAAGGACAGTGAGTGAATTCTCCTTGTGCTATAGTGTGCTTAAAAAAAACATTTTTTCTAGGGACAGAAAACTGTAGGTAGGGAGAGTGTCAGTTTCTTTCACTGTGCAAGTCCTTGTTTCTAGGGACTGGGAAGGACAGTGAGTGAATTCTCCTTGTGCTATAGTGTGCTAAAGCATTCCTCATCAACCATCTTTGAAATCCTTGTTTTTTGGACAGTCAGGGAAATTGTCGTTGTGCTATTCTGTGCAAAAGCAATCATCCTGAACCATATTTAGAAATCCTTAAGTAAAGGGACAGAGAAGGACACCTGAAGGTAGATATTGCTTTTTTCCCATCTCCCTGCAGGCCATCTATTAGAATGTCTGGAAGGCAAACAAGGAGAGGCAGACAGTCAGGAGGCAATAAAAGAGGGCAAGCAGGCTCTGTGTCTGGGGGCAACAGTGCTGGTCGTGGACGCGGTGCATTGTCATCAGCACATGGCCATGGGACACGCTTGTCCTTCTTTTCGGCAGCTGGACATGTTGAGCCACATCATGCCGAAGACTTGGTAGAGTGGATGACCAAGCCCTCCTCCTCCTCCTCATCCTCTCTCACCCAGGCTCAGGGTACTGGCAAAGCAGCTGCCAAAGCGTCCTCTTCCCTGGTATCAATGTCAGACTCATCATCAGTCACTCCTTCCCTAGACCCACCATGTCCTCCTCCTGAGGAGTCCCCCGAACTGTTTGAGCACAGTGTTGGGTACATGCTCCAGGAGGATGCCCAGCGTTTCGAAGGGTCTGATGATGAAACCCAGCTACAGGAAGGCAGTAGGGTGAGAGCAGACAGAGGGGATGCTCAAGAAGGACACCAATCTGGCAGTCATGTTCCAGCAGCTGCAGCATACTGCCAGATTGGCTCCAGTGATGAGGGAGGGGATGATGAGGTCACTGACTCCACATGGGTGCCTAATAGGAGAGAGGAGGAGGAGGAGGATGAGGAGGAGGCACATCTCCAACGAGGCAGGATGCCCTTTGGTGGCCAGCGTAAGGGCAGTACACCGACGGAATCACACCGCAGAGCTCCGCCTGTGCAGGGCGCTGCCTCTGCCCGTCATTCAAAAAGTTCCTTGGTGTGGGCCTTTTTTGAGGCTAGTGCATCAGATCGCACAGCTGCTGTTTGCAACATATGTCTCAAGCGTATATCGCGTGGCCAAAACATCAGCCGCTTGGGTACCACATGCCTGACCAGACATATGTTGACCTGCCATGCAGCTCGTTGGCAAGCCTACCTCAAAGACCCACACCAAAGAACAAAGCGGACCTCTCCTTGCACCGCATCAGCTGGGATCTCCAACCCCACTATAACTTCAGTCCTCTCTGAAACATGCACTGAGAGGAATGAAGGTGTAGAATTAGGTGTGTCACAGCCAAGTACTTGCGGCCACTCTGCTAGCAGTACACCGACGTCCGATTCTAGCAGGCAAATTTCCCTGCCCCAGCTGCTGGACCGTCGAAAGAAGTTCACTCCCAGCCATCCACATGCCCAGCGGTTGAATGCTAGCTTGGCTAAATTGCTAGCGCTTCAACTGCTGCCTTTTCAGTTGGTAGACTCGGCCCCCTTCCGTGAGTTTGTGCAATGTGCGGTTCCTCAGTGGCAGGTTCCCAAACGCCACTTTTTCTCACGGAAGGCTATTCCGGCTCTCTACCGGCATGTGGAAGGCAATGTCTTGGCCTCGCTGGACAGGGCGGTCAGCGGTAAGGTGCATATTACCGCTGACTCATGGTCCAGCAGGCATGGACAGGGACGTTACCTTTCTTTCACGGCCCATTGGGTCACTCTTTTGGCAGCTGGGAAGGATGCAGGACAAGGTGCAGTAGTGTTGGAGGTTGTCCCACCGCCACGCCTCCAAAATGCTACTACTGGTTGTGACACACCTCTCTCCTCCACCCCCTCCTCTTCTTCTTCCTCCATGGCCTCTTCCTGTGGTTTGTCCTATGAACCAGCGGTGCTCCGTAGCCGTTCACGGGGCTACGCAAGTACGCAGGCAAAAAGATGCCATGCCGTGCTTGCGCTGGTGTGTTTGGGGGACAGAAGCCACACTGGGGCAGAGGTCCTGTCTGCTCTGCAGGGCCAGGCCGAGAGGTGGTTGACGCCACGCCAGCTTAAGCCAGGAATGGTGGTTTGCGACAATGGCACCAACCTCCTCTCCGCCCTTCGACAGGGACAACTGACCCATGTGCCCTGTGTGGCTCACGTCCTTAACCTGGTGGTGCAGCGTTTCTTGGGCAGGTACCCGGGCTTACAGGATGTCCTGAGGCAGGCCAGGAAAGTCTGTGTGCATTTCCGCAGATCTTATAATGCCAGTGCTCGCCTGGCTGAGCTGCAAAAGGAGTTGAACCTGCCCAAGAACCGCCTTATATGTGACATGCCCACCAGGTGGAACTCAACGTTGGCCATGCTGCAGCGGCTGCACACGCAGCAGAGGGCCATCAATGAGTACCTGTGCGACTACGGCACCAGGACAGGGTCAGGGGAGCTTGGTTTTTTTTCTCCACGCCAGTGGGGCATGATCAGGGATGCATGCACTGTCCTGGCACCATTTGAGGAGGCCACGAGGATGGTGAGCAGTGACAGTGCATGCATCAGTGACACTGTACCTCTTGTCCACCTGTTGGAGCACACGCTGCGTGGAATAATGGACAGGGCACTTGAGGCAGAACAGAGGCAGGAAGAGGAGGACTTCCTTGCCTCTCAAGGCCCCCTTTACCCAGACAGTGTTCCTTCTGTCCCACCCATCGCACAGGAAGAGGAGGAGGAGGAGGAGGAGGAGGAGGAGGAGGATTGTGTCAGCATGGAGGTGGAGGCTGGCACTCAGCATCATCAGCAGCAGTCTTTTAGGGATGATTTACAGTCCCAAGAAACCAGTGGACTTGTACGTGGCTGGGAGGAGGTGACTGCGGATCATGTCGTCCTTAGTGACCCAGAGGACTCCGGAGCGAATGCCTCAGCAAACCTACGCTGCATGGCCTCCCTGATCCTGCAAAGTCTGCGGAAGGATCCTCGTATTCTTCGGATCAAGGAGAGGGACCATTACTGGCTGGCCACTCTCCTTGATCCACGGTACAAGGGTAAGGTTGCGGACCTTATGTTACCGTCGCAGAGGGAGCAGAGGATGAGACAACTCCGGGAGGCCTTGCAGAAAGGTCTGTGCAACGCGTTCCCAGAGACTGGGAGGTTACAAACTCCTGGTCCTGGACAACGAGTTGCTGAGGCTTCGGCCAGTCAAAGAAGGAGCGGTGGGGAAGGTGGCCTTCTGACCGATGCGTTCAGACAATTCTTTAGTCCACAGCCCCAAAGTATGATCGGTTCCAGCAACCATCGCCAGCGTCTGATAAACATGGTGCAGGAATATCTAGGGGCAAGGTCAGACTTGGACACCTTCCCCACCGAAAATCCTCTGGCTTACTGGGTCTTGAGGATGGATCACTGGCCAGAGCTTGCACAGTATGCAATTGAGCTACTGGCCTGTCCTGCATCCAGCGTTCTTTCGGAACGCACATTCAGTGCTGCTGGAGGATTTGTCACGGATCACAGGGTGCGCCTGTCCACTGACTCGGTTGATCGACTGACTTTCATCAAGATGAACCAGTCTTGGATCACCACCAGCTACCACACACCTGATGCTGATATAACAGACTAATTGATTTTAACATGTCACATCCCTTCAAGACTGATGCTGATGCTGAGTGCCTGTGCTGTTATGTTGACTGGCTATCCTCCTCCTCCGAGTCCTCAATGATACGATTGATGATGATAGCTTGGAAGATCATTTTTGTTTATGGGTGCCGCCACCAGTGGCTAAGGCCCAATTTTTCAGCCCCTGTTTAACAGGGGCGTGTAATTACAATTTTTGAAGCAATACTTTGCAACAGGGCTCATTGCTGTGCTCCAAGTACAGTATGTGTGAGGGGTTGGAGTGTTGTGCCACCAGTGCCTAAGGCCCAATTTTTCAGCCCCTGTTTAACAGGGGCGTGTCATTACAATTTTTGAAGCAATACTTTGCAACAGGGCTCATTGCTGTGCTCCAAGTACAGTATCTGTGAGGGGTTGCAGTGTTGTGCCACCAGTGCCTAAGGCCCAATTTTTCAGCCCCTGTTCAACAGGGGCATGTAATTACAATTATTGATCTAATAATTCACAGCAGGGCCCATTCCTGCACCCACCAAGCAAGAGTAACTCTGAGGGCTTACAGTGTTGTGGCAACACCACCACCACCACCACCACCACGAAAGGCCCAATTTTTCAGCCCCTGTTCAACAGGGGCATGCAATTACAATTCTTGATCTAATAATTCACAGCAGGGCCCATTGCTGCACCCACCAAGAGTAACTGTCAGGGCTTACAGTGTTGTGGCACCAGCACCACCATCAAAGGCCCAATTTTTACTACCACTGTTCAACAATTATATGTAATTACAATTCCTGATATAATAGTTGACAGCAGGGCGTTCCAGCACCAACCAAGAGTAACTGTGAGTGCTTACAGTGTTGTGCCAACACCAACTAAGGGGCCTATTTCTGCAGATTATATACGGCAGGTCCCTACTTTCAAACATCCAACTTACAAACGACTCCTACTTGCAAACGCAAGAAGACAACAGGAAGTGAGAGGAAATCTACCCCTAGGAAGGAAAATTCTCTCCTGTAAGAATTAATATGGGAGAAAGGTGTCTCCTCTGTACTGATGCTTTATCAGCAATCCTTGTTTCAAGAAAAACACCACATTTCAAAAACAGTTGTCATTGGGACGGAAAGTGAGGTGAAATGTTCTGAACAGGGGCACAGACAGCAAAACAAATGTTACAGGGGTGATAACCCTTACCTATGTTTTCCAAAAAGTTTAAAAATAGATTTTTGGGCTGGAGCTACACTTAAACAATGTACCTGTTCAAAATTACAAACACATTCTACATAAGAACAAACATACAGTCCCTGTCTTGTATGCACCGCCTGTATACGGCTGTTCAGAGTATATAGGGCCTTTTTTATTTTATGTGCGGGGTTCCCCTTAATATCCATACAAGACCCAAAGGGGCTGGTAATGGGCTGGGGTAGGGGGGGGGGGTCATGGGGTAGCTATGCCATTTTTCTTAAAGATTTTCATCCATATTACCGGGACCAGACATTACATTAAAGCCGCAAGCAGTTTTAAATGGCTTTTTTTTCCTTTAGAAGTGTCATTTTGTGCAGGGACAGTTCTAAACACGGGAAACACGTGGCACTTCACAGGCATACTTTAGACACCCCCCAGGTACGATATTTAAAGGAATATTTGACTTTTTTTTTTCACTTTATGCATCATTAAAATGACTGCTCCCGAAAAACGACCGTTTTTAAAACTTCTTTTTGCATTGATACATGTCCCCTGGTGCAGAACCCGGGTTCCCAAACCCTTTTTAGGACAATAACATGCATAATAGTTGTTATAATTAGCACTTTAGAATTCGAACGTTCGCATCCATTGTATTTAATAGGGTTCTAATGTTCGTACGAACTTTCGGTCCGTTCGCGGGTTCTGGTGCGAACCGAACCCGGGGGTGTTCGGCTCATCACTAACCGCCATCGGTACCACCACCACCCATACCGCCATCGCTACCACCACCACCCGTACCGCCACCTGTACCGCCATCGGTACCACCACCACCACCCGTACCGCCATCGGTACCACCACCACCTGTACCGCCATTGGTACCACCACCACCCATACCGCCATCGGTACCACCACACAGGCCCACCACTAATACCTCCATCGGTACTACCACACAGACCGCCACCACTACCACCAGCAGTACCATTACACAGGCCCACCAATAAGCACTGCCATAATGTCCCAAAGGGTTTACACACCTGAGGAGGCATATGCCATTCTTGCCATGTCGGATGATGAGAGCAGCGGGGAGCTCCCATTATCCGATTCTGGTTCGGAATACGAGCCAGTGGAGGATAGTGGCTCAGAGTCCGTGTCCCCGGAGGAAACCGTCCCTCCCAAAAGAATGCGATCGGCACCAAGATCAGCACCAAGATCAGCACCAAGATCAGGAGAACTGCCCACCACCAGCAGCGCCATACCCCAGGAAGAGGAGCCCAGTACAAGCAATGGAAATGCACGCCCAACCCGAAGAATCCAGCCCCAATCCTACCTTCCCGATGCCCTGGCAAACCCCTTATGGTTGCCTGCCAACTCAGGATCCGCTATCATCCCCCCCTTTCACCGCACAGCCAGGTGTGCAGCCCGATACTACAAATTTTTCTAAATTTGATTATTTTTGTTTATTTTTCCCACAAGATTTGCTGCAGAATATAGTGGATCAAACAAATCTGTATGCATCCCAATTTATTGCTGCCAACCCCGATTCTTCCTACGCCCGCATGTTCCAGTGGCGGCGTCTAACATTGGAGGAATTTAAATTATTTTTGGGCCTTATGTTCAATATGGGGCTTACAAAAAAGAACGAAGTCCATTCATATTGGTCCAAACGCCCCATCCAACACATGCCCATATATTCCGCTGTCATGTCCAGGAAAAGATACGACATGATTATGCGCTTTCTCCACTTCAATGACAATTCACAGTGCCCTCCCCGAGATCATCCCAACTACGACAAATTGTACAAGATACGCCCCCTAATCAATGCCTTTTCCCAGCGATTTGAAGAAGTTTTCATCCCAGACCAAAAAATTTGTGTGGACGAATCCCTCGTACATTTCACCGGCCGACTGCAGTTCAAGCAGTACATACCAAGCAAGAGAGCCAGGTATGGGTTAAAATTAAATAAATTATGTGATCGAGCCACTGGATACGTCTGCAAATTCAGGATCTATGAAGGCAAAGACTCCCAGCTCCAGCCCCGTGATTGCCCCACATATATTGGAACCAGTGGGAAAATTGTCTGGGAGTTGGCATACCCCCTGTTCGGAAAAGGTTACCATTTATATGTTGATAATTATTATACCAGCCTGCCCCTTTTTCGCCACCTTTACAGTAAACAAACCCCGGCCTGCGGTACCTTAAAAAAAAAACGGAAGGGATTCCCAAAAAATTTATTGACAAAAAAATTGCGACCTGGAGAATCGGCATCCATGAGGAACGAGGAGGTGTTGGCCATGAAGTGGAGGGACAAGAAAGATGTCCACATCCTCTCTACGATCCACAATGACACCATGGTGGAGATCCCAAGAAGACGCGGCTCCATTGTAAAGCCTGAATGTGTCCACGACTACAATTTGTACATGGGGGGGGGGTGGATTTAAACGACCAGATGCTACAGCCCTACTTATCAACCAGAAAGTCCCATTATTGGCACAAAAAAGTTGCGTTTCACCTGTTTCACATGGCCCTTTTTAATTCGTTTGTCTGCTACCAAAAAGCAACTCAAAATCACAGACTCCACTACCTCCAATATATCGAAGATATCATCGATGCCCTCATTTACCAACAAGATCCCGCCCCAGGAAGCATTCGCTCTGATAGTGTGAGTCGGCTTCACAAGCGACACTATCCCTTTAGCATCCCCCCCACAGAATCTAGAAGAAGACGCCAAAAGAAATGCCGTGTATGCAGCAGAGGAGGAGTAAGAGACACCAGCTATTATTGTCCCGATTGTCCCTCCCAACCTGGCCTGTGCATCGGAAATTGCTTCAAAAATTATCATACATCCATTAGTTCCCCTTATTATTAACAGACTGCCACTTCCCTATTTGCCTGCTACCATGTTACTAACTACCTTCCATGTTAATTAACTGACCCTGGCCTGTTTACCGACGATGCCTCTGCCTGCCGATTTAAACCACGTTTCTGACTTCCACGTGTACCGACCTTGGCCTGTTAATCGACCATGTTTTTGCCTGCCACTTGGACTGATCTTTTGGCCATCTACTTTTAGTACACAGGGGTCTCACATATGTGAGGTGCTTCAGAATAGCGTCTGAGTAGAGAAAACCAGTGTTTCGTTTTCTGTGCTCCAAGAACAGGGTCTGGTTGCCCGGAGGCTTCAAAGCGATTTGGGTGGGAGAAGCCTCTACCCCTGTCCCCCTGGCCCTAAGCTTGATGGTCCTTCCTGCTGCCTGGACCAATAATTTGGCTGTGCTGACCATATTACTGCCTGTAATGACCCATGACATTATGGACCATGTTTCTTCCTGCTGCTTGGACAAATACTTTGGCTGTGTTGACCATATATCTGCCTGCTGCCTCTACTGACTTTGGACAGCATTTCTGCCGGGACACCTCTGCCTGCTACCTGGACCTGTGCTTTGGCTGTGCTCTGGCTGTGCTGACAGTATCTCTGCCTGTGCGAACTATGGACAGTATTTCTGCCTGCTGCCTGGATGATTGCTTTTGCTGTCGCTGACCTCATCCCTGCCTGCTGCCTGGACCGATGCTCTCCTCTGTGGACCACTGCACTTCTAAAACCACAGGTAATCTTTTGTTATTTGGTATGTACCTGCTATGTGTTAGATATATGAAGGGCCTTCAAAAATGTGATCGGTAGTCAGAAAATGATATGTGCAATTAATGCTGCTAGAATGCCTGGAGGTGCTACTTGGATGTTGGGCCTCTGTATGTGGCCAGGCTGTGTAAAAGTCTCAAACATGTGGTATCGCCATACTCAGGAGGAGTAGCAGAATGCATTTTGGGGTGTAATTTTTGCTATGTACATATTATGTGTTAGAAATATCTTATAAATTGACAACTTTGTGTAAAAAAAATGCATTTTAATTTTTTCTCCACATTTTCCAAAACCTTCTGGAAAAAAATGAACCGTTCAAAAGACTCATAATGCCTCATAGATTATACGTTGGGGTGTGTGCTTTCAAAAATGGGGTCATTTTGTGGAAAATTCTATTGTCCTGGTGCTCCAGGGCCTTCAAAATTGTAATAGGTGGTTGAGAAAGGATATGTGCGATTTATGCTTGTAGAACGCCTGAAAGTGCTACTTCAATGTTGGGCCTCTGTATATGGCCAGGCTGTGTAAAAGTCTCACACATGTGGTATCGCTATACTCAGGAGGAGTAGCAGAATGTATTTTGGGGTGTTATTTTTGCTATGTATATGCTATGCGTTAGAAATATCTTATAAATGGACAACTTTGTGTAAAAAAAATGCATTTTCATTTTTTCTCCACATTTTCCAAAACCTTCTGGAAAAAAATGAACCGTTCAAAAGACTCATAATGCTTCATAGATTATACGTTGGGGTGTGTGCTTTCCAAAATGGGGTCATTTTGTGGAAAATTCTATTGTCCTGGTGCTCCAGGGCCTTCAAAATTGTAATAGGTGGTTGAGAAAGGATATGTGCGATTTATGCTTGTAGAACGCCTGAAAGTGCTACTTCAATGTTGGGCCTCTGTATATGGCCAGGCTGTGTAAAAGTCTCACACATGTGGTATCGCTATACTCAGGAGGAGTAACAGAATGCATTTTGGGGTGTTATTTTTGCTATGTATATGCTATGCGTTAGAAATATCTTATAAATGGACAACTTTGTGTAAAAAAAATGCATTTTCATTTTTTCTCCACATTTTCCAAAACCTTCTGGAAAAAAATGAACCGTTCAAAAGACTCATAATGCTTCATAGATTATACGTTGGGGTGTGTGCTTTCCAAAATGGGGTCATTTTGTGGAAAATTCTATTGTCCTGGTGCTCCAGGGCCTTCAAAATTGTAATAGGTGGTTGAGAAAGGATATGTGCGATTTATGCTTGTAGAACGCCTGAAAGTGCTACTTCAATGTTGGGCCTCTGTATATGGCCAGGCTGTGTAAAAGTCTCACACATGTGGTATCGCTATACTCAGGAGGAGTAGCAGAATGCATTTTGGGGTGTCATTTTTGCTATGTATATGCTATGCGTTAGAAATATCTTATAAATGGACAACTTTGTGTAAAAAAAATGCATTTTCATTTTTTCTCCACATTTTCCAAAACCTTCTGGAAAAAAATGAACCGTTCAAAAGACTCATAATGCTTCATAGATTATACGTTGGGGTGTGTGCTTTCCAAAATGGGGTCATTTTGTGGAAAATTCTATTGTCCTGGTGCTCCAGGGCCTTCAAAATTGTAATAGGTGGTTGAGAAAGGATATGTGCGATTTATGCTTGTAGAACGCCTGAAAGTGCTACTTCAATGTTGGGCCTCTGTATATGGCCAGGCTGTGTAAAAGTCTCACACATGTGGTATCGCTATACTCAGGAGGAGTAGCAGAATGCATTTTGGGGTGTCATTTTTGCTATGTATATGCTATGCGTTAGAAATATCTTATAAATGGACAACTTTGTGTAAAAAAAATGCATTTTCATTTTTTCTCCACATTTTCCAAAACCTTCTGGAAAAAAATGAACCGTTCAAAAGACTCATAATGCTTCATAGATTATACGTTGGGGTGTGTGCTTTCCAAAATGGGGTCATTTTGTGGAAAATTCTATTGTCCTGGTGCTCCAGGGCCTTCAAAATTGTAATAGGTGGTTGAGAAAGGATATGTGCGATTTATGCTTGTAGAACACCTGAAAGTGCTACTTCAATGTTGGGCCTCTGTATATGGCCAGGCTGTGTAAAAGTCTCACACATGTGGTATCGCTATACTCAGGAGGAGTAACAGAATGCATTTTGGGGTGTTATTTTTGCTATGTATATGCTATGCGTTAGAAATATCTTATAAATGGACAACTTTGTGTAAAAAAAATGCATTTTCATTTTTTCTCCACATTTTCCAAAACCTTCTGGAAAAAAATGAACCGTTCAAAAGACTCATAATGCTTCATAGATTATACGTTGGGGTGTGTGCTTTCCAAAATGGGGTCATTTTGTGGAAAATTCTATTGTCCTGGTGCTCCAGGGCCTTCAAAATTGTAATAGGTGGTTGAGAAAGGATATGTGCGATTTATGCTTGTAGAACGCCTGAAAGTGCTACTTCAATGTTGGGCCTCTGTATATGGCCAGGCTGTGTAAAAGTCTCACACATGTGGTATCGCTATACTCAGGAGGAGTAACAGAATGCATTTTGGGGTGTTATTTTTGCTATGTATATGCTATGCGTTAGAAATATCTTATAAATGGACAACTTTGTGTAAAAAAAATGCATTTTCATTTTTTCTCCACATTTTCCAAAACCTTCTGGAAAAAAATGAACCGTTCAAAAGACTCATAATGCTTCATAGATTATACGTTGGGGTGTGTGCTTTCCAAAATGGGGTCATTTTGTGGAAAATTCTATTGCCCTGGTGCTCCAGGGCCTTCAAAATTGTAATAGGTGGTTGAGAAAGGATATGTGCGATTTATGCTTGTAGAACGCCTGAAAGTGCTACTTCAATGTTGGGCCTCTGTATATGGCCAGGCTGTGTAAAAGTCTCACACATGTGGTATCGCTATACTCAGGAGGAGTAGCAGAATGCATTTTGGGGTGTCATTTTTGCTATGTATATGCTATGCGTTAGAAATATCTTATAAATGGACAACTTTGTGTAAAAAAAATGCATTTTCATTTTTTCTCCACATTTTCCAAAACCTTCTGGAAAAAAATGAACCGTTCAAAAGACTCATAATGCTTCATAGATTATACGTTGGGGTGTGTGCTTTCCAAAATGCGGTCATTTTGTGGAAAATTCCATTGTCCTGGTGCTCCAGGGCCTTCAAAAGTGTAATAGGTGGTTGAGAAAGGATATGTGCGATTTATGCTTGTAGAACGCCTCAAAGTGCTACTTCAATGTTGGGCCTCTGTATGTGGCCAGGCTGTGTAAAAGTCTCACACATGTGGTATCGCTACACTCAGGAGGAGTAGCAGAATGTATTTTGGGGTGTAGTTGCAATTATGCATATGCTGTGTGAGAGAAAAAAACTGTTAATATGACCAGTTTGTGTAAAAAAAAATAAAAAAATAAAAAAATTAAATTTTCCCAAGAATTGTGGGAAAAAAATACAACTTCAAAAAACTCACCACGCCTCTTAGTTAATACCTTGGACTGTCTACTTTCCAAAAAGGGGTAATTTTGGGGTATTTGTACTTTCCTCGCTTGTTAGTGTCTCAAGAAATGAGATATCCCTTCAGTACATCAGGCGTGATCAGATGTGATAAATTTTCAGTGATTGCCACCATAGTTTGTAGACTCTATAACTTTCACAAAGACCAAATAATATACACTAATTTGGGTTCATTTTACCAAAGATATGTAGCAGTATACATTTTGGCACAAATTTATGAAGAAAAATTACTTATTTGCAAAATTTTACAATAGAAACTAAAAAAAAGTGTTTTTTTTTCTAAAAAAATTGCTGTTTTTTTGCTTATATCGCAAAAAATAAAAAACCCAGTGGCGATTAAATACCACCAAAAGAAAGCTCTATTTGTGAGAAGAAAATGATAAAAATGTTGTTTGGATACAGTGTAGCATGACTAAGTAATTGTCATTCAAAGTGTGAGAGTACTGAAAGCTGAAAATTGGTCTGGGCGGGAAGGTGCATAAGTGCATGGTATTGAAGTGGTTAAAAATCCCTATAGGCAACGTTTAATTTTTTTTACCAGTTACTAGTTTACAGTTACAGAAGAAGTCTTGGGCTAGAATCATTGCTCTTGCTCTAACGTTCATGGGGATACCTCACACGTGTGGTTTGAATGCCGTCTACATATGTGGGCGCCATGTACGTATGCATTCACTTCTGTGTGCAAGCACGTGGGTATTTTTTTTTTATTGTTTATTTTAGTTAATTTACACTTTCCCTTTAAAAAAAAAATTTTTTTTATATCACTTATATTCATATTACAAGGAATGTAAACATCCCTTGTAATATAAATAGGGCATGGCATGTCCTCTTAATGGAGAGATGTGGGGTGTATAAGTTTCCACATCTCTCCTCTAGGCAGGAAAGACTGAGATAAAAAAAAAAAATGATCTCGGCCTTTCTAGTCGAGTACATGACAGTGTTTACATCTGCCGGGCCAGACGTGATGTCATAACGTTGCTCCCGGGCCTCCGAAGGTCATAGAGACTGCCGGGGACAATCTGGTTCTCGGTATTCTCGGTATTCTCTATGGTAAACTTCTGCCGCCGGCAGATTCCTTCTTCAACTGGATGATCACACGGGTGAGCTGGTAGAAGCACCAGGGTGCAGCGGAAGGGGGGAACTGAAAAAAATAATATCCGAATGATGCCTGCAGTCCAAGACGTCATATGACAGGCTTGGGCGGGAAGTGGTTAAGTTATCAAATGGTTAAGGTGAACTTTTGGGGGGTGAGTCTTAAACTGGTCCCCAATAAATACAGTAAGTACCTACAGATTCCTGCTCACATCCTCAGATCATTTTCAACCCACCCTAGTGTAGCACCCTCTAGCACTAACATGGTTGCCCAGTCTGCAGGAGCGGACACTGGTTGACACCGGTGTTCGATTGGAGAATCGCGGGGGATTCGCCCTCAGGATGATTGAGGGTACCGCTACACTACCAAATTGCAACAAGGTGATACAGCTGAATTTCTGCGAGCAAGTGAAAGCTGGAGAAAGCAGAGGAGTGTACATAGACTGTATATAGGAGAAGTTGTCTCTCAAGTTTGTTTTGAAGTCAAGTGGGCATCCCATAATTTTCTAATCCTTCAATAAAACAAAAAACAAAAAAACAAAGTACCAGACTGTTCTCTGACTCTGGAGTGACTGTGGAAATTTAGTGTGCCTGGCTGTGCAGGGTGGGGGTTCCCATTCTACTTGCGGCTCCTTAGGGGGTGTGCAACACTAGTATCCCTAAAACCTTAAGCACAGATAGCAACCACAGCCACCATGATCATGTTCTGGCCAGGGGTGGCCTATGATTGAAAAAGACTTCAGGCATTCCTAGGCACTGCAAGTTGGAGTATGATGCCCACCAATGTTGGATATGGCCGCATTCCTCTGTTGTACTTTTCTCTTCTACCACTAGGTGGCGGGGAACTTGGTGGTACTAGATATGAGGAGGGCAACCCAAGGTCAGCTTATGGGTATATGGGGTGTCTAAGCCAATGGGCAGGGTTTTCTTGAATCCCTTGGCCTGCTGGGAGAGCCTATATATGCGGCAGAGGTCAGCTGATCTGTGTTCTGTGCCACCCGGACTGCCGTCTGGGTGGACGTGTGTCGTCTGCCCTGGGCTGCTAGGCCGGAGATTGGGCTTATCCCGGGGGCATCTGCCAGGCTGCGTGAGGGCCTATGCAGAAGTAAAGCTTAGTACACACGGGCGGGAACCCCGTCAAAAAAAAAACGTTGGTTTTCTTGACGGGATTCCTGGCAAACTTGTCTTGCCAAGCCTGCCAGGAATCCCGTCTAAAAAAAAAACGACGGTTTTCTCGACGGGATTCCTGGCAAGCTTGTCTTGCCAAGCCCTGTGTACACACGTGCCATTCAAAAGAACCGCCTTTCTTTTGAATTGCAAGAACGCGGTGACGTCGTGACTACGATGAGCCGGCGCTCGTGACATTCAATGCCATCGCCACCATCTTGCTACACCCTACACTACCCTGGTATGCTATCGCGCATGCGTCGAAGTCTCATCGAGCATGCGCAGGTTTCCCTGGACAGGTAAGCATACAGACGACCGAGTTTCTCGGCAGGAAACACTCTGCCGAGAATCCAGACGAGAGCCGGTTCTCTATTTTTCTCGTCGAGATTCCCGGCAGTTTTCCTGCCGAGAAACCACACACACAAACGGTTTTCTCTGCAAAAAGCTCTCCCAGCAGTTTTCTTGCCGAGAAAACTGGTCGTGTGTGTAGCACTACCCCCAGTTAAGAGAGCTGCTGGTATTGTTTGGGCCTGTACTGTACTGCTGTCAACCCCCAAACTGGCTCTAACCCTCCGCTGGCACAGCTGCAAATAAATGTGATTGTTCTGTCTCAACTACAAAGCGATAAAGTTCATCTCCAGGTTTAAGTAGGCCTTACACAAGCTGGTTTGCTATTATCCCTTGCATCGTTACAGGCAGTTTAACTTAATGAATAAACTCACAGTTAGGACGACAGACGATGAATCCTTTCGAATGTTCCGTTTAATGATGGATATTCATAGGTAGAAAAACGTTGCAGTTGTAAGCCACATGTAAGATGTTTAGCATGGAAGATATACAGGAGTAATGACCAGAATCAGGAAGTGGAGGAGATATATAAAGAACTACGGTGAGAGAGAGAGTTCAGCTAGAAAGAAGGGGACAGATCTTAAAGACACAGAACAAGAATAATCACATAGTGTAACACAACACTCCCCGTCTGAAATCTTTAGATTTCATAACCTTAAACTAAAATATATATTTTCAAAAAGTCCAATACTGACGAATGTCCTGGAACCTGTAATGAAAAACATGCAACAAGCAAATAATAAACGTAAGTTCAACAGGATGAAGAACATAAAGTCACAGTATGATGTCTTCAAATAATTCCAAAGTTCTGAGTAGAACCTTTAGATGGCAGGAATGTACTCCCCGCTGTGCCAACAGCATGGCTAGTCCTTGCACAAGTCACTCACCTGGCAAAAGGAGTACTAACTCTGTAATTGGTCGACTAAAGGTTCGTGTCGATCCTCCCTTGGTTACCTTGACTTCTACCTTCCGGACTTTGTTATCGTCGCTGGGCATAACTTTAGTAATAAGACCCATAGGCCACTCATTCCGACAAACTTCCTTGTCTTTTAGAAGGATGAGGTCTCCAACCTTAAGATTCGGCTTAGATGCTTGCCATTTGTTACGACCTTGAAGGTGATGAAGATACTTTTTCTTCCAGCGATGCCAGAACACATTGGCTAGATGCTGCATCTGCTTCCATTGATGCTCATAACGGTGTGACCACAGCTTCTGTTTTGTACTTACAGAAGTGTGGAGTGAGGTGTTCACAGTTCTTATTTCCTTATCATCTTCAGGGTTTACTAGCCCATAGGTGGTGTCAATAGGGAGTAAGTAAAAGTCCTCACACAGAAACCTTGGAGGTGACAGCCATAAGCTGTCCTGAAGAGCGGCAGGTGACACGGCTCTAGTTCCACAGTCAGCTGGGTTCAGTTCAGTGGGAACGTGATGCCATTGACTTGGTAGAGAGAATCTCTTGATACGTTCAACCCTGTTGCTGACGTACACATAAAATTGTTTTGTTTGGTTGTTTATGTAACCAAGTACTACCTTTCTGTCTGTATAGAAGGTAAAAGAATCAATTCTAGTGTCCATTTCACTTCGTATGACCTCGGCAATTTCTACTGCTAGCACGGCTGCACAAAGTTCAAGTCTTGGTATGGTATGTGCAGGCTTGGGTGTGAGTTTTGCCTTGCCTAGGACAAAACTACAGTGTGATTCTCCATTCAGTTCAGAGGTCTTCAAATAGGCTACTGCAGCAATAGCTTCAACTGATGCATCAGAGAAAATATGAATCTCTCTCCGGTTAGCAGTTGAAGTGGATCCTGGAACATAGCAACGGGGAATCTGAAGTTTTTCTAGTGACTTCAAAGAATATCTCCACCTTTCCCACTTGTGTTGATTCTCACTAGGCAAGGGAGTATCCCAGTCTATGTTCTCAGTAGACAAATGTCTTAGTAAAATCTTACCTTGAATGGTAACTGGAGCAAGGAAACCCAGTGGGTCATAGATGCTATTCACCACGGACAGGACTCCTCTCTTAGTGAAGGGTTTGTCACAAGTTGACACAAACCCAGACTTCGCTGTACAGGAGGCACATCTGTACAGGAGGCACATCTGTACCTAAGTCAAGGTTTTTTAGACTAGTGGCATAGTCCTCAGAGTGAAAGGCATTCATAAGTTCCTGGCTGTTGGATATAATCTTGTGCAGTCTAAGGTTTGCTACAGACAGCATCTCCTTTGTTCTGGTGAGAAGATCAATTGCTTCTTTAGCAGTTGGAAAGGACTTAAGTGCGTCATCAACATAGAAGTTTCTTTCAACAAATTGACGGGCATCAGATCCATATTCAAATTCTCCAGTCTGAGCTGTTCTCCTTAGCCCATAAGTTGCCACTGCTGGGGAAGGACTGTTACCGAAGACATGTACCTTCATGCGATAATCTATAACTTCCTTGTTGAGGTCATTGTCCTTGTGCCATAGAAACCTGAGGTAGTTTCTGTTGTCTTCTCTGACGATGAAGCAGTGAAACATCTGTTGAATGTCGGCCATTACTGCTACAGGCTCTTGTCTGAAACGAATCAAGACTCCTGTTAGACTGTTGTTCAAGTTGGGTCCCGTAAGGAGCATGTTGTTAAGAGAAACACCTTCGTGCTGAGCACTGGAATCAAAGACAACTCTGATTTGGTCTGGTTTGCGTGGGTGATACACGCCAAAGGATGGAAGGTACCAGCATTCTTCTCCCTCCTTTAGTGGGGGAGCAGGCTCTGCATGATCTCTCTCAAATACATTTTGCATAAAGTCCACAAAGTGCTTTTGCATCTCTGGTTTCCTGCTTAAGTTTCGCTTTAAGGAGGAGAATCTACTGATGGCCTGCTGTAAGTTGTTGGGCAATCTCTCTCTTGGGAGACGAAAGGGTAGGGGTGCTACCCAGTTATTGGAGTCATCTTGAAAGAACTCATTGTCCATTACCTTGATGAATTCTTTGTCTTCCATTGAAGGAGCCAGTATGTCATCTTCACTGGTTGCATTAAACACTGTAGAGCCGAAGTCGCCATCATGGCAGGAGAAAGGGCTTGTGTCACCTGAGATACCATGTTGCCATTCGTGGCTGGCTATCTTCTCTTTCACCCAGTAGTGATGTGGGCATGGCTCAAAGTAAGTGTTTCGGCCATTTGGCAGAACATTTGGCTTGAATGACGAAATGTTGGTAGGTCTTTTCATTTTGCCTATGCAGACATTGCCTATGATGACCCACCCTAGATCTGTGCGCTGGGCAAATGGGGCATCTGGGGGTCCACTGACTTGTCTGTGTACCTTGTGAACTCTTAGAATGTCTCTTCCTAACAGAAGAAGGATCTGAGCATCTTTGTCAAGCGGCGGTATCTCATTTGCTATTACCTTGAGGTGAGGGTGATGGAAAGCAGCAGCTGGAGTAGGGATTTCTTCCCTGTTAGCAGGTATCTGATTGCATTATCTTTGACATTGTTGTTAAAGGACACAGGGAAATATGGTGCAGCAGATGCATCCAGGTGAGTTGCTTGCTTGAAGTCAGTTGTTCCAATGGTACGTTGATTCAAGGCTGTACCGATGACTGGAGATTGATGACTTGCCTGAAGCTTGCGCTGATGCTCTGTGACGTATGAAGGCAGGCAAGGTAGGCAGGTAGGAAATGCAGTGGAGTGATTTTGAGTGCAGGAAGTTGCTGGAGCCTCTTTAACTTGAAGCTGTGAAGGAGTCTCTATGTAGTCGGGAGCATTGGAGACAATGGAGTGTGCACTGCAGTGGCTTAGGACATAGTCTTTAGTGCGTTTGAGGGGGTCTTCCATATCTGCTATGTTTAGGTTAATGCTGTCTTTCTCACTTGCACCTTCGTCTGCACTGATAACTTGCTGTAGGACCCTTAGCTTTGCCATAGCTGCGTCATGTTTACACTGTTTATTTAAGGTTTCCATTGTTGCTCTTTGACGTGCTGACTGCGCTTCCAACTCTGCTCTTTGAAGTGCTGACTGCGCTTCCAACTCTGCCCTTTGAGCTTCCAACTCTGCTCTTTTTTCTGCATATGCCACCTGCACTTTGCTGGCTTCCACTTCAGCGCAGGCATTAATAAGTCGCTCACTGAGTGTTGAGTATCTTGAACTATGGGATCTTGACGAGTTTTTAGAACGTCTGGTGGAAACAGATCTGTGAGATGCAGTGTCCTGTAACAGCTTTATTTTTGCTTCTGCCTTTAATCTGGTTTGCTGGATAAAACTGTCTCTTTCAATATTGAGAGCATTGACGCGCTTTAATTGTGTCATCGCACTTTCTGTATTCATGTTTTGCAAGACATTAGTGAATTTGCTGCTGGTAAGCTGATAAAGCTCATATGAGGCAGAAAGTTGTTTAATGGCGCCCTCTAGTGTCAGTGGTTCACGTTCAACAGACACTGTATTGGCTTCAGCAAGGATTTTCTCCCAGACTAATTCCAAGCTATTTGACAATTCAGTCCTTGAAGCTTCATAATTCTCCATTACTTTCCAAGTGGGTTTAACTGAGCGTTTGGGTAACTCAGTTTCTTCAGGAACTTGTGAGGAAGGAGATGTGAGTTCACATGCAGAAGCTTGGTCACTCATGATAGCAGACTGACTGTGAAAGCAGGCAGGATCTGTGTGCTGAAATATGACACTGTGCAGATTGTCTCAAGCTATAAGGCTGCCATGTGCTGCTCTGTCCCTTCTGTCTTGCTATGAGGGCAGTAAATCTTGTCTGTTTCAGTACTGACATGCAGAAATCTTGTAATTAGGCTGTGAAACTCAGTTTTTCTACTGTTCTGTCTCAACTACAAAGCGATAAAGTTCATCTCCAGGTTTAAGTAGGCCTTACACAAGCTGGTTTGCTATTATCCCTTGCATCGATACAGGCAGTTTAACTCAATGAATAAACTCACAGTTAGGACGACAGACGATGAATCCTATCGAATGTTCCGTTTAATGATGGATATTCATAGGTAGAAAAACGTTGCAGTTGTAAGCCACATGTAAGATGTTTAGCATGGAAGATATACAGGAGTAATGACCAGAATCAGGAAGTGGAGGAGATATATAAAGAACTACGGTGAGAGAGAGAGTTCAGCTAGAAAGAAGGGGACAGATCTTAAAGACACAGAACAAGAATAATCACATAGTGTAACACAACAGTGATTGTGGAACCCACTGGCTATAGGAACCACAATGCCGCAATAGAGCATACAGTACAATTCAAGATTGGTTTACCCGTGTTGGCCGTCTCCCTGGAACAGTTAACACTCCACACAATGTGTTTGCTTAACCACAAAAGTATTTTTACTGAATAAGAGATGACAGGTTAAACCAATATGCATTTGCTTATGCAGAGCCCTGCAAAGCCAAAGTGATAAACATATAAGGGTACCAAATATATTGCAATACTATAATACTAAATGTCTTTGAACTAACTATGCTCGCAAGCTTTCCCCTCGTGGGCAATATGGCGCCCACACAGTGTCAACGTGAGTTCCAGTCAGGCCTGACTACCTCTAAACACTGTCACTCCAATGAAAAGGATCTTCGCTAGCAAAACATGGTGCACTTAATGTTTGTAATTCAAGGGATATCAAATAACGTTAGCTGAACTCCGCTAAACTTAGGACGTGAAGTCACGGGTGATAAATTGCTCGGCCTAAGCCAAAAGATGACAGGCCTAATTACAGTTACAAGTCCTGGGCATGTGCCCTCTCACCCGACCAGGCCCAGTCCGTCCCGCTGGTTCTGTGCTGGTACACGATCTCTCCACCACCCATAGTCTCCAGTCCCTCAGACCACCGTATGGAAGTCGGTAGATGGGTCAACTCTTGGATGCTCTGAGATATCAGCAGGCTCTTCGGGTGAGATCCCTCTCTCTGCGACGAGCAGGTTTTCCGGATTCGGTAGGCCCACGATCTCTGGCCTAGACAAGCACAACAAGCCTCAGCACAGGCTCCGACTTGCTGGGCGGGCGATGTCCAAAGAGCCCGCGCGTTGCTCCTCCTCCACTTAAATAACCCTTCCCCAGCAGACCTTGCGCTGGGCAATGCACTGAGGGTGTACAGCTGCACTGTGGGTACAGTAGTCTATATAGTATCCACAGCATTGGAGTCCATGTCTCTCTGTACTACAAATCCCACTTTGCACCTTTCCTTCCAAGTCAAACAGTAGTCAATAGAGTTCCGGAGGGATCTGGGTGCATTTACGTATAAAGTAGTCCTTATAGCATACCAATAGGTGACACCCCGCTACATGTGTATAAGGGTTAAGAAGGCAGCGCAGGGTTAGGACTGCGGCCTTCAGTCCAACCAAAAGTGACGGTTCTGCCGGCCGGAGAACCTGTTATTGTCAGAGGTGGAAGAGAAGCTGTCTAAACTAAGGGACCAGCCACCTTTACCAGGGACAACAGTGAGTAACTGAAGCAAATACCGGAGCAGTATTCTCACCGAACGGGGACGGTGGAGAATCTGGAAACATGAGGCGGTGATCAAGTCAGGAACCCAACCAGCGAAAGGTGACGCTTGCAGAGGAGCCTTGTGTAACAAGCTAGGGACCGAGCCGGTCAGCAGGGGTGAAGCTTGAAGGTATCTGAAGTGCCAAGCTAGGGACCCATCAAGGAAGCGTGGGTGATGCTTGAGGGAGATACCACCAAAAAAGCCTTGAGGAGCTCACGGGATTCAGAGTTAGTAAATCAGAGGGTCCAGTGAGAGACCAGGAGCTCAAGGGACTGAAGAACTACAAGTGGAAGTTGTAGTAAAGCTGAGAGAATGTTACGTTTGAATTAGGAACTGTTAAAGTACTGTAGCCATAGGGGACAGCAAACCTGCACGTGCAGAAGTGGCACCTTGCTGAGGCCTTTCCCTGTACGGCTGTCCTCCTATTGAAGCCTCGGAGTCTGCCTATTAAAATTGCAACTACTTAAGGGTGTCCTGGCCCCAACTTTCTTTTCCTTGCAAAATACTAAAGGACTGGTAAAAGAAATAAACCTCTTTTGCATCCAAGAAGTGTCTGGTGCCCAATGACTTTTACCACCTTTGCACCCACTATGCTTCACAACCCACTACATATTGAAGGATGTCAGCGGTCTGTGGTCTCAAAGGTTCTATATCCCACCATGTATAGAACTATTGTAATCCATATATTGATAGCCTCAAGACTTATGCCGCGTACACACGACCGTTTTTCATGACGAGAAAAATGCAATTTTTTATTTTGGTCATTAAAAACGATCGTGTGTAGGCTCCAGAGCATTTTTTGCGACGTGAAAAATGGCCATTAAAAATTTGGAACATGCTCTATTTTTTCTCGTCGTTTTTCACGTCGTCGTTTTTCTTGTCGTGAAAAACGGCCGTGTGTAGGCTTTAACGACGTGAAAAAAAACGCGCATGCTCAGAAGCAAGCGGGAGCGCTCGTTCTGGTAAAACTAGCGTTCATAATGGAGATAGCACATTCGTCACGCTGTAACGGACTGAAGAGCACGAGGCTGAAAAGCGAGAATCGTCTCTCACCAAACTTTACTAACACGAGGATCAGCAAAAGCAGCCCAAAGGGTGGCGCCATCCGAATGGAACTTCCCCTTTATAGTGGCGTCTTACGTTTCGTACGTCACCGCACTTTGTTCGAGCATTTTTTTTCACAATCGTGTGTAGGCAAGGCAGGCTTGAGAAGAATCACGGTCGTGTGTACGCGGCATAACAGTAGCCTCCCTATGGAAATCTACAGAAGCCCCCAATATTTCTACGGTTATTGCCAGATTGAATACTCAAGCCCAATTAGAACTAATGCTAGCCTACAAAAAACACTCTATCACCTCCTTTGGCAGAAAATGAAAAACTTGGCTATCCCATCCCAGAGCCTCCAAATATTTAAAAGAATGTAAACTTTAAAATCTTTCCTACAGTTTGTATTACTTCGCTCAACAATGTAAGAAATTTGGTGTAGAACATTACGTCTGGCAGTCGTTATTTTTGTTTATTCCCCCTTTTTCTTTATTATTTCCTTTCAGTTGTATAGGCTGTACCAAGGAGTAACTTGGTGATCTCCAAGTCCTACAGTATGTACCCATTAGGGGTAGGCTGGCCTAAGTCATCAAGATCTAAGTACATTTTCCAATGTTTGCCTTTACAGTTTTTATTGTACTACATATGTTGTATATTGAATGCAACAATCATATTTGTTATATTCTATAAAATCTAGGGCTGTTACTGATTAAAATTTTCGTGTTCGATTAATCGTTTTTTTTTTTTACTCGATTAATCTACTAATTTCGATTAATTATAACGCACATACAGATCCAACTACTTTTAGCTGATCTCTTTGCAGGCCGATTCCCAGTGCAGCTACCAACCACTGGAAAAATGGATAGCAGGATACAAAAAACACACAAAGGCAGCGCTCGATGGGAATAGCATTAAAACTTTTATAGTCTTCAAGTAGGTAACAAAATAAATATTGCACTGGAGATAAAATCAATGTAGCTACATAAACTGTAAAAATAAAATCAATGTAGCTACATAAACTGTAAAAATGGTGCGAGTGATACCAAACGGTAGCAAAAGCAGTCAAAAAACATGTAGCTAAGTATGATACTGGTATAAAAATGTGTACAACGATACCACTGCTGAATCCAGATGAGGAGGGGTTAACATCAGTCCGTCGGCATGTAGATGTCCCGTGAAGGGAACTATCACAACTCCCAGTGGATGGCTGTAGAATCCCAGGTTGATAGAGGGAGTGATAGAGGGAAGTGTAACAGCCCTTGCGTGTGGCAGATAGTAAGGTCCCGCCGGCATGCAGATATGAAGGCAGAGCAAAGGAGCCCTTCAGATGGACACGGCAAGCCCCGCCGGTGTCCGTGACGTCACCGGATCTCCAACAGAACTCCCTGAAGACCCGGAAGCCGGCGAATAGGCGAGTACCGATCAAAACAATTTTGATCGATCAAAAAAATTAATCGATTAATCGAGGATTAATAGTTCATTTCCACAGCCCTAATAAAATCGAATAAAAATGTATTGCAAAAAAAAAAAAAGGTTCTCAATAGACTAGAAGAGGTAAGAGATTCTCCTGCATTGGAATGGGCTCAAAGGGGTATAAGGCCGCTTTCACACTGAGGCGTATTTCAGGTGTTTTTGCGCTAAAAATAGCACATAAATAATGCCTGAAATACTACTGCCCCAGCATTCTCAATGTGAAAGCCCAGAGGGCTTTCACACTGAGGCGGTGCGCTGGCAGGAGACAAAAAAATCTCCTGCAAGCCGCATCTTTGGAGCGGTGAAGGAGCAGTGTGTATACCGCTCCTTTACCGCTCCTTCCCATTGAAATCAATGGGACACCGCGGTAATACCACCCGCAAACCGCGGCTATAGCCGCGGTTTGCGGGCGGTATTAACCCTTTTTCGGCCGCTAGCGGGGGTTAAAACCGCACCGCTAGCGCCCAAATATCGCGGTAAACACGACAGTATAGGGCGCTGAAAATCGCGCCGCTATACCATCACCGCATGTGCCCCCCCCAGTGTGAAAGGGGCCTAATTGAATAGGACTTGAGCCAACTTGCTACTTACACAGCAAACATATGCCACAGTCTTTGTACCCACACAATATTATAACCTTTAAAAGACCTTGACACCCCAGTTCAGACTTTTATTTAAATGTTTTTATTAAAACATGAAGCATGATGGATACATGTGTTATATTTTTTAATTAGTTGCTCTGGACAATGAATAGGAAAGTAACTCTTCTGGGAGTGTCGGATCCTACTATTTTTTCAGCTGTCTATTTCCTCCCCAGCTGTCATGGCTCATGCTGACAGTGCTCGAGCTGCTCGCTAATAGTATTATTGAATGAAAGTGGTTCCATCTGCAGCCCTAACAGCGCTGGAAAGAGTCTCTTGAGAGCTCTTAGGGCTGCAAAATTAGAAAAACGTAATTCATTCTGTACCCAGGTGTTTGGCTAGATAGAGAGCAAGTTAGCACACTGTGCTGCAGCTGCTTTCTTTAACCACTTTAGCCCCAGAAGAATTTACCCCCTTAAAGTGGTTGTAAACCCACTTATGCAACTTTCACCTACAGGTAAGCCTTAGATTAAGGCTTACCTGTAGGTGTTTGCAATATCTTCTAAACCTGCACGGTTTAGGAGATATTTTACAAAAAAGAATGCACCATTGTCTACGGCGCATGCGCGCCATAGACAACGGCTCTGCTGCACTGTCAATGCCGGTTTTATCAATGGATAATGCCAGCTTTGATGGCTCCCGCACGCATGCGCGGTGACGTCATTGCCATTCCGGCCAATCAGAGCGCCGGAGCGGCGATACCCGGAAGTAACCTTCCGGAGCAATGTCTGCGGCCGGAGGGGGAGACGAGGATGGCTTCGGGGGCTTAGATCTAAGGTAAGTAATGCATAATGAGCTAGTATGCTAGTCATACTAGCTCATTATGGCTTTGTCTTGCAGGTTTTTATTTATTGTTTTTTTTTTTTCTGGGTTTACATCCACTTTAATGACCAGGCCATTTTTTGCGATATGGCACTGTGTTACTTTAACTGACAATTGCATGGGCGTGCGACGCTCTACACAAATAAAATTGATGTCCTTTTTTCCCACAAATAGAGCTTTTTTTTGGTAGTATTTGATTACATCTGCGGTTTTTATTTTTTGCGCTATTAAACAAAAAAAGAGCAACAATTAAAAAAAAAATTTTTTTTTACTTTTTGCTATAACTCATTCTATATCACAAAGATCGCAATTACACGTATAGCGATACCCCCAGTTAAGAGGGCTGCCTGTTTGTTTTTGGGCCTTGTAGTGCACCGCTGTCAACCCCTAGCAATAGGCTCTAACCTCTCGTGGCACAGTTAGGAAAGGGGATGATATAAGGATGATATAATTGCACTCTCTAATTGTATGGCACAAACCCCTTTATAACACAGCACAGTAATCGACACTGACAACCAATATAACAACTATAAGTTCTTTACTATTGGTAAAAGTAATAAGGGTAAAGAGTATACAGTGTCTCATGCAGATCCCTGCAATATAAGTATACTCATAAAAAGATATAACATTCAGCAATGCAATGACAGTGTAATAAACCCCGCTGCAGCTATCCTCCCTCGTGAGCAAATATGGCGCCCAGCAATGTCTTATACTACCCAGTCAGGCCTGACTATAACTTGGGGTATAGTTTGTTGAAGAAATCTTCGCTAGCAAAACACGGTGGTGCACATAAAGAACAAAACTGTAATCCAATGGGGTAGCGATGACCGCTAACTTTGTAAAGCTGGAGAGACTAGTAAACTCAGTTCAGCAGACAGTCTCCCCAGAATGTAACTGTAATCACTGATGGGCCTGAATAGAGTTAATAGGCAACAAAGGTAACAAGAATGGCGCTCTCTCACCCGACCGGACCGATTCCTGTCCGGTACCTCCGCTACTGTGAGTCGCTTCACAGTGCCCACGATGCTCGGGTCTTCGGTCCTCCTGATGATGGCACTTCACAGCAGGATCGGACGCTCTGCAGGCTCCTCGGTGGAGCGGAGGGCTCTCTGGAAGAAAGTACAAGGCCCAGGCTTCAGGCCTTGCATGCACAGCAGGTCAGCACAGGGATCCTCTTGCTGGGAGGGCGGTGTCCAAAGAGAAAGAACTTGGGCCCGCCTCTCCCTTTTAAAGTCCACCCCAGCAGTCCTTGCGCGGGGAAATGCACCCTGGGTGCCTCAAAGCGTGCTGGGAACTGTAGTCTGTGGGTGAAAACGATACCCCGCTACACACATATTATTCATTAGCTCATAAATCATATACTAGATTAGACTACTTTTTAACAGGCCCAAAGGTATTAGAATGGAATCCCTCAATAGAAATAGGTTCATTTATCTGGTCTGATCACTCACCGGTATTTTTAACAATAAACCCTCCCCAGACCCAGGGAACAAGTTGGTCTTGGCGTTTGAACGATACACTTATGTCAGATCCAATCTGTCATAAGGCAATTATAGAAGCGATTAGTAACTTCATTTCTGACCATGCTCAGGATGAAACAGCACTCCCCTTAAAATGGGAAGCCCTAAAGGCAGTACTACGGGGCTGTTTATTCAACATGGCTTGCGCCTTAAAAAAGAAAAATCTATAACCATCCAAAACACTTTATCAAAACGTCACTCTTTAGAAACTTTACATAAAGCTCGCCATTCTGCAGAAACACTAGCCAACATATCATCCACCAGGGCATCTTTGTTGCAGCTTTTTGAAATATCTCATAACTCATACCAACAAAGATGCGCCCTGGGTAGGTACAGATTTGGGAACAAATGTGGGAGATTATTATCACGTACATTGCATCCCCGCTCTTCCCAGACTTTTATACCTAGTATAAAGAAGTCATCTGGGGAAATTACATCAGACCCACAATCCCTTCAACAAACTTTTCAGGTCTCTATAACCTGGCTCCATCACCATCCTTGGAGGATGAAGAAGGAGCCAATCACCATGTAGCGGGTATTTGAATTTAGGGGGAGCGTCTGGGTGGTAGTGTAACCCAGATGCACTGATTGCTAGGGAATCTGAGACCCTTTTATGGTTCTTGGAGGACTCTGGTGGTGTGAGGTTCCCTGCGGCCTATAGGTGGCATTGTTGCCGGGGGCCGGGGTTGAACTCACACCACGAGACTGTGCCTTTTTGTCCTCCCCTGGCGCTGGTACAGCGGGGCGGGGAACCCGCTGTGACGCAAAGGGAGAGGAGATAAAAAGGGGCGGACGCCCTTACCACAGGGTTCAAAGTTCAGAGTCGGAGGACGCGGCCGCACCCAGGCACCTTCCGCCTGGGTGCTGGCGTTCCGGAGTTCCAGGCCCAGGTGCCCTTGACCTGGCCGGAGCGAGAGATGGAGTCCATCTCAGGCACCTTTAGCCTGGGGTGAGGTACTACTGCTGAGGCCTGGAGCCCAGTAACTTCGACTGGGTTCCGTAAGGGTGGAGGAGTCCGAGGGGCCCTAAGGTGTTGGGACCCGTATCTGAGGCGAGGAGGCCAGGGAGCGTAACCCTGCTGAATAGTCAGGTGCAGCATTAAGCCGGTGACGGTGGGGCCTCTGGTAACTGTCTTGGAGGGATGTCTTCCCCCTGACAGGGGCTGCAACGTAGTGAAGGTAACTCCAGTTCCTGTCCGTTAGAGTCGCTGGAAGAGACTCTGAAGCTAAAAGTACATTTTTACAGCCACCGTGCTTAGCAACCGTTGGTGATACCTCAACGGTTTAGATTTCTTTGAGGATTGTGCCTTGACCTACTCCCCACCAATACTGAACTGTTCTATGGGTCTCAAACTGTCTGCTCGCAAAGGACTATTTGTTTGCCGTTATGGAATAAATAAGTGTTGGACCTTTTCAGTGTGTGGTACTCCAGTTACTGGGAGCAAAGGGGGTTATCAGCAGAACAGACTTGGCTCTGAGTGTTCAAACACAACCCGAGGGTAAACTGGTACTGGCCTTTACCTCTACACCCTGCAATCTAGAGGACACAGGCCGTAGCGCATCTCACTTCCCCCTCCAAGGTACCCCTAGATCAGAGCCAGAGTATCCGATAAAGAAGAGGAAGGGGGTGAGGCCGCTACAACCACATTGAAGAATATGTACAGGAAACTGCTATCCCATTAATAGATGACGACAAAAGAAAATCTTTAGACTGTCCTTTTCTACATGAGGAATTACTGGATGTGATTGCCGATATTCCGTCAGGAAAGAGTCCCGGCCCAGACGGATTCACCCCAAAATTTTATAAAACCTATGTAGCGGGTATTTAAATTTAAGGGAAGCATCTGGGTGGTAGTGTAACCCAGATGCGCTGATTATTGTTTATGGAGGACTCTGGTGGTGTGAGGTTCCCTGGGGTCCGAGGGTGGCGCTGTTGCCCTGGGCCGGGGGTTAAACCCTCACTGCAAGACTGTACTCTTTTTGAGTTGCTGGTAGAGACTTGGAAAAGGAAAGAAGTACATTCACAGCCACTGTGCGCCATAACCGTTGGTGATATCACAATGGTTTAGTTTGATTAAGGGATTGTGCCTTGACCTACTCCCCACTAAAGGCCCAGGTGAGCCAGGGGTTGGGACTGTGTGTGTGGTTGGAGGTGTCGGCAGCCCACAGTTGGTGGGGGCCATTCAGGGGAGTGATTCCGTGTCTACTGGGAATTATCTGCCCACAGAGTTTTATGACACCTCCGACCTGGAGTCATGATCTGATGCTGGTGATGACGGGGAGATCGATGAGATCTTTCATAAGAAGGGATGGGACAAGATGCCGCTACCCTCGTCCCATGCAACAAGGGACCCACCTATGTCTATTGGGGATAGTACACCCCGGGTGGAGGCCTCGGAGCCTAGGGAGGAATCTGGTCCCCTGTCTGCCCTTCCATTTCCTGAATCAACTGTTTCACCTGCTCCTGTTGTGGGAGTGCAACGTGCATCACTGCGGGCTCCTAAGCCCAAATCAACAGAGGTAGTGAAAGTACCTCGTCATCCGGAATCCATCGTTCTGCCTGGAGAGGGAGACCGTGCCACAATGCCACCTTTGGCCAGGCTGCAGCGTCTCTTGTCAAAAGGTTGCCTGTGAAAATGGGTGGGAATACCCATATTTGCCACGAGAATTGCTCTATGAGGTGGAAGTCTTGCGGCAGTGTTGGTACAATGAGTTCGTCTGGACAAAGCTTAAGGTACCTCACGCACGCAGATACCTCTCGTGTTCACCTACAGTTACCAGAAAATTCAAGGACTGTAAGGCAGAGTGGATGTTGGGGAGGCACATCCATGCTGACAGGGTGATTATCTGTCGGAAAGATGGAGAGAACAT
Source organism: Rana muscosa (assembly GCA_029206835.1). Taxonomy (NCBI): domain Eukaryota; kingdom Metazoa; phylum Chordata; class Amphibia; order Anura; family Ranidae; genus Rana; species Rana muscosa. The sequence continues at coordinate 167,010,447 of CM055117.1, read as the reverse complement.
TGAATATAATGTGGAGACCTTTGACAAGCATTTAAAGCCTTTGTTCCTGCCGCACCCAAAGTTCTACTTATAGGAGAAAAGACTCCTTTATATTCTCTTTTATTGCTGAATACAGGGACTGTGCTCTAGTTTCTTTCTTGGGATATTTTACTCTTTGGAGAAATGGGAGCTGTTGCTGTTTGTTCTCCCTCCTTCCCCTCCCATCAATGAAAAGAAATCAGTGACTTTGGGGCATAGCCAGTATAGGGTCACAGCACAGAGAAGTGAAAGTTCATCTGGATCTGACAAGTGTCTTTACCGCGGCATTGCCACCAGGTGGCGGTGTTGCGCAACGATTGTTTGTTTTACATTCTGCACTATACTTATTGGAGCGAATGGGTTTCTTTACGGATAGACCCATTCCTTCCAAGAAAACACATACATTGTGTTAGGATGTGTGTTTCTTTTCTTTTTCCCCTCTGCAGCAGACTCATCTATCAAGGCTGCTGAGAATGGGTTGGTTCTTAGATAGCAGAGAAGGGGGGAATGTTAATGTGTAAAATGTCTAAGTTAAAAAAAAAAAAAAAGGGTTCATTGTTTGTATTCTTGTTTTCCTTTCCCATTCTAGGTCCTGGCACAATTCATGACTAAGTTTGTAGGACTTGGTTCTACCTGTAGTTTGGTCTCTGGGTTGAACTCATGTTACCACTTTTTGGAAGACATGGGTTTGCACCAGACACTAGGGACCAGTGTCAAATCACCAGGGGGAGAGTGTAGCGGGTATTTAAATTTAAGGGAAGCATCTGGGTGGTAGTGTAACCCAGATGCGCTGATTATTGTTTATGAAGGACTCTGGTGGTGTGAGATTCCCTGGGGTCCGAGGGTGGCGCTGTTGCCCTGGGCCGGGGGTTGAACCCTCACTGCAAGACTGTACTCTTTTTGTCCCTTTCCGGCGGTTGTAAAGCGGGGCAGGGAACCTGCTGTGACGCTGGGGAGAGGAGATAAAGGGGGGCGGACGCCCTGGGTTCAGGGTTCAGAGTCGGAGGACCCTGCCGCGCCCAGGCACCTTCGGCCTGGGTGCGGGCATTCCGGAGTTCTGGGCACAGGGGCCCTTGGCCTGGCCAGAGCGGGAGATGGAGTCCATCCCAGGCACCTTTAGCCCTAGGGTGAGGTACTATTGAGGAGGCCTGGGACCCAGTACCTTCGACTGGGTTCCGCAAGGGTGGAGGAGTCCGAGGGGCCCTAAGGTGTTGGGCGCCCGAATCTGAGATGAGGAGGCCGGGGAGTGTAAACCTTCCGAACAGCACGGTGCAGCATTTGCCGGTGACGGTGGGGCCTCCGGTAACTCTCTCGGAAGGATGTCTTCCCTCTGACTGGGGCCACAGCTTAAAGAAGGTAACTCCTATTTCATGTTCGTCAGAGTTGCTGGTAGAGACTCAGAAAAGGAAAGAAGTACATTCACAGCCACTGTGCGCCATAACCGTTGGTGATATCTCAATGGTTTAGTTTGATTAAGGGATTGTGCCTTGACCTACTCCCCACCTGTACTGAACTGTTCGTTGGTCACAACCTGTCTGTGCTAAGTGACGATTTATTGCTGCTAAAGAATAAATAAGAGTTGGACCTTTTCAGTGGTGTGGAACTCTGGTTACTGGGAGCAAAGGGGGGTCAGTTAGAGGAAAGACTTGACCCCGGGTTATACACACGACCCGATGGTAAAATACGTTCGGGCCTTCACCTCTATCCAGAAGAGGACATGGGCCGTGGTGGGTCTCATCCCTCCCCCCAGGTTTCCCCTAGACCAGTCAGCAAGCCGAGAAGAAGAAGGGGTGAGAGGGGTGAGCCCGCTACACCTATAAAGAACACCTATCTTCATTTTTGCTCCAAGTATACAATTCTATTTCCCCCAGGAAACAATTTCCAACTCAGACACTAGAAGCCCATATCACTCTGATTCCGAAACCGGAAAAGGATCTAACACTATGTTCCAGCTACCGCCCGATATCCCTAATTGGGATAGACCTAAAAATTAATAAACTGATTGCGCTACTTCTCCAACCCCTTCTCCCAAATCCGGTACATTCAGACCAGGCGGGTTTTGTCCAAGGAAGAAAAGGATGCAACAATACTATAAAAACGTTTCTATTAATGAATTATGCTCAAACAGCTAAAATACCAGTATGCCTCCTTTCAGTTGATGCAGAGAAGGCATTTGACAGGATTGGATGGCCCTTTCTTAAACAATCACTGATGCAAATAGGTCTGGGCCCAAATTTACTTCATAAGATTTTGGCGCTATACACTAAACCTGAGGCTAGAATAAAGATTAATGGATCGTTGACAACAAGCTTTACTATACAAAACGGTACTCGTCAAGGATGCCCACTATCTCCTTTGTCCTGGTAATGGAGCTTTTTTTTTTAAAAGATTTATTTATTGAGTTTTTTCATGTACAAAGAAAATGGTTACATCACATGTATATAACTGTAGCGGGGGTCTAAATTTAGGGGGTACACCTGGGTGGTAGTATGATCCAGGATGTGTTAATTATGAAAGGATTTACACCATTCAAATTGTGGAAGACTTGGTGGTGTGCTATTCTCCTCGACCTGTGGGTGACGATGTTCCCGCGGGTCGAGGTAGAATCATTGCCACAGTGCTGTCTCCTTTTTGTCCCATTCCGGCGGTGGTACAGCGGGGCGGGGAACCTGCTGTTGCGTCACAGGAGGATATAAAGGGGAGAGACGCCCTCGCCATGAGGTCTTCTTCTTCTGCATCCAGCGCCCAGGCACCTTAGGCCTGGGTGCTGGCGGTTCGGAGTTCCGGCCTAGGTGCCCATGGCCTGGCCGGAGCGGTGTTGGAGTCCATCCCAGGCACCTTAAGCCTGGGGTGAGGTACTACATCGGAGGTCTGGGGCTCAGTGACTTCGACTGGGTCCCGCAAGGGCGGGATTGTCCGAGGATCCCTGAGGTGGATGGGGCTCGTATCTGAGGCGAGGAGGCCGGAGAGGTCACCCTTCTGAAGAAACGGAGGGACATCTTCCCCCCTGATAGGGGCCACAACGCAGCAAAGGTACTCCTGTTTCTGTTCTCTGGGGTCGCTGGTAGAGACCCTGAAGGTTTAAGTTCTTTCACAAGCCATGGGCTTTAGCAACCGCTGGTGAATCCACAGTGGTTTAGTTTACTTATCAGGATAGTGCCTCGACCTGCTCACCCCACCGTATTGAACTGTTTATTGGGTCTCAACCAGTCGGCTAGAAAACGACTGTTTATTGGAGTGTGTTAATAAACAAGAGTTGGACCTTCTATCGGTGTGTGTAACTCTGGTTAATGGGAGCAAAGGGGAGTGTCAGTACAGTAGGACTTGGTTCTTAAAGAGACACACAGGCCCGAGGAGAATAACAGGTACTGGCCTTCACCTCACCCACAGCAATGGGGAGGACATGGGCCGTAGCGCATCTCACCCTCATGTACAACATACCCCTAGACCAAAAAGAGGGGGTGAGGCCGCTACACGTGGGGGCTCGTAAGTCCGGGATAATGTGTGTTTTGACTATGGAACTGAGAACGTCTGTGTTTGAACTTTGCTGCCCGGAGGAGTTCCGGGTGGGTCGGCCATATTACTGGCCAAAGTGCATCCCTGCTCGAAGTCTTGGACATGACCCTAAGACGGGAAAGGCCCATGCAGAAGAGCGAGAAGAGGGAGAAGTCCAGCCGTGTGACGTACTACATGTGGGGGCTTTTACTGCACTGCGCCATGAGGCACCCCATAGCTGCGCAGTTCGTGGGTGGAGACTGGTGGAAGCCCGCGAAAACGTGCAAGTTGTGGGAGGAGTCTGGCCATGTGAGGAGATACACGTGGAGACTCCGGCGCGTGGTCAGTGCGTGATGGAGCAGCAGATAGTCGGGATGACCTCAAGTTCCCCGTGGATTACGGTTCCCTACCCCACAAAGATGACTGCTTTTTCTGCTCCCCTTACAGACACGGGGATAAGACTTAGGCCCTGGGCCGTTGGCTCTGTACACCTGCAGAGACACGGAGGCCCTCGGCGTGATCTGTCCCGGATGCTCGGGACTGGTGGTCAACCTGAAGCCATTCGGGCGTTGCGAGGCATGCAAGGAGTTTCTATTAGAGGTAGAGCCATCCACAGCAAGGCCCCGGGCCCTTCGCCTCAACTGCCTCACAGGTACCGCTACTCCGGAAGGGGAGATCCAGGCCTTTGCGGAGGTTCCCGTACGCACTGACCAGGGCGACGTGACTGCCCAACCAGAGACTGAGAGAGAAAAATCAGAGGATGCTGCTTCGGTCGCCACAAGCTTCCTGCTCCCACCTCCGAAGAGGAAAGTCGGCCTGGTACAGGCCTCCTGTGGTCGTGGTCGAGCTTCACCCCGCCGCTTGCCTGGCCTGGATGGCGCCGGTAGAGAGAAAAGTCCTGGACATCCTGCTTCTTCAAAAGGTCCAGGTGAGCCAGGGGCTGGGACTGTGGTGGTGGTTGGAGGTGTCGGGAGTCCACAGTCGATGGAGCCCGTAAGGGAGGGTGATTCCGTGTCAACTGGGAATTACTTACCCGCAGAGATGTATGACACTTCCGACCTGGAATCGCTGTCGGACTGTGGAGATGATGGTGAAATTGACGAACTCTTTCACCGCAAGGGCTGGGACAAAAAGCCATTGCCCGTGCATCTCGGGATCTGCCTATGTCCACAGGAGACAGTACGCCCCGGCGGAAGCCCCGGAGCTCGCGAGGAAGCCTAGTCCTCCGCTTGTTCTTTCACCACCCGCAGCATCACCCGTTCTGGTAGCGGGAACACAGCGCGCATCACTGCGGGCACCGAGATTCAACTCATCAGAGGTAGTTAAAGTACCTCGGCATCCAGAAGCCATTGTGCCGCCCGGAGAAGGAGAGCGGGCCACGATGCCACCTTTGGCCCGACTGCAGAGGCTCTTCAGTCAGAGGGTTGCCCACGAGTATGGATGGGGGTATCGTTACTTGCCTCGGGACTTGCTTTTTGAGGTCGAAGTCCTGCGTCAGCGATGGTATGACGAGTTTGTCTGGGAGATGCTTAAAGTGCCTCATGCCCGCCAGTACTTGTCCTGTTCACCATCAGTGTCTAAACAATTCAAGGACTGCAGAGCGGAATGGATGTTGGGCCGTCATATCCATGCAGACAAGGTGCTTATCTACCGGAAGGATGGAGAGGCCATTGACTATACTGTTGAAACCTTTGATAAGCATCTGAAGCTCCTGTTCTTACCGCATCCGGAGTTCTATTTGTAGGAGAAAAGACTCCTGTATGTTCTCTTGTTGCTGGACTTTCTGGAAGTGTTTTCCCAGAATACAAGAACTGTGCCCTGGTTTTTTTTTTTTATTTGGGCTTTTTCACTCTTTGAAGAAATGGGAGCCGTTTGTTTTGTTCTCCCTCTTTCTTCCTGCATTAAAGGCAAAGACATTGGGGTAGAATCAGAGTAGGGACACAGTCAGAAGAAGGAGGGTCGTCTGGAAGATTCAACCAAGTGTCATTACCGCGACACTGTCATCAGGTGGCAGTGTTGTGCAATGACGTTTTTTTTTTTTTACACTTGCACCACCTTGCTCATTGGAGCGAATAAGTCTCTCGGCTGATAGACCCATTCATTCCAAGTTACACCAATGTGTTAGGATGTTTTGTTTTTTTCTTTCCCCTCTGCAGGAGATACATCTGTCAAGGATACTGAGTATGGGGTGGTTCTTAGACAGTAATGGGAGGGATTGTAATTTAGTATATGTTCAAATGGTTTTATTGCAAAGTTCTATTATTTTATGTTCCCCTTCCCTTGAGCAGGTCTTGGCAAAAATTGGGATTTCAGATTTGAGGGATGCCCTCTGGGGTCAGGCCTATGTTACCACTCCTTGGGAGACATGGGTTTGCACCAGACGCTGGGGGACCAGCGTCAAATCACTAGGGGGAGAGTGTAGCGGGGGTCTAAATTTAGGGGGTACACCTGGGTGGTAGTATGATCCAGGATGTGTTAATTATGAAAGGATTTACACCATTCAAATTGTGCCACAGTGCTGTCTCCTTTTTGTCCCATTCCGGCGGTGGTACAGCGGGGCGGGGAACCTGCTGTGGTGTCACGGGAGGATATAAAGGGGAGAGACGCCCTCGCCACAAGGTCTTCTTCTTCTTCTGCATCCAGCGCCCAGGCACCTTAGGCCTGGGTGCTGGCGGTTCGGAGTTCCAGCCTAGGTGCCCATGGCCTGGCCGGAGCGGTGTTGGAGTCCATCCCAGGCACCTTAAGCCTGGGGTGAGGTACTACATCGGAGGTCTGGGGCTCAGTGACTTCGACTGGGTCCCGCAAGGGCGGGATTGTCCGAGGGTCCCTGAGGTGGATGGGGCTCGTATCTGAGGCGAGGAGGCCGGAGAGGTCACCCTTCTGAAGAAACGGAGCAGCATCAACCCGGTGACAGAGGGGCCTCTGGTAACTCTCTTGGAGGGACATCTTCCCCCCTGATAGGGGCCACAACGCAGCGAAGGTACTCCTATTTCTGTTCTCTGGGGTCGCTGGTAGAGACCCTGAAGATTTAAGTTCTTTCACAAGCCATGGGCTTTAGCAACCGCTGGTGAATCCACAGTGGTTTAGTTTACTTATCAGGATAGTGCCTCGACCTGCTCACCCCACCGTATTGAACTGTTTATTGGGTCTCAACCAGTCGGCTGGAAAACGACTGTTTATTGGAGTGTGTTGATAAACAAGAGTTGGACATTCTATCGGTGTGTGGAACTCTGGTTAATGGGAGCAAAGGGGAGTGTCAGTATAGTAGGACTTGGTTCCTAAAGAGACACACAGGCCCGAGGAGAATAACAGGTACTGGCCTTCACCTCACCCACAGCAATGGGGAGGACATGGGCCGTAGCGCATCTCACCCTCATGTACAACATACCCCTAGACCAAAAAGAGGGGGTGAGGCCGCTACATAACATTGCACATTAATGATAGCACCACAGGGCTATATGGTATTATCAAAAAAATTGTGAACCCTGGTTCCTCAACGGAGGAAAACGAAAAAACGAAATAAGTAGGTCGACCAAAGTGGGCCACGTAGGGCCCCACTATGGGAAATCATAGTATAGTAAGCAGTGGATATATAACCAAGTACAGTCAACCCCTACATATACACACGCACACGCACACGCACACACCCAGCCATATACACCTCACCGCCCGGTAATGGAGCATTTAGCAACAGCAATCAGACAGAATTCTTCCATTACGGGCATACAGATAAATCAAAGGGAAATAAAATTAGCCTTGTTTGCCGACGATCTATTACTCTATATCACTAACCCACATGTCTCTATACCTTCTATTTTATCTAAATTTCAACGTTTCGGTACCCTTAGACCCCATTCACACAGGGGCGACTTGTCAGGGGACTCAGCCGCCTGACAAGTCGCGTCCCGTTCTGTACAATAGAACCGTTCTAATAGGAGCGACTCAAGTCGCTCCGACTTAGAAAAAGGTTCCTGTACTACTTCAAGATGACTTCAGGGCGACTTCCATTGACTTCAATACAGAAGTCATTTTGGAAGTCACCTTTGAAGTCATGTGAAGAGCGCCCGGCAGAGTCGCGTGACAAGTCGTGCCCCCCCTGTGTGAATGGGCTCTTAGCAACTTTAAAGTAAATGTATCAAAATCAGAAATTCTTAATGTGTCACTTAGACCACAACAAGTGACGGCACTGTAAAATAATTTTTCGTTCAAAATCTGTTCCTCTGCATTAAAATACCTAGGTATTTCTATTCCCTCTGACCCGAATCATTTATATCCAACAAATTATATTCCTCTTATGCAACGCACCCTACAGGATCTTAAAAAATATGATTGTAATCAATACTCGTGGTTTGGGAGGATTAATATACTGAAATGGACATAATACCTCAGTTTTTATATTTATTTTAAACCACTCCTGTCTTTGTCCCTAGATCTTATTTTTCCACCTTACAGTCGGCTTTTACAAAGATTATCTGGGGTCATAGGAAACCTAGATTACATAAGAATTTATTAGCATTGCCTAAAATAAAAGGAGGAGCAGGCGCACCTGATTTATACTATTACTATGTAGCGGCAGTATTAACAAGGATAGTGAATTGGTTTCATTTTTCTCACACTAAGCATTGGGTATTAATAGAGCAATAGTTAAATCAATTTGATCTTAAGGCGCTTCCTTGGCTAGATTTTGATACCAGTGATACTCACCGAGATCCATCCCTCACCTTGCCCTCTCTTACTTCCCATCTATTAAAAATCTGGGCTAAAACAGCCCTACAACTAGAACTTTCCTCACAAGTAGGACCTATGACACCTTTATTTGGTAATCCACGATTTCCGCCAGCTTTAAACCGGAAAAGTTTTCTTGCATGGAATAAAGAATCACATCGAAGAGTGTGCCAGATCCCTTGCCAGGAAACATTCCCGTCTGTACAGTATTAAACATAATCTTTACACAGCAACCATCATTTACGCAATGGTTGGAATATCGGCAATTACTATCATTCCTGTCTTCCATTCCCCCAAATAAATCTTTCCATAGAGATGTAACCCAGTTCGAACTTTTGTTGCTACAAGATTCAAAACCAAAACATGTTTTATCAACAATATATAAGATATTTACCATAAAAAATCACCTGAACCTCCCGAATATATAAACAAATGGGCGAATGAGCTTAATGTTCAAATTGAAGATGCAGAGTGGGAGAAGTCATTTAACTTAACACATTGTATGTCAATAAAGCGAAGCTCTGCCATTAAAAAAATATTAAAAGCCAGCAGCTACAAATACTGCAGCTGCTGACTTTTAATATATGGACACTTACCTGTCCTGGAGTCCAGCGACGTCTGCAGCAGAAGACGAGCAATCGCTCGTCTACCTGCTGCCCCCACCGCCATCCTCGGTGAGGGAATCAGAAAGTGAAGCATTCCGGCTTCACTGCCCGGTTCCCTACGGCGCATACGCGAGTCACGCAGCGCCGTCCTAACTGGTCCCCACTGTGTTCTGGGAGCCGTGTGTTTCCCAGAACACAACGGGCGGGGGCGGGAAGTGATGCACTACCTCAGAGAGGACTCCCGGAAGTGGGTGCAAATACCTGTCTTAGACAGGTATCTGCACCCCCCTCCCCCCTGAAAGGTACCAAATTTGACACCGGAGGGGGGGAGGGTTCCGATGAGCAGAAGTTCCACTTTAGAGTGGAGCTCTGCTTTAACAATTAAAGCACAAGAGACAAACTACAAACTTCTCTCTAGATGGCACTGGAGCCCACTGTCACTTCAGCGTATATACCCATATAAATTGGATATATGCTGGCGGTGCCATGTGGCCAAAGGCTCATTGTTTCATATTTGGTGGAAATGCCCTCAAATTTTTAATTTTTGGGAAAAGATTATGCAATTATACACTTCAGTTACTGGGGAACCAATATTAAACACGCCACAAATGACCTTACTCTCGATTCTGCCAGGATCATATAAAACCATCAAAAAGTCTTTTGAGACACTGGTTGATAGCAGCAAGACTAGTCATACCACGGCACTGGCGCTCAATACAAATTCCATCAGTCAAGGAATGGGCTAATGAAATGGACTGTATAGAGAAGATGGAAACACTCTTAGCACATGAACTAGACACACACGAGGAGTGCCACCGGACATGGGCTCCCTGGAGGGTATATAGGGAAACAAAGTAAGGAAAATAGATGTGATAAGTAAGGGTTCTAATATAGGAAATCTACACCTGCTGCCATCTTTCACCCCATTCCTCTCCCCTCCCGTCCCTCTTTTTTTTTCTTTTTTTTTGGTTTTGTTTTGTTTTGTCTTGTTTTGCTATGTTTTGTCTTGTTTTTTGAGTTATGTATGAAATTGTATTTGAAATTGGCTAGATGAAATAACTACATTATCTATATATGTATGAATTTTTCAATGTCTGTATTATAACTGCATAATAAAATCAGATTGAATATAAAAATGACACTGGCAGGGGAGGGGTTAACACTAGGGGGCGATCAAGGGGTTAAGTGTGTCCTAGGGAGGTGTTTCTAACTGTGGGGGGAGTGGATTGACTGGGAGTAGAGAGAGATCGCTGTCCCTGATAACTAAGAATAGACAATCTCTCTCTACTTCCCTGTTAGAATGGGGATCTACTTTGTTTACACTGGCAGATCCACATTCTTGCTCTCTGTGGAGCGATCGTGGGTGGCCGGCTGCATCGCGGCCACCAGCCACGCCCATTGGCTCCGGCGATGCACCACCTGCTCTAGCTATTGAACGAAGCGCCGTACTGGTATGGTGATTCGTGCAATAGAACCACCCTTCCGCAGTATATCTGCGGCGGCTGGGCGGCAAGTAATTAAAGGAATTGTAAAGGCAGAAGGTATATTTATATTCTATGCATTAAGATAAAAAGCCTTCTGTGTGTAGCAGCCTCCCCAGCCCCCCCCCCCAATACTTACCTGAGCCCCTCAATGGCCACTCATTAAAATTAGAGGAAAAGAGATTTAACCTTAAACTGCGTAGAGGGTTCTTTACTGTAAAAGCGGCAAGGATGTGGAATTCCCTTCCACAGGCTGTGGTTTCAGTGGGGAGCATAAGCACCTGAACGACCACAACATACAGGGATATACAATGTAATACTGACATATAATCACACACATAGGTTGGACTTGATGGACTTGTGTCTTTTTTCAACCTCACCTACTATGTAACAATATGTAACTATGTAACTATGTAACCTGACCAGAGGACTGAAGCAAAGAAAACAAAGCAGTCCAAACTAAACAAGCTCTATTTAAATCCTTTTATAGGATTTATAGATATTAGCTTAGAGAAACAACAGCCAAGCCAGGGGCGGATCCAGAGATTAGTCTCGGGAGGGGCACTACCAGAAAAAAATAATTTTGGGAGCAATTTATCAGGGAAATGACTGGTGTTAGCGCTCCAACGATCATGGCACCATGGTTGTTATGGTGTCAGGATGATTGAAGCTCATTATTTATATTATTACATTGTAATATTAAATGAAATGGTTCAACTCACCATAATGCAGAATCAGTGGGTGCCCCAGTGCGTCACTTGCCACGTCACCTGCCACCAGATGCAGCTTGTCACTTGCCACATCACCTGCCACACGTTGCGGATTGTCACTTGCCACACGTTTTGGATTGTCACTTGCCACGTCACCTGCCACATGTTGTGGAATGTCACTTGCCTGCCACCAGATGCAGATTGTCACTTGCAACGTCACTTGCCACATGTTGCGGATTGTCACTTGCCACGTCACCTGCCACAAGTTGCGGATTGTCACTTGCCACATGTTGCAGATTGTCACTTGCCACGAGTTGCGGAATGTCACTTGCCTGCCACCAGATGCAGATTGTCACTTGCCACCTCACCTGCCACACCTTGCGGATTGTCACTTGCTAAGTTGGTGTTTTGCTTGTGTGACAGCAGGAAGGTAAAGTCACCTGGTTGCATCCAGGGGGGTAGGTATATTTCTCCCAGATTCAGGCTTTATGCCGACTTATACAACTAGGGAGAGAGTTGATGAAGCCCAGCTGAGGCTAGTGGGCTCATGGATGATTCATATCTCTAGGGAGAGTGCTGGGCGTCGTGCAGGCAGGGAGTTGATGAGACCAGCTGAAGCTTGTCAGCTCGTTTAAGGCCTCTATAAAAACTCCCAGCTTCATTAGGTGTTTGCTCATGCCTGGACCCAGACCTGTGTGGACTGTCTAGGGAGAGTGAACCCCTGTGCGGTGAGACAAAGCCTGTGTGGCTATTTGTTTGGACATTTACTAAACCAGGGACTTAGGGACTAGGACAGCACCAGGCTGATCCCAGTTGTTAGTTAGGGAAACCTGCATGTTTAGTCAGAGGTCAAGCTGACCAGGATTTATTTTGTTTATGTTTCTTTTTGCTTTGCTGTGTTTTTGTCACTGTAAATAGAAAAATAAACCGCACCTTTTGATCTTGAAAACCACAACCTCCGTCTGCTGGGCCTGTTTTTGTGTGGGGAGCCCATCCAGGGGGTCACACACACACGCTACCGAGCTAACCCCCTCACAGTTGGTGGAGAACCAGTGGCAGTTTTTTTTTAAGCCAGCATGGAGGAGATACTGAAACAGCTGGCTCTAGCAAATGCCAATCAACAGCAGACAAATGCAGGTTTGCAAAAGAGCTTCGCAGCCCAGCAACAAGCCCAGCAGCAATCTGAGGCCCGCTTCATAGACCTGTTGCAGAAGCAAGAGCAGAGACTACAACAACAGATGGAAGCAGTAATGCAGCAACGTCCGCAGACCAGTGAGGAAAGCCGTCCCACTAATACCGCGTCCTTTGGGGTGAGTCGTTTATTGACAAAAATGACTGGAGAGGATGATCCAGAGGTATTTTTGACCACATTTGAAAGGACTGCTGAAAGAGAAAAGTGGCCTGAGGAGCAGTGGGCTGGACTGGTGGCTCCTCTGTTAACTGGTGAATCGCAGAAAGCTTACTATGACCTAGAGCCTGACCAAGCAAAAGACTATGTGATGCTAAAAGCTGAAATATTGGCAAGGCTGGGTGTCACCCTGGCTGTCCGGGCTCAGCGTGTGCATAACTGGACTTTCCAGCTTGGAAAACCCCCCCAGGTCTCAAATGTATGATCTCATTCACCTGAGCAGGAAGTGGCTACAGCCAGAGACTTTGTCCGCACCGGAGATTGTGGAACGTGTTGTGATGGATCGTTTCTTGAGAGCTCTTCCTACCGCCATTCAAAAGTGGGTAAGCCATGGAGACCCAGAAACGGCCGGTAAACTTGTGGATCGTGTAGAGAGATACTTGGCTGCAGAGAACCTGACGGCCTCTTCCAGAGACTCTCGGACTTTCCACCCTAAGACCAGACCATCCCCAGGGGCGGATAAGATGATTCCAAGGGGTGAGGGTGGAGAGAGTGAGAGGGTGGGAGCTCTGCCCAGGGTTTGGCGAGAACAGCCTGGGAAGTCGGGGGCTCAAGAGGCAGCCAAAAGGATTGTTTGCTACCGCTGCCGGCAAACGGGACATATTGCAGCAAATTGCCCGGTTGTGGAGGAACCCATGCAATGTGACTTTCTGACGGACAGACGTCAGTCGCTGTGTGCGACAGTCGCATGCACTGCCATTCGGGGAACTGAGAAACATTTATGCAAAATGTGTATTAATGGTAGAAATGTTGTGGTATTACTGGATTCAGGTAGCCTTGTGACCCTGATAAAGGCTGAATTAGTTAAAACAGAGGTCTCTGGGAATAGCAAGGTAGCTGTTATTTGTGTGCATGGGGACACCCGAGAGTATCCAGTGACTACAGTGTGTTTCAAGACCCCCAAAGGTACCCTCTCTCATCCAGTGGGGTTAGTATCTCAATTACCGCATGATGCCATTGTGGGAAGGGATTTTCCGAAGTTCTGGGAACTGTGGGATGATCCTGAGCCCCCCACTGGTGCCCCTATGTACCAGGAAGGTGATAGCCAGAACTCCTCTGAGAGTGGTGAGGACTCTCCAGAATTTCCCTTGTCAGTATTGGCAGGCGAGACTCAAGAAACTGGAGAGGAGCCCACCTCCTCAGACGAAAACCTACCGTCTGTGGAGTTTTCTGATCTTGAGGTTCACAGGGAAAATTTTGCCACAGAACAGTTAAAGGACCCCGCCCTAATAAAGGCAAGGGAAAACGTAGTGGAAATAGATGGCGAGTTAGTGAACCCAGATAATACCTGCACTTACCCATACTTCAGCGTAGAGAAGGACCTACTGTATCGGGTGGCAAAAAGGGCAGAAGAAACCGTTGAGCAGCTTGTGGTGCCCAAACCTTACAGGAAGTTGGTGTTGGAGTTGGCCCATGGGCACATTCTTGGAGGTCATCTGGGGACAGAGAAAACCCGAGAGAGGGTATTACAGAGATTCTATTGGCCTGGGGTGATGAAGGACATAGAAAATTATTGTTCCTCCTGCCCTGTGTGTCAGAGGTCGGCCCCGATGCCACATTTCCGTAGCCCGCTGGTCCCTCTACCCATCATTGAGGTCCCGTTTGAGAGGATCGCAATGGATTTGGTAGGTCCTATAATCAAGTCCGCTAGGGGGCACCAGTACATATTAGTTATAATGGACTATGCCACCCGTTATCCAGAAGCGATCCCTCTCCGAAATACCTCGGCCAAAACCATAGCCAAAGAGCTATCTCTTGTTTTTAGCCGGGTGGGTATTTGTAAAGAACTGCTTACGGACCAAGGTACACCCTTTATGTCCCGGGTTATGAAAGAGCTGTGTAAATTGTTCAAAGTGACGCAATTGCGTACGTCTGTGTATCACCCCCAAACCGATGGGCTGGTTGAAAGATTCAACAAAACCCTAAAACAAATGTTGAAGAAAGTGGTGGATAGAGATGGAAAGGATTGGGACTGTCTACTTCCTTATTTGATGTTTGCTATTAGGGAGGTGCCCCAATCCTCTACGGGATTCTCCCCCTTTGAGTTACTGTATGGGAGACACCCAAGAGGGCTGTTGGATATTGCCAAGGAAACTTGGGAAAGTGAGAGTTCTCCCCACAGGAGTGTGATTGAGCATGTCGCCCTGATGCAAGATCGAATTGCACAGGTAATGCCCATCGTGAAGGAACATTTGGCCCCTGCGCAAGGATGACACGCAAATTCGTGAAGCGTTCCATATTTTTAAATTGGAATGATACAGAGAAGATTAGCATGGCCCCTACGAGATAATGGAAAAAGTGAGCGAAGTGAATTACAAGGTCAGACAACCAGGAAGGCGAAAGCCCGAACAGATCTATCACGTTAATCTGTTGAAAGCCTGGAGGGATAGAGAGTCCCTAGTCGCAGAAACTTGGTCACCAGCTCAAACTGGTTGCGTGATTCCGGAGGTTGGAATAGCAGCCACCTTGTCACAACCCCAACAACAGGAGGTTAAGGAGTTTGTGCTCCGCAACAGGGAGGTGTTCTCTGAGCTGCCGGGACAAACATCTGGGGTAGAGCATGATATTATTACCCCGCCCGGTGAAAGGGTGAAGTTAAAACCCTATCGGATCCCAGAGGCCCGACGGGAGGCAATACGGGAGGAAGTACAGAAAATGCTGAACTTAGGGGTGATAGAGGAGTCCCAAAGTGATTGGTCTAGTCCCATTGTGTTGGTGCCTAAACCGGATGGGAGCTGGCGATTTTGTAACGATTTTCATCAGTTGAACAAAGTTACAAAATTTGACACCTACCCCATGCCACGTATAGATGAGTTGATCGACCGGCTGGGAACAGCCCGATACATGACGACTCTTGACCTCACAAAAGGGTATTGGCAAATTCCCCTGGCCAAGTCGGCCAAAGAGAAAACCGCATTTGTAACCCCAGGCGGGGCGTTTCAATATAAGAGAATGCCGTTCGGGTTACAGAATGCGCCGGCCACATTCCAGCGCAAAATGGACCAGATACTGAGGCCCCATCGGAAGTATGCTGCGGCTTACCTGGATGACGTAATTGTCCATAGCACAGATTGGGCCTCACATCTGCCAAAAGTGCAAGCAGTCCTAGACTCTATCCGGGAAGCGGGGTTTACGGCTAACCCCAAGAAGTGTACCATTGGGCAGGAGGAGGCCAAATATCTTGGGTACACCATTGGCAGGGGAGTAATAAAACCCCAACTCAACAAAGTCGAGGCCATCCAGAGTTGGCCACGTCCCAACAGCAAGAAGCAGGTACGAGACTTTCTGGGAATCGCGGGTTATTATCGGCGCTTCATTCCCCACTTTGCTTCTAAGGCTGTGCCCCTAACCAACCTGACGAAAGGGAAAGGGTCGGTCATGATTAAATGGACCCCCGAGGCTGAGGCAGCGTTCCAATTCTTGAAACAAGCCTTATGTAGCCAGCCAGTGTTGTACTCACCCGACTTCTCTAAAGACTTTGTCGTACAAAGTGATGCGTCAGATGTGGGGTTAGGAGCAGTATTGTCCCAGGTCTGGAACGGGGAAGAGCACCCAGTCATTTACCTCAGCAGGAAGTTGAAGTCCCATGAGGTAAATTACGCCACGGTTGAAAAGGAGTGTTTAGCGGTGAAGTGGGCTCTAGATTCCCTTCGGTACTATCTGCTAGGTAGGCACTTTGACATGGTTACGGATCACGCTCCGTTAAAGTGGATGGCTCAAAACAAGGAGACAAATAGAAGAGTAAATAGGTGGTTCCTGGCCCTACAGGAATTCAACTTCACAGTAAAGCATCGCCCTGGCGTTCAAATGGGGAATGTGGATGCTTTGTCTCGAGTACATGAATGCCTGATTGCTGGTGTTCCAACCCCAAGGTTAAAACAAGAGGGGGGGGTATGTGACAGCAGGAAGGTAAAGTCACCTGGTTGCATCCAGGGGGGTAGGTATATTTCTCCCAGATTCAGGCTTTATGCCGACTTATACAACTAGGGAGAGAGTTGATGAAGCCCAGCTGAGGCTAGTGGGCTCATGGATGATTCATACCTCTAGGGAGAGTGCTGGGCGTCGTGCAGGCAGGGAGTTGATGAGACCAGCTGAAGCTTGTCAGCTCGTTTAAGGCCTCTATAAAAACTCCCAGCTTCATTAGGTGTTTGCTCATGCCTGGACCCAGACCTGTGTGGACTGTCTAGGGAGAGTGAACCCCTGTGCGGTGAGACAAAGCCTGTGTGGCTATTTGTTTGGACATTTACTAAACCAGGGACTTAGGGACTAGGACAGCACCAGGCTAATCCCAGTTGTTAGTTAGGGAAACCTGCATGTTTAGTCAGAGGTCAAGCTGACCAGGATTTATTTTGTTTATGTTTCTTTTTGCTTTGCTGTGTTTTTGTCACTGTAAATAGAAAAATAAACCGCACCTTTTGATCTTGAAAACCACAACCTCCGTCTGCTGGGCCTGTTTTTGTGTGGGGAGCCCATCCAGGGGGTCACACACACCCGCTACCGAGCTAACCCCCTCACACTTGTCAGAGTCAGGCAGCAGAGAGATGATGTAAGCTCTCTGCTGCCTGCACAGTGAGGGCGGAAGTTACTGCAGGGATGCAGGGCGGGCACTGGGTGGTGAGAGATGATGTCATCTCTCTGCTCCCCCAGCCACCGGCTTGTTGAGGGGCGGATCCACGGGAGGGCAACTGCTACCCCCAAGAAATTAGTTTTAGTTGCGGAACTTGCAAGCGCCTGAGAATCTGAGCGGGCGGTAGTTGCGGAACTTGCGAGAGCCTGGGAGTCTGAGCGGGCGGCTCCGCGTGCGAGTGACAGCGTGGGCTGCCGGGTGCCTCAGTATGTGGGCGGGCGGCTCGGCAGCGAGTGAGAGTCAGAGAGTGGGCGGTCAGCTGGTCGGCTCTGTGGGTGAGCGGGCGGCTGGCCAATCAACAAGCCGGCAGCCAGGGGAGCAGAGAGATGACATCATCTCTCACCGCCCAGCGCCCACCCTGCATCCCTGCAGTAACTTCCGCCCTCACTGTGCAGGCAGCAGAGAGATTACATCATCTCTCTGCTGCCTGACTCTGACAAGCAAAACACCTTAGCAAGTGTAAATCTGCAAGGTGTGGCAGATGAGGTGGCAAGTGACAATCTGCATCTGTTGGCAGGCAAGTGACATTCCACAATTTGTGGCAAGTGACATTCCGCAACTTGTGGCAAGTGACAATCCGCAACATGTAGCAAGTGACAATCCGCAACATGTGGCAAGTGACAATCCGCAACTTGTGGCAGGTCACGTGGCAAGTGACAATCTGTATCTGGTGGCAGGCAAGTGACATTCCGCAACATGTGGCAGGTGATGTGGCAAGTGACAATCTGCAATGTGTGGCAGGTGAAGTGGTAAGTGACAATCCGCAACGTGTGGCAAGTCACAATCTGCAATGTGTGGCAGGCGACGTGGCAAGTGACAACCTGCAACGTGTGGCAGGTGACGTGGCAAGTGACAAGCTGCATCTGGTGGCAGGTGACGTGGCAAGTGACAAGCTGCATCTGTTGGCAGGTGACTTGGCAAGTGACAATCCGCAATATGTGGCATGTGACGTGGCAAGTGACAAGCTGCATCTGGTGGCAGGTGACGTGGCAAGTGACACACTCTGGGCACCCACTGATTCTGCATTATGGTAGATTGAACCATTTAATTTTATATTACAATGTAATAATATAAATAATGCACTTCAATCATCCTGACACCATAACAACCATGGTGCCATGATCATTGAAGCGCTAACACCAGTAATTTCCCTGATAAATTGCCCCCCAAAAAAATATTTTCTGGTAGTGCCCCTCCCGAGACTAGACTCTGGATCGCCCCTGCCGCCTGCTCACTCACAGACTTGACCAGCTGACCGCTCACTCTCTGACTCTCACTCGCCGCCGAGCCGCCCGCCCACACACCGAGGCACCCGGCAGCCCACGCTGTCACCTGCCCGTGGAGCCGCCCGCTCAGACTCGTAGGAGCCCGCAAGTTCAGCAACTACCGGTGCTCAGACTCTCAGGCGCCCGCAAGTTCCGCAACTAAAACCAATTTCTCGGGGGTGGCAATTGCCCCGTTGCCCCCCTGGATCCGCCCCTGAGCCAAGCCTGATCAGTCTCTTCCTGCCTGTATGAGAAACTGGAAGAGATGAACAAGAGTGGAATACTGCTCTCTACGACAGAAGATCTCATCCGAGAGAAAGGACTTCAATCTGATAGCAGGAACCAAGGCCTATTTGGCCAATAGGGAATTACTGAAAAGATTGCTGCTGTCTTTAGCAACAGACCCCCAAAAACCCCCCAAAAAACTGTATATTGATAGAACTGGAAAGCATATGGCTTGAGAGATCTTTCCTGATCTGACACAGCATCCGCACCCAGGGCTTGGCCTAAGCTCCTAGGGAAATGATTTCCAGCTTGTAACAGTAAGGAGATGCTACCAGATCTAACTCTGAAATCTTGTCCAGATGATAAATTTACAAGATTGACAAGATGATAAATCTTTTCCAGAGATCTCTAAATGATAAAAGTGGTCGGGCATGGTCATGTTGAATGAAAAGTTAAGGAACAGAGGGCGCCCCAGCCTGGTACATTACCTTTGCAATAATTTTATTATTAAAAAAGGATGTAGATAAATACTCACACAAACGACATCATCAATAGGGCATAACAAAGTCCAAAAGGTATATCCGCCCATGGATAGGAGGAGCCCAGTTCTGGGGTGTCATGTGATCCTCCCAGACCACTATATAAAGATCAGCTATGCATGTTCCAAAACCAACTCTGAAGAAGAGGGGATTCCCCTCGAAACACGCCAGCTTTTTTGGAAATTCATCTTACATTTGCAATCTGCAATCTGGGAACACCCAAGAGGATAGTATGTGACCGGTCAAAATATATTAATGCATTAAAGTGTCTGTTCACCAATGCCAGAAGTCTGCCAAGCAAAATAGGTGAGTTGGAAGCTCTGGTGCATGAGGAGAGCTATGATGTAATCAGTATTGCTGAAACTTGGCTTCATTCCTCACATGACTGGGATATTAATATTCCTGGCTATGCACTCTTTCGGAAAGACAGGGTAAAAAGGAAGGGTGGAGGGGTCTGTCTCTATGTGAGAAGTGATCTCAAAGCGAGTGTGAAAGAGGACCTAGTGGATGGAGAGTGTGATGAGTCTGAAGCATTATGGGTGGAACTGCATACAGATGTGCGTAGTTCAAAGCTAATCATTGGAGTTTGTTATAGACCACCCAATGTTAATGAGGAGTTAGAGACTCAGCTCCTTGCACAGATGGAAAGGGCTGCAAGAGCTGGGACGGTGATAATAATGGGGGATTTTAACTACCCAGAAATTGACTGGAGTAATGGAACTGCTGGGACAGTTAAAGGGCAAAAATTTATAAACCTATTGCAGGACAATTTTATGGTCCAGTTTATTGAGGCCCCAACTAGGAATGATGCTCTGTTGGACCTGGTAATCTCAAACCATGCAGAGCGTATTACTGATGTTCAGATAAGGGAACACCTGGGTAGCAGTGACCATAACATGATTTCATTTGATGTTAGTTGTAAGCAAAAATCACATACAGGAAAGATAAAAACACTTAATTTCAAGAGAGCAAATTTTCCAAGGATGAGCGCTGCTCTCCAGGACTTAGACTGGGAAGGAATATTGGCATCAATGGGCACAGAACAGAAATGGGAATTCTTCAAAAAGACTGTTTGTGAACTCACTGCAAAGTATATTCCCATGGGCAATAAGTTTAAAAGGCTAAAAATAAAACCTATGTGGCTCACTGCCAAAGTTAAAAAAGCTATAAACTATAAGAAAAGAGCTTTTAAAAAATATAAAAATGAGGGAACACTAGTGTCGTTTAAATGTTACAAAGAATATAACAGGATATGTAAAAAGGAAATCAAGGATGCAAAAATTCAAAATGAACGACAGATTGCAAAAGATAGTAGGACAAACCCCCAAAAATTCTTCAAATATATTAATAGTAAAAAGGTCAAGTCTGAGCATGTAGACCCTTTACAAAATAATCTAGAGTGGGTGACTGGGGACAAAGAGAAGGCTAATTTATTAAATACTTTCTTCAGTTCTGTGTATACAAAGGAGCATGGGGGAGCTCATGTCCAAAATGGGGGTGGTAGTGACACAGCCCCAAATCCACAATGGCTCAAAAGTGATATGGTCCAGAAATATTTAGATGGAATAAAGGTGGATAAAGCACCTGGACCAGATGGCATCCACCCACGGATCCTAAAAGAATTGAGCTCTGTAATTTCAAAGCCATTGTATTTAATTTTTAGGGACTCATTAATGACAGGAATAGTACCACTGGATTGATTGGCGCAGGGCCAATGTGGTGCCTATATTTAAAAAGGGAATTAAGTCTTTACCAAGTAACTATAGACCTGTTAGTTTAACTTCTATAGTTGGGAAAATACTGGAGAGATTAATAAAAGACCACATAGATGAGTTCTTGCTGGAAAAAAACTATTTAAGCAACAGACAGCATGGATTCATGAAAGACAGAAGTTGTCAAACAAACCTGATTTCTTTTTATGAAGAGGTAAGTAAGACCTTGGACAAAGGGGTGGCTGTGGACGTGGTATACTTGGATTTTGCAAAAGTGTTCGATACAGTTCCCCACACAAGGCTCATGTGTAAGGTAAAGTCTACAGGATTGGAAATATCAGTTTGTAAATGGATAGAAAACTGGCTAAAAGACAGAATTCAGAGAGTAGTAGTTAATGATTCTTACTCTGAATGGTCCAAGGTTATCAGTGGTGTACCCCAAGGTTTAGTGCTGGGACCCTTACTTTTTAATATGTTTATAAATGATATTGGGTCTGAGATCAAAAGTAACATTTCTGTCTTTGCAGATGACACCAAGCTATGCAGTGGAATAACGTCCTTACAGGATGTCGCCAATTTACAAGCCGACCTCAATGCTCTGTCTAATTGGGCGACTATGTGGCAGATGAGGTTTAATGTTGATAAATGTAAAGTTATGCACTTGGGGGCTAAGAATATGAATGCATCATACATACTAGGGGGAGTACAACTGGGGGGATCCGTAGTGGAGAAGGATCTTGTGGTTTTGGTAGATCATAAGCTCAATAATGGCATGCAATGCCAAGCTGCGGTTTCCAAAGCGAGCAAAGTCCTTTCTTGTATTAAGAGAGGTATGGTCTCCAGAGAGAGAGAGATCATTTTGCCCCTGTTCAAATCATTAGTAAGACCTCATCTGGAATATGCAGTTCAGTTTTGGGCCCCAGTTCTCAAAAAGGATATTGGGGAACAGGAGAAAGTGCAGAGAAGGGCAACCAAACTGATAAGAGGCATGGAGGAGCTCAGCTATGAGGAAAGATTAGAGGAACTGAATATATTCTCTCTTGAGAAGAGGAGATTAAGGGGGGATATGATCAACATGTACAAATACATAAGGGGTCCATATAGTGAACTTGGTGTTCAGTTATTCACTTTACGGTCAACACAAAGGACAAGGGGGCACTCTTTGCGTCTAGAGGAAAAGAGATTTCATCTCCAAATACGGAAAGGTTTTTTCACAGTAAGAGCTGTGAAAATGTGGAATAGACTCCCTGCAGAGGTGGTTCTGGCCAGCTCAGTAGATTGCTTTAAGAAGGGCCTGGATTTTTCTTAAATGTACATAATATAACTGGGTACTAACATTTATAGGTAAAGTTGATCCGGGGAATATCCGATTGCCTCTCGGGGGATCAGGAAGGAATTTTTTCCCCTGCTGTAGCAAATTGGATCATGCTCTTCTGGGGTTTTTTGCCTTCCTCTGGATCAACTGTGGGTATAGAATTGGGTATATGGGATTGTACGATATATTTTTATTTTATTTATTTATTTATTTATTTATTTATTTATTTTTTATGGTTGAACTGGATGGACTTGTGTCTTTTTTCAACCTGACTAACTATGTAACTATGTAACTATTTGGGACTTGTCTAGTGGACCAGGCTGGTTGAAGTACCTTCTGAGAGGTTCTGGAGAGGTTCTGGTTCTGCTCGAGCTGGGTCGGACCTGTGGAAGTCTCTCTAGCCGGCTGTATATTCAATGACACCAACACAAAGTATGGTTATGCATGAATATCATTCTTTATTATTTGTCTTGGGGTTTTATCACTGTGATTCGGGCGCCTTGCCAAAGGCAGGAAGCAGCCCACTCTTAACAAATTCAGCACACTGCAGGTGCAACCCCAAGGTCACATTCCGTGCTTACAAAATACACTTAATCATCATAATAATATCAGTGGAAAAGCAAGCAGAAAAACATCCCCCGAAACATACAGTTTGAACTTATTAAAACAAAATAAAGTGGAACTCTTCATCAATGGTTCATTTGGTTATACATTAATCAATACTGTATATTGATCCATTCCTTACAATCCCTCCTTTGATCAAGGCTTCAGAACAGAAGCCCCTTGATCATCAGAATATTCATTTTACCACTTCTTCTCGGTGGATATTGCTTACTACATATCCAACATTTATCATATCCTGACTTCTGAGCATAGGCATATTTAAAGTAGCATTTTATCATTGAAACCTCCCTCCATACTTATTTTCGTTCTTTGTTGTTGTGCAGTATAATTCTGCTCTGTATTTTTACCACATATACTCTTCATTTCACCCAGATCCTCTGGGTGATATATACAGTTAGTTATGATTGATCCATTCCTTACACCTTCTGGACTTTGATATGCCCTATTGATGTTGTCGTTTGTGAGTATATATCTACAGTGCCTTGAAAAAGTATTTATACCTCTTGAAATTTTCCACATTTTGGCATGTTACAACCAAAAACGTACATGTATTTTATTGGGATTTTATGTGATGGACCAACACAAAGGGGCACGTTATTGTGAAGTGGAAGAAAAATGATAACTGATTTTCAAAATGTTTTACGAATAAATATCTGAAATGTGTGGCGTGCATTTGTATTCAACCCCCTTTACTCTAATACCCCTAACTAAATTCTAGTGTAACCAATTGCCTTTAGAAGTCACCTAATTAGTACATAGAGTCCACCTGTGTGTAATTTAATCTCAGTATAAATACAGCTGTTCTGTGAAGCCCTCAGAGGTTTGTTAGAGAACCTTAGTGAACACACCGCATCATGAAGGCCAAGGAACACACCAGACAGGTCAGGGGTAAAGTTGCGGAGAAGTTTAAAGCAAGTGTAGCGGGTATGTACTTTCCCGGGTGTAAATTTGAACTTGGCAGAGACATCAGTGATGTGTAGTTCCCTGCGGCCCAGTGGGTGGCGCTGCCGCCCTGGGCTGGGGTTGAATCATTGCTGTGTGCTGTGCCTCCTTTTTGTCCTCCCTCGGCGGCGGTATGGTGGGGCGGCGAACCCGCCGTGCTTGCTGGGAGAGGGTATAAAGGGACCAGCCATCTTTGTCAGGGGGGGAGTCCCAAGCACCTTCAGCTTGTGGACGGTGGTTCGTGTCGGTCCTCTGGCCTAGGCCTAGAGGACACTCGGAGGTCGTGTTCCATCCCAGGCACCTTTAGCCTGGGGTGAGGTCCTCGGATGGAGGTCCGGAGCCCAGTGCCCAACACTGAGTTCCGCGAGGGAAGGAGATCCTAGGGAACCTCGGAAGTGGGTACCCGAATCCGGAAGGCGCAATGGACCGGGGGGAGCTCCTCATTTGAAGACCCGGTGCAGCATATTGCCGGTGACAGGTGAATCCTCTCGTCGGAGACCGCCTGGAAGGAAATTCCCCCTCGCTCGGAGACCGTATCCCACTTTCAGGAAGGAAAGTGGAGAACTACATTGTGTCTGGGCCTATTCGCATCCACACTTCCTTTTCTGTTCTGTTCCTACCAAGGGAGTTCAACTGATTGTGTTCATTCGAGAAGAATAAAGGAGTGTTGAACTTTAATGGTGTGGGGCTCATTTCCTAACAGACATTGTTCAAGGTGACTCTTGGAGGGAGGATCCAGGTGCACAGCACTGACCCGAAGGTAATACAAGAACGTTGCTTATACCGCACTGACACCTGTGGTGGAAGCCAGGCGTGGTGCCCCCTAGACAAGAGAAAGACGAGACGAGAGAAAGTGGGGAGTGAGGAGGGCGCTACACACGGTTAGGTTATAAAAAAATATCCCAAGCTTTTAACATCTCACGGAGCACTGTTCAATCCATCATCCGAAAAACTAAAGAGTATGGCACAACTGCAAACCTACCAAGACATGGCCGTCCACCTAAACTGACAGGCCGGGCAAAGAGAGCAATAATCAGAAAAGCAGTCAAGAGGCCCATGGTAACTCTGGATGAGCTGCAGAGAGCAGGGCCAGCCCTACCATGGGACCCGATGGTACCTTGGTCCCAGGCGGCACTTTCAAGGGGGCGGCAAATTGCCGCCCGCCCGCCAGCTAGCCCATTCCGCTGCTTATCTGATTACAAGCAGGGCCAGTGTTCTGCCGAGAAAGGTCCCGTCATTTTTTAAATTCATGCCTTATGGCGCCAGCCTAGGGGGCGGTTGTGGCTGTGAAGACATCCCGGATGCCAGACGGACCACTCTATCCCCAGCCTGCAGTGCCGCCCTAGCAGCTGCAGTGAAAAGATAGGGGGAGAGAGCCAGGATGAGGAGCAGCTGGCCGGAAATGCTGCATGATCAGTGGAACCGGCTGGGGTAGATGGTATGGAAGCCCTGCATCATGTAACTACGGGCTTGCCGCGATATTCCCCCCCTCCCCTCCTCCTGGGCACACTGGGATCTGTTGTGGGAGGACAGGCAGGCAGCAAGCCACCACCTTCGCTGGCTCAGGTATAGTGGAAGCTCAGTGCTGCAGCCTGCACCCATTCACAAGAAACAAAAAATGAACTCTGCTGTCAGTTTATAGTGCATTGCACTGTGTACAGAGGGGGAACTGATATGTGTGTGGGGGGGAGGGGGAACAGATATGTGGGGGAGCAGACGTTCGGTTGGGGTACAGATATGTGTGTGGGGAGGGACAGATGTGCAGGGGGTACAGATATGTGTGGGGGGGGCAGGTGTGCAGGGGGGTACAGAGGGGGAACAGATATGTGGGGGGGGCAGGTGTGCAGGGGGTACAGATATGTGTGCGGGGGGTGGGACAGGTGTGCAGGGGTACACATGTGTGTGGGGGGGTGCAGTGGGGTACAGAGGGGGAACAGATATGTGTGTGTGGGGGGGCAGGTGTGCAGGGGGTACAGATATGTGTGTGTGTGTGGGGGGGGACATGACAGGTGTGCAGAGGGTACAAATATGTGTGTGTGGGGGGAAAGGTGTGCAGGGGGTACAGATATGTGTGTGTGTGTGGGGGGGGGGGACAGGTGTGCAGGGGATACAGATATGTGTGTGTGTGTGTGTGGGGGGGAGGTGTGCAGGGGGTACAGATATGTGTGTGTGTGTGGGGGGGCAGGTGTGCAGGGGGGTACAGAGGGGGAACAGATATGTGTGTGTGTGTGGGGGGGGGGGTGCAGGGGGTACAGATATGTGTGTGTGTGGGGGGGGCAGGTGTGCAGGGGGGTACAGAGGGGGAACAGATATGTGTGTGTGTGGGGAGGGGGGGGAAACGGATGTTCAGGGGGGTACAGAGGGGGAACAGATATATATGTGTGTGTGTGTGTGTGTGAGTGGGGGGGGGGGACAGGTGTGCAGGGGGGTACAGAGAGGAACTGATGTGTGTGGGGGAGTTTGAGGAGAACAGAGGTGCAGAGGGGAACAGGCATTCAGGGTGATGCAGTGATGGGGTGATCTGAGGTGGGAAGGTGAAAGAATTGTGGTGATCTGAGACCTGAAAATACAGGAATTGGGGCGATTTGAGGTGTGAAGGTTCAAGTCCACCTTTGTAAAAAAATAAAATAAATGCAGATCTTTTTGCAGGTACAAAAATGTGCATTTATTATTATTTTTAGTAAGAACCTGTAAAGCATTGTCAGTGTATCTGTCTGCTCGTACAGACAGGCAGTTACACAGTTAGCCTCTCTGTATACTGCCCTAGCCTGTGGACCACGGCTGGCGTGAGGAAGCGAGCCAGTGCCATACACTATTTGTCTTTGGGCCGGGTCCAGAGGAATAGGTGCAAACCTGTGGACCACAGCTGCACTTCAATAAAAAAAAAATTGCGATACGGCACTGCATCGATTTAACCGACAATTGCGCGGTCGTGTGACGTTGTACCCAAACAAAATTTACGTCCTTTATTTCCCACAAATAGAGCTTTCTGCTGGTGGTATTTTTTCATCAGTTTAGGCCAATATGTATTCTTCTACATATGTTTGGTAAAAAAAAAAACACAATAAGTGTATATTGATTCGTTTGCGCAACAGTTATAGCCTCTACAAAATAGGGGATAGATTTTATGGTATTTTTATTATTATTATTTTTTTTACTAGTAATGGCAGTGATCTGCAATTTTCAGCGAGACTGTGACATTGCGGTGGACAGAT
Organism: Rana muscosa; assembly: GCA_029206835.1. NCBI lineage: Eukaryota > Metazoa > Chordata > Amphibia > Anura > Ranidae > Rana > Rana muscosa. The sequence continues at coordinate 166,983,541 of CM055117.1, read as the reverse complement.
TGGACCCTTTTGACACATTTTTGGGCCCAGTGACATTTATACAGCAATCTGTGCTATAATATTACTGTGTAAATGTCACTGGCAGGGAAGGGGTTAAATGTGTTCCCTGGGAGGTGTTTCTAACTGGGGGATGGGACTCACTGAAGGAGGAGAGAGATCTTTGTTCCTAATTACTAGGAACAGCAGATCTGTCTCTCCTCCTCTGTCAGAATGGGGATCTGTCTGTTTAAATTGACAGATCCCCATTCTGGCTCTCTGTGGAGTGATCGTGGGTCCTTTTATTCTCCTATATACATGTATAGAGCCATGACAGGTCCTCTTAATTGATCATGATATAAAATTATGAATGTGGGGGCCTTTTGGTGGGCGTGATTTTTTTTTTTTGGGGGGGGGGGCAGCATTTCATTCTTGGTACCAGGCAGCACAATGTCTTGGACCAGTACTGGCAGAGAGCCACAGCTAAGGTGGGAGAATCTGTCCACAGGATAACTATTAGTCGTGCATTCCACAAATCTGGCCTTTATGGAACAGTGGCAAGAAGAAAGCCATAGTTGAATCAAAGCCATAAGAAGTTCTATTTGCAGTTTGCGAGAAGCCATGTGGGGGACACAGCAAACATGTGGAAGAAAGTGCTCTGGTCAGATGAGACCAAAATGTTACTTTTTGGCCTAAAAGCAAAACGCTATGTGTGGCGGAAAACGAACACTGCACATCACCCTGAACACACCATCCCCACTATGAAACATGGTGGTGGCAACATCATGTTGTGGGGATGCTTTTCTTCAGCAGGGACAGGGAAGCTGCTCAGAGTTGATGGGAAGATAGGAAGATGAAGATGAAGCCAAATACAGGGCAATCTTAGAAGAAAACCTGTTGAAGTCTGCAAAAGACTACTGACTGGGGCAGGAGGTTCACCTTCCAGCAGGACAATGACCCTAAACATACAGCCAGAGCTACAATGGAGTGGTTTAGATCAAAGCATATTCATGTGTTCAAATAGCCCAGTCAAAGTCCAGACCTAAATCCAATTGAGAATCTATGGTAAGACTTGATAATTGCTGTTCACAGACACTCTCCATCCAATCTGACAGAGCTTGAGCTGTTTTGCAAAGAAGAATGGGCAAAAATGTCACTCTCTAGATGTGCAAAGCTGGCAGAGACATCCCCAAAAACACTTTCAGCTGTAATTGCAGTGAAAGATGGTTCTACAAGTATTGACTCAGGGGGGCTGAATACCAATGCACGCCACACTTTTCACATATTTGTAAAAAAAAATTGAAAACCATTCATCATTTTTATTCCACTTCACAATTATGTGCCACTTTGTGTTGGTCTATCACATAAAATCCAAATAAAATAAATTTCTTCTGAGTTCCCCCAGCCTGTTGTGGGGGGCAGCATTGCCTGTGCGTAAATTGGATTAGCTAAAGATTTGAGATTATCCTTTGCCACATACTTTTCTCAAGCTCAAGACATTTGTTTCTTTTCATGGTCATGTTGACACTGCTATTAAATTGGAGTGCGGCTGTCCTCATCTATTTTTCTCCAACTGCTATTAAAGTGGTTGTAAACCCTGGTAATGTTTAATGTTTTTTTTTTTTTAATCCCACCTGCAAGACAAAGGCATAATGAGCGAGTATGACTAGCATACTCGCTCATTATGCATCACTTACCTTAGATCGGGGCCCCCGGAGCCGTCCTCGTCTCCCTCTCCAGCCGCAGCCATCGCTGCGGCGATAGCCGGAATGTTACTTCCGGGTATCGCCGCTCCAGCCAATCACAGCGCCGCTCCGGCGCTGTGATTGGCTGAAACGCGGCGAAGACGTGACTCCACACATGCGCGTGGGAGCCGTCAAATCCGGCTAAGCCGGATTTGTGAATGGGATTAACCTTATGAATGCGCTGTTGTCTACGGTGCATTATTTTTTGTAAAATATCTCTTAAACCGTGTAGGTTTAGGAGATATTTCTTGCACCTACAGGTAAGCCTTAATCTAGGCTTACCTGTAGGTGCAAGTTACATAAGATTTTTAGTTTTAATAAGTTGAATGCACTAGAAGCATTTTTCTTCCTTCTTTTATTCCCTTGCAATATAAAGTTGAAAGGACTCCAAGGTGGCCATGGGTGAGGGAATCTGTCTGAATGTTTTTTTTGGAGCTGAAAACAACTTGTGAGCTAAGTGCTAGGCGGTTCATCCACAAAAAAGTTTTGACCTACCTTTCAAAACGACACAAAATAAAATATTTGGCTGGATTTAGACTTTAAATCTTATTGTTATATTACCTTTATCTCCCCTTAATTTCATCCATAACCATTTCCCAAATTTTGATAACTGCCATCCTATTTTAAAAAAATTTGCTGAGCTACATTTTTAAACATTGTCCTCATTCTCAAGGAAAAACATTACCAGATATGACTTTGCAATTAAAAGGCGATTGAAAAATAGTTGTCCTCAGCTAATCTTGAGGAAGTCTTACAGAGAGTTGCCCTTGACATCCTGAAAGACAAACAAGGAAAAACAGAATGAATTCAGCTTGTTTGTCTTTTGAATCATTTTACTATAAGAAGACAAAACAGATGCTGATGCCAGATGCCAAGTCTGAAGATACAAGTGTAGCGCACACACCCCCTTCTCCTTGTCTGCTTCGGCTCCTCTCAGGAGAAAGGGGCACACCGCACCACAAGCCCGTACCCTCCTGTGTTAAGAGGTTAGGCGGTGTTGTTTTTGGGCCTTGTCTGCAGCCGGAGCATAAAGTCCTCCTGAGAATGATTCTCACCTCCACAGTGTGTAGATGCAAGTCCTTGACTTCCCCAGGAACGTAAATGTCCACACCAGCTGAAAGTCCAACTCAATATTTATTTTCCGCTTGCACAACACATATTCTCTTGGATAGACGAAAGGTTGGAGCAAAGACACAGGACAGCTTTAAGGTGTTGAGGAGGTCCAGGCACAAACGTAGCTCAAGCTCTTAGGACTGTTCAGATTCTCAAATAGTTTTGGTGCATGGTCTCTGCCACAGACCATAAGGTTGGTCTCTGCCACAGACCTTGTGAATAAGGTCACTGCCACTGACCTGGTGAATATGATCACTGCCACTGACCAAGTGAATAGGGTCACTGCCACTGACCGAGTGAATCTTGATTTCCTTCCTAGGACATAGCCCCTTTCAGGGAGAAGACATCCCCCCAGAGAGTCAACAGACCCCTTCCTTCACCGTGTCCACAGCACCGGCCCTTCGGAACAGATCTTCCCTTCTCTTAGGGTGCGGGTCCCCTCGCAAGGCGGCACCCTGAACTCCTCGATTCCCTTGCGGACCCCAGCCGAAGGCTGCTGGGCTCCAGGCCGTTACTGCAACTCCTGGGCCTCCATGCCCAGGCGAATAGGAACGGTGAGGTAGTACCTCACCCCAGGCTAAAGGTGCCTGAGGTGGAACCGGCACAAGGCCTCCGGGCCTAGGGCACCCGGAGATGACGAACCACACACACACACACACACACACACTCTCCCAGGCTGAAGGTACCTGGGCGTGGATGGAGGAAGACCCCTTCTCAGAAGTTGTCTGCCCCTTTTATATCCTCTCCCGGCATGCACAGCAGGTTCCCCGCCCCACTGTACGGCTGCCGAGAGGGGACACAAAAGGCACAGCACTGCGCTTGCTGTTCAACCCTGGCCCAGAATGGCAGCGCCACCCACTGGCCACAGGGAACACATCACCAGCATTAACCCCTGAGAACAAAAATGGTCCATGAATCCTATCAATTTAATGTGTCTGAGCCTGGTTACCACTCAGACACTACCCCTTAAATTGAACACCCCGCTACACAAGTATCAAAATCCGGTAAACAAAGGTGGAAGAAAACATCTAGAGAAGGGAGACTCTAAAGAGACACCAATGAGAGGGTAGTACATCAACACAAAACATTCACAATTACTTGAATTTTCTACCCAAATAGATTACTTTTTAACAGAATTTAAATCAAAATAATCCTGCTTTTATACTATAAGGGCATAGTCACAGACCATTGTTACAGTGTGCATAAATGTAAACCAATGTCCTGCTACAAACAAAATCTTTCACAGGAAAGCCAAATTGGAAATTACATTATATGGCCAAAAAGTTTGTGGACACATGACCTACTACAGGGGTGTCCAAACTTTTTTCGAAGAGGGCCAGATTTGATGAAGTGAACATGCGCGAGGGCCGACCATTTTGCCTGACATTCTTTGAACCATTAAAATTCAGTCTAATGCCCTGTACACACGATCGGATTTCCGGTGGAAGAAAATCCGATGGATTTTTCCATCGGAATTCCGATGAAGCTGACTTTCATCAGTCTTGCCTACACATCAGACAAAATTCCGACCGTCAAAAACGCGGTGACGTAAAACACTCCGAAAAGCCGAGAAAAATTAAGTTCAATGCTTCTGAGCATGCGTCGACTTGATTCTGAGCATACGTGGGTTTTTCTCCGATGGAGTTCCCCACAGACGATCGGAATTTGCTTCGCCCACACACGAAGTCCATCGGTCTTTTTTCATTAGAAAAACTGATCGTGTGTACGCGGCATTAGTGTGTTCATTTGAACACCAATACACTGCCCAACAAGAATTCTCTTGTTTGTGGCTGTGTGTGAGTAAAGAGATGAGCTCAGGCATATTATTTGGATATACCATATTTATTGGCGTATAAGACGCACCTTCACTTTAAGAGGGAAGTTTCAGGATTTTTATTTTTTATTTTTAATAAAGAACTGTGAAGCAAAATAAGGGTCAGTTTCCATCTGCAGACCCCTAATTGCCAGGAATGTAGCACCCACCATTGCTAGGAATGCAGCACCCACCATTGCCAGGAAGGCAGCACCCACCATTGCCAGGAATGCAGCACCCACCATTGCCAGGAATGCAGTACCCACAGTTGCCAGGAAGGCAGCACCCAGCATTGCCAGGAAGGCAGCACCCACCATTGCCAGGAAGGCAGCACCCACCATTGCCAGGAATGCACCACCCACCATTGCCAGGAAGCCACTCACCATAGCCAGGAATGCAGCACCCACCATTGCCAGGAATGCACTCACCATTGCCATCAGTGCAGCCTTGGAGGGGACATGGAGGGGGCAGGACGAGCGCCAAAGATATCCTCCAGGAGAATCTCCTGTTTACACAGCGGCCTCTTTAAGAGAAAGTCCCGCCTCCTTTGATGGACAGAACAGTCGTCCAATGGCAGCGCCGGAGATGGGACTTCCTATTACTGATGCTGCCGTGTAAACAGGAAATACTCCTTCTGTGTGCACGGCACTCCTCCCGCCTCCTCCGTCCGAGGCAGCCAGCCTCTATATCTTTTGTGGCTCTGACGCTGGGAGATTGTAGGGGGCCACAAAAGATATATATGTTTAGATAACCAGGCGGGCCGTTCAAAACCAGGCCCGCGACTGGCCCGCGGGCCGGACTTTTGACATGCCTGACCTTCTATATATATGATCCAAACCCTGCAATTTTGTTTAGTTTGGGTGTTTCCACCGAAGAGCACGGTTAATGCTACAGTATACAAAGACATCTTAGGTAATTGTGCACTTTCCAGCTTGTGGTAACAGTTTGGAGAAGGCCCCTTTTTTAACATGTACAGAATGTTCCTTTATTGAAACATAGGCATGGTACACCATGGAAATAAACAAAGGTACATGAAAGTCTTCTTACATTAAGTGAGAGGCATAGTCAGCATATCAATACAGTGTATCAGCAACACACAAAACCAGAAACCGCATAGTAAACACAGATTGGGGTTAACTTGTGAGATCGTGGCCCCCATCCTGTCTAGAAGAGAAATTCCGGGGGAGTTCACCCGTCTACTCGGTCCAGGGTTGCCAAACTCTCTCATATTTTTTGGGACAATTTCTATTAACATACATCAGTCTGTACATAGGAAGAGCAGAGTTAATTGATTTTTCACAAGAAACTACAGAGGGAGGGGATCGGGAATTCCACCTGTTTAAATTCCCTCTTTTGTAGAAGTCTCTGTCTCCATCTCACGCCACATATTTTTTTTCCTTCCACATTTTACAATTCAAAGTGTTATTCTACAAAGGGCTGCCTTCTAGAATGACAAGTATGCTGTCTAAAAGAGGATTGTGTGGAACCCAAGCTAGAGGTGAATGACCAGAAAAGACCTCTGTTCAAAGGGGAAGTCATAGTGAATACATTCACTCTAAACCCCCAGCTAAGTCCACTTTCAAGTGTATGTAGCGGCCTCCTCACTCCCCTCTTTCTCTCGTCTCATCTTTCTCTTGTCTAGGGGTATCTTAGAGGGGAGGGTGCGGGGACACCACGCCTGGCTTCCACCACATGTGTCAGTGCAGTATAAGCAACGTTCTTGTATTACCTTCGGGTCAGTGTTGTGCACCTGGATCCTCCCTCCAAGAGTCACCTTGAACAATGTCTGCTAGGAAATGAGCCCCACACCATTAAAGTTCAACACTCCTTTATTCTTCTGCGAATGAACACAATCAGTTGAACTCCCTTGGTTAACAGAATAGGAAAGGAGGTGTGGATGCGAATAGGCCCAGACACAATTTGGTTCTCCACTTTCCTTCCTAAAAGTGGGTTACGGTCTCCGCACGAGGGGGAATTTCCTTCCAGGCGGTCTCCGACGAGAGGCTCACCTGTCACTGGCAATATGCTGCACCGGGTCTTCAAGTGAGGAGCTCCCCCAGGTCCATTGCGCCTTCCGGATTCGGGTACCCACTCCCGGGGTTCCCTAGGATCTCCTTCCCTCGCGGAACTCAGTGTTGGGCACTGAGCTCCGTACCTCCATCCGAGTACCTCACCCCAGGCTAAAGGTGCCTGGGATGGAACACGACCTCCAGTTGTCCTCTAGGCCTAGGCCACCCAGAGGACCGACACGAACCACCGTCCACAAGCTGAAGGTGCCTGGGACTTCGACCCCTCGACCAAGATGGCCGGCCGCTTTATACCCTCTCCCAGCAAGCACGGTGGGTTCCCCGCCCCACCATACTGCTGCCGAGGGAGGACAAAAAGGAGGCACAACACACAGCAATGATTCAACCCCAGCCCAGGGCGACAGCGCCACCCGCTGGGCTGCAGGGAATTACACATCACCAATGTCTCTGTCGAGTTCAAATCTACACCCGGGAAAGTACATACCCGCTACACTCTCCCCCTGGTTGTTTGACACTGGTCCCCAGTGTCTGGAGTAAATCATGCCCTCAACGGCTGACATAATCTGTAACGGGAAGGCCCGAGGAACTCAGAATCGCTTAGAAAGTATGAGATACCCTTGCTTCAGCTCCCCCAATGCCTCTTATGTGTCAACCACCCTGTGTCTCTATTAGGGGCACAGGGTGAATGAAAACCCCAATATGGTCTATGATAGCCATAGTCAATGCTGCACATACATTGTTTCTAGATTGGATGTGTACTGTGAGGGGGGGGGTTGTGTAATCATTGCTGTGAGGAGTTAAGGTGATTTGCATTCTATTGTCTATTGTGGCTTGTGGGAATTAAGCCTATAATTATAGGTTGTGGAACTAGCAGCAGACAGGTTAATCACCTGCCTGCTTGTGTTGTAAATGAGTCTAGGAGGGTCTGGAGACCCTTTTGGTGTGAAAGGGATAGTTAACTCTATGCCTGTGTGCATTGTACTCGGCAGACGGACCCTCTACCAACCCTTTCATTATAAGATGTGTATTGAAGGTCGTTATGTTCTATTGTGTAAAGTCTTTTGAAGCCTAACAGACGTCAAAATAATGCGTATTGGGCCTTGTTATGTGTGGGTGGAGCTGGGCTATTGTTCATGTTAAACGAATGCAGTAGTAGATGTGTATTAAAGTTACAAAATCTTCTTCAATAAAGAGACTCGATCCTGGAAGATACAGAGTACGTCTCGTTCTTCCAGAAGGATTAATTCCTAGGGGAAGTGGTCGGCTGGCTGTGGAGGATCGACAGCGAATGTGTGTCCAGGAGAGGGAACATCTTAAACGGCGTTAACCCCCTTTATATTTGGGGTGTCGTTACATAATCCAATCCAGAAACTCACTAACAATTGTACAAAAATAAAATTTTGAGGAAAAACTACCCTACTGGAGCAATTGTGTCTGAGCCCTGAAACAAAAACAAAAAAGAACAAAGAAACAACAGCATTTAACCATAACTTTGAATCACATTTTACATCATACTCTTCCCACCCATCCTGACTAAGATCCACCCCATTCTCAGTGATTTTGATGGATGCTCTCCTGCAGAGGGAAAAGAAAGAAACAACACACATAACCCTGACCCATGTATTCATGTGAGAGAAAAGAAACCTCTTCGGGAAGAAATCCCTTTTCTCCAAAGAGTGAATGCGTGAAAAGTGTTTAACGTTGCGCAACACTGCCACCTGGTGACAGCATTGTGGTAACTGCACCCGTGGAACCTTCCTCTTTTCTTTTGGCCCTATCTACCCCAGAGTCCATAATCTCTTGCGGGAAAAGTGAAGAACAAAACAGGAACAGTTCTTCATTCCTCTGGGCACAAAAGCAACGGCCCCAGAAAGTTCAGCAGCATAATCAAGGACAAACGGAGTATTTCTCTCTCCTACAAGTAAAAGCGGGGATGCGGCAGAACAAGCGACTTCAAGTGCTGGTCCATGGTCTCTAGATGATACTCCACATCTTCCCCTTCCTTGCGCCGGATCAGCACTTTGTCTGCATGGATGTGTCGTCCCAACATCCACTCTGCCTTGCAGTCCTTGAAACGTTGAGAGGCCTTTGGAGAGCATGCCAGGTACCTGCGAGCGTGTGGAACCTGAAGGTGGGTCCACACAAAGTCATTGTACCAGCGCTCCCGGCACACTTCCACCTCATAAAGCAGTTCCTTCGACAAGTACGGATACTCCCATCGGTATTCTGCAGCAACCTTTTGGCCAAATAGGCGTTGTAATCTCGCCAAAGGAGGCATGGTAGCTTTGTCCCCTTCGCCAGGCAAAACTATCGAGTCCGGGTGGCGAGGGACCTTGACCACATCTGATCTGGGCATAGGTGCCCGCAGCAACAGTCTCTTTTCCCCGGCCTTCGGTACAGATGGCACCGGGGATGTAGAAGCAGGCTAGGGACGGGACCTCTCTTCAGGCGCTGGTGCCTCCACCCGGGGTGTACTTTCCCCTGTTGATATGGGTGGATCTCTGATCCTCCGAGATGAAGCGAGAGGTACATTGTCCCAGCCCTTCTCGGCAAACAAATCGTCTATGGCAACGTCGTCTCCCATGTCCGAGAGCGACTCCAGGTCAGAGGTGTCACACTCCTCCGCGGGTATGTAGCCGGTTGTAGAAACGGAGCCACCACCTCCCGCGGACTCGCTGGGCCATGACTTCCCGACACCTCCGCCCACACACCAAATCTCTCCACCTGGCTTACCTCGGCCTTTACTTGAAGCGGGAACGTCCGGAACTCTTGTCGACGGATCCATCCAGGCCGGGCGTAAGCGTGCGAGACGGTCCACCACAACCGCTGGTCGGGGCTACCATGCCGGTCTTTCTCTTCGGTGGCGGACGCTGCGAGACAGTGGTGACCGAGTCAGCATCCTCGGATTTCTCTCGTTGGGGTTTTACGACCTCCTCCGCGGTCGCTGCAGTGTGCGTAGGGATGGCTCTCACAGCAGTGATTCCTCCTCTCTGAGTGGTGTTGTCCGCAGCACGGCCGGGGTAAATGGTTCTCGGCCTCTCAACCACCGGATCCACTTCGAACAGGAACTCCCCACAGGCCTCACATCGCCCGAATGGCTTCAGCTGGCACACCAGTCCCGAACAGCCGGGACAAATCACACCCAGGGCCTCAACGTCCATGCACGAGTACAGGGCGAATCGACCCCTTGGCTTTAGCCGGATCCCCGTATCTGTTACCCGAGCAGCAGCAGTCAATGTCGTGGTGGAAGGGTGAACTGGAATCCACGATGTATGTCCGAACATGGCGACCTGTTGCTGATCCATCGCACACCGCAAAGTTTTTGCGCCAACGTCCCACGTGTAGTCCTTCACACGTATTGGACTCCTCCCCTTTGCTCCAGTTCGCGGGCTTTTCTTCTTTTCTGTTTCTGAGTCACGCCCACGAACTAAGCGATGGGGGTGTGCCTGGTGGCGCAGTGCAATAGAAACCCCCACGTGTACTACTTCACACGGCTGAGCTTCCCCCTTTTTCCACTCTTCTGCGTGGGCCTTTCCCTTCATTGGGTCATGTCCACGACTTCGAGCAGGGATGCACTTCAGCCAATGAAGGCCTGCCTATTCGCTTAACGCCTCCAGCAGACACGTTCAATTTCGTGGTGCACAAACACTATCCCAGACCCGAGCCCCCACGTGTAGCGGCCTCCTCACTCCCCTCTTTCTCTCGTCTCGTCTTTCTCTTGTCTAGGGGTATCTTAGAGGGGACGGAGCGGGGACACCACGCCTGGCTTCCACCACATGTGTCAGTGCGGTATAAGCAACGTTCTTGTATTACCTTCGGGTCAGTGCTGTGCACCTGGATCCTCCCTCCAAGAGTCACCTTGAACAATGTCTGCAAGGAAATGAGCCCCACACCATTAGAGTTCAACACTCTTTTATTCTTCTGCGAATGAACACAATCAGTTGAACTCCCTTGGTTAACAGAACAGGAAAGGAGGTGTGGATGCGAATAGGCCCAGACACAATTTGGTTCTCCACTTTCCTTCCTAAAAGTGGGTTACGGTCTCCGCACGAGGGGTAATTTCCTTCCAGGCGGTCTCCGACGAGAGGCTCACCTGTCACCGGCAATACGCTGCACCGGGTCTTCAAGTGAGGAGCTCCCCCCGGTCCATTGCACCTTCCGGATTCGGGTACCCACTCCCGGGGTTCCCTAGGCTCTCCTTCCCTCGCGGAACTCAGTGTTGGGCACTGAGCTACGGACCTCCATCCGAGTACCTCACCCCAGGCTAAAGGTGCCTGGGATGGAACATGACCTCCGGTTCTCCTCTAGGCCTAGGCCACCCAAAGGGCCGACACAAACCACCGTCCACAAGCTGAAGGTGCCTGGGACTTCAAACCCCGTGACCAAGATGGCCGGCCCCCTTATACCCTCTCCCAGCAAGCACAGCGGGTTCCCCGCCCCACCATATTGCTGCCGAGGAGGACAAAAAAAAGGCACAACACACAGCAATGATTCAACCCCAGCCCAGGGCGACAGCGCCACCCACTGGGCTGCAGCTAGTGTCCCCAAACAGTGTCCCCAACAAAGTGAATAACACCAACACCTGTCACACATCTGTCCCACTGAAAATCTGTCCTAGTAAACATCTGTCCAATCTGTCCATGATCACCTGGCACATGTATCCATGATCATCTGGTGCACATGTGTCCGTGATCATCTGGTGCACATGTGTCCGTGATCATCTGCACACAGCTGGCAAACGTGTCTGATCATCTGGCGCACATGTGTCTGTGATCATCTGGCGCACATGTGTCTGTGATCATCTGGCACACATGTGTCCGTGATCATCTGCACACATCTGGCAAACGAGTCTGATCATCTGGCGCACATGTGTCTGTGATCATCTGGCGCACATGTGTCTGTGATCATCTGGCGCACATGTGTCTGTGATCATCTGGCGCACATGTGTCTGTGATCATCTGGCGCACATGTGTCTGTGATCATCTGGCGCACATGTGTCTGTGATCATCTGGCGCACATGTGTCTGTGATCATCTGGGGCACATGTGTCTGTGATCATCTGGCGCACATGTGTCTGTGATCATCTGGCAAACGTGTCTGATCATCTGGCGCACATGTGTCTGTGATCATCTGGCGCACATGTGTCTGTGATCATCTGGCGCACATGTGTCTGTGATCATCTGGCGCACATGTGTCTGTGATCATCTGGCGCACATGTGTCTGTGATCATCTGGCGCACATGTGTCCGTGATCATCTGGCGCACATGTGTCCGTGATCATCTGGCGCACATGTGTCCGTGATCATCTGGTGCACATCTGTCTGTGATCATCTGGCGCACATCTGTCTGTGATCATCTGTAGCACATCTGGCGAACATGTATTTGTGATCATCTGGCGCACGTGTCTGTGATCATCTGGCACATGTGTCCGTGATCATCTGTGCCCATTCAGTATTAATCGCGTCCCGCTCCGATGGGGGGACTAGCGTTCCCTAACCTTTTAAAATACTATCAAGCTACCCAATTGCGCGCCTTAACCTCCTGGTTTCCTCAATGATCTTACAATAAATGGACAGAGATTGAAAAGATATGTCTGGCGCCTATCCACCCAAATAGTTTACTCTGGAATGCGAATGAGGAGCAGGACCCTGGTAGGCTTTTGGGGTCTATATCTTAACTTAGATTGCTCTGGCGCAAACTGTCCCGCGAACATGAGCTCAACTTGGAAAAGTCGCTGTTGACCTCTTTTCTCTGCAACCCCAAGATGCCTGCTAGTCTCACTCACCAGATGTCCTCGCCCTGGGCGACAACAAACTTATTCCACTTTGGTCACTTGGTAGACCCTAGATCACGTAAATTACTAATGTTTACTGAACTCCAGGACAAATATGAGTTACCTCGCCAGGTGTTCTATGGATATCTGCAAATACACCATTATGCCCAAACCTTTGCCCCAAATTTACAATTCTCAGCACCATCCCCTTTCGAAAGCATAATACTCTAGGGATCCACACATCGGGGCCTGATCTCCAACATATACCAGCTACTTAATTCCTACTCTATACCAAACCAGGGTAAACATGCCTATATGCTCTGTTGGGAAAGCAATCCCTGAGATGACGTGGCGGACGATCTGGCCCCAGGCGGCTAAGAGTTCCTTCTGTACGCTCTACAAGGAAAATGCCTAAAAAATCCTTTATTTTTGGTACTTGACACAAAACGTACTCCACATCATCTATCCTTCTAGCTCTGATCGGTGCTGGCGCTGTCAGGGGGACAAAGGTACCCTCTACCATATATATTGGAGTTGCCCCATGATAGTGCCTTTCTGGCTTACAATGCAGCACTAAATGGCTCGTACATTTGCAGTCCGACTTCAAGCCTTTCACATTTTTCAATATTGTGACATTAAAATCGGAAAAACTGGTGAGTGCGCTGTTTATGATACTAAAAGAATAAATGGCTATAATAACAAATACAAAATTAATATAAATAGCAAGTGACACACCAGCCTACATAGTTAATCTAATAACCAAATGTCACAACACCAACAGCAGCTTGAAACAATGACGTAGCAAGTACCTGGTAAATTACACTTGGTAATAAGTGCTCATTAATAAAAAATAAAAAATATATACAACTGTATATTGGAGAAATGGAGGGAGTGTCAATGGACTAAAGCCTCGTACACACGACCAGTTTTCTCGGCAAGAAACGACAAGAAAACTGCTGGGAGAGCTTTCTTGCCAAGAAAACCGTTAGTGTGTATGGTTTCTTGTCGAGAAAACTGCCGGGAATCTCGACGAGAAAAATAGAGAAAAAAAATATATATATGCGCAACCTTGTGAATGGTAAAAACAAAGTACCACATAAAAAGAAGAAAAAAAATAACAATAATGACAAGTCTCCTCGTCCAAGTGAGGTGTAGATTAGTGCTACAAAACACAAAATCAGAATAAAAAATAAAAAAATTAAAAAATATATAACAGATTTCAGTTCACTTCAGATGCCAATTCTGGCCACCCTGATGCTGACAAGAAGAAAGGATGTGTACAAAAATAGCACAACGGCTTGTATATAACCAAAACCATAGGGGGTTGTAGATCCTCCGCTTGAATTTCTAATACAAGGTGATATGGAACATCAGCAGATAAGTAAAAAGAGGCCGCTTACCCGAAAAAATGGGTCCCTGTAACGGAGACCGAACGAGCTTAATGCACACACATCGAATCCGGATGTTGACTGGAGACTATCGATCACCGTCACTCCTGGGAAGCAAGTGCGCTTAGGTAGCGTGGCCAGAGGCAAGTTTCATAGGGAAATAAAATAAAGCTTCATGGTGCAGTAGATTTAAGTAAAAAAAACGTACCCTTTATTGTTTAAAAGAATGGGTAACTGACATCCACATGAAAAAAGACACGGCTATTTCAAAAAGACACTAAGACCCGCCGCGGCTCGAGCCAGCAGGCTGGGGGCGTGGTGACGTCAGAATCGTGAGCTCTGCCCTACACTGCATTTCTCCTGTAAGAGGCGTCTACTGGGAAAGGAAAAAAAAAAGTGTGTACTTCCTGGTTTTTGTGGAGAATAGTGTGCTGGAATTCGCACATATGTGAACCATCAAATGCGATTCCAGAACGATTTACATTGATGTCTATGGAGACTAAATTCGCAATGCAACGCTCTAAACTCGCATAAGACTGAACTCGCACGGCTTCACTCCCGCAGCCCCAGAACCTGGGCTAAAGGTGGGAAAAGTTCTGAAATTATTTATGTTTGTCTTATTTTTTTACATCACAGAAACGTGACATTTTAGCATAGACATAAGCATAACAAAGACTTTTTATAGCCACTATATATAACACTTGGATAAATTAAGGGCAGGTTTGCCTGGAGGGAGCCCACACCTCCTTAAAGCTACAGGGAAGCACAGAACACCCAGCAAGAGCACAATGGTAGGTGAAGGCATCTTGTGCATGCCCTCCTCAGTTGACATATCTCTTTACTTGGCACAGCCTCATCTTTTATATTTTCAAAAAAATTGATATTATATTGTATGGGTTTACCCTAAAATTAATTTGAGTGTATATTTTACTGAAAATATAAATTTGATAAAGTTGAACAATTATTGTGTGACATAAAAATTGCAACTGTCATCAATTCGTTCTACAGGTTCTCTACTCTCAATGAAATACAGTGCATCCTGAAAGTATTAACAGCGCTTCACTTTTTCCACATTTTGTTATGTTACAGCCTTATTCCAAAATGGATTAAATTCATTATTTTCCTCAAAATTCTACAAACAATACCTCATACTGATAATGTGAAATAAGTTTGAAATCTTTGCAAATTTATTAAAAATAAAAAATGAAAACAATTACATGTACATAAGTATTCACAGCCTTTGTTCAATACTATGTTGAAGCACCTTTGGCCCCAATTACAGCCTCAAGTCTTGAGTATGATGCTACAAGCTTGGCACACCTATTTTTGGGCAGTTTCTCCCATTCTTCTTTGCAGGACCTCTCAAGCTCCATCAGGTTGGATGGGGAGCGTCGGTGCACAGCCATTTTATTGTCTCTCCAGAGATGGTTAATCGGGTTCAAGTCTGGGCTCTGAGTGGGCCACTCAAGGACATTGAGTGGCCCAGCTCACACCTACAGCAGGTGTTGTGTGGGAATGCATGCAAAAAACACAGCACAAAAAAAAGCTAATTCTTAATGGCACCCCAAGTCCTCATGCATCTAGCAAATATGCATGCGTTTTTGCCTGCTAAAACTCTCATGCGATTTGGTGCAGCACAATTAAAAAAATTATGCTGACACCTTTGTGTATTTTACACACATAGGGCAGCCCAATGAAAAATGTGATGTGTGAGAACATGCAAAAGTGCGCGCACTCGGGCTCACCTCTTGGTGTGAACAAGCCCTCAAACTGGTGCACCCCGAGAATGTGCACAATTCTAAAGGGTGTCTCAACTGAAAAAAGGTTGAAAAACACTGCTTTAACGTAAAGTTGACAAGGCAGAGCATAATCTATGGCACAGGTGTCAAACACAAGGCCCGCGGACCGAATCTGGCCCTCCAGGCCATTTCATGTGGCCCTGGCACCTCTCCTGCAGCTGCAGGAGAGCCCCAGCCCTCCTCTGGTCCTACTCCAGACACCTACTATTTGCTTTCAAACAATGCATCGAGGTTCTTCCGAACAGCAGCTTAATGAAAGGGGGGTGCACTGTGATGTAAGGGAGAGTGGGGGACTAAACTTCTGATGGTGGGGTGGCTCTTGACATCTAATGTAAGGGTAGGGGATGCGCTGGACATCTAATCTTACAGATACAACTGGCCCTTTTGAGAACAATCATAATGCTGATGCGGCCCACCGCATGAAATTGAGTTTGACACCCCTGTGGGATGCATTCTAGCTATGAATCCAGCGACACCTAGTGGCATATCCTGGTATATATATTGTAATATGTTGGAGGCTAGCACAGCTGACCTTCTTCTGAAAAATCTAAATTGCAGTGCCTAAGTATATAAAAAATGTAAAAAATAAATAAAAATACCCTAAAACGTTGGCGCTGATATTTTGTTTTTCACTGGGTTTCTGGGGTTTGTATACTTACCTATTGCCAGCTACCTCATATTATCATTCCTAGCGCTGACTATTCCATATCCAGATACAATGTTGCGAAAATACAAACTTCACGATTATGTATTTAGTTTTTTTAGGAGTGTTTTAAAGGATACATTTAAAATGCCTACCAGCTTTCTTAGGCCTGGTTCACACATATGCAGGTTGCGGTTGATGCATATTCCAGGTGCATTTTGCGTTACACGTTTTTGATCCATTGAAGTCTATGGAACCAAAACACAATCTGCTGGTCCCTGGCCCTTTCCATAAAATGCACAGATGTGAACGTGACCCATAGGAAACCATGTTAAATGGACTGTAGTGTGTTTCTGCAATACTGAAAACGCACTAAAAAAATGCATAGGTGTGAACCAGACCTTTATAGGTGACTCAACACAACACATGGCAACACACCAAGCTTATAGTGTTAACCATGTAGGGCTTGTAGGCAGTAGTGTATTTAGGTTTTGTGCTGCCCTAGGCCTGACAAAACTTGTGCACCCCCTAGTTTAAATATGACCCACCCCTTCCTGTCAAGGCCACACCCTTTCTGTTTAAGACCCACCCTGAAATTTTCGAGTGAGGACACTAGTTCTGAGGGCCCGGGGGGGGATTCCCTTAATTTGCATACATTTCCTATCACTTCCTGTTTGGCTATGGGGAAGGAAGTGAAGGGAAATCTCTGCAATGGGACAGGGATGGTAAAAACATAAACTGACAGGGGCTATAACCCTCCCTTACTCTATCCAAAATGGAAAAAAGTGTTGCCTATAGTTCTACTTTAAGCACAAATTTCTGATAATTTTTGGAGAGGACTAAGAAGATATAACCATGTCAATGGTACAGCAGAAAACATATAGCATAGTAAGGAAGGTTTGTGGTTCAGGATGATAGGACAGTCAAAATTAGAAGCAGCGCCTCCCCCCCCACAGTTGCGGAATGCCGGCCGCCCGCATACCGGAAGCAGTGCGGCCGCTTTATGGGGGCACTAGACTAATTTTCCTCTCAGCCCAGTCCATCCCATAAGACTGGCGCTACACTAACAATGTAGCACAAGCGAGGACTTTTTCCGTGCTGCCCTAGGCCTGGGCCTTGTTGGCCTAGGCCAGGATACAGCGTTGCTTGTAGGGCATATGTGGTATCTTTACTCTGTGCCATTTTCATCAAAGCTAAGGGACAAGAGTGAGGATGCCGTCAACGAATACTCAACCTTAAGGGGGGCCTCTACTCTTAGAGATGATTGTACACCATGTACACTTTCACAACAAGTGTTCTCCAGTTACTCTCAGGTAATTTGGATTACACTCCTTTAAAAAAACTTCAGACCAGGCAGAAGGCAAAGTCTCAACACTTTACAGTATAAAAATGCAGAACAGTACAGAAAAGTCCAAAGATCAGACAAAATAGTAAATTTTCCCAAGTCCCTACTTCCCTACTCCTACTCAGGCTACAGTGCCTTAAAAAAGTATTCATACCCCTTCAAATTTTCCACATTTTGTCATGTTACAACCAAAACGTAAATGTATTTTATTGGGACCAACACAAAGTGGCACATAATTGTGATATGGAAGAAAACTGATAAATGTTTTTCCATTTTTTTTTACAAATAAATATGTGAAAAGTGTGGCGTGCATTTGTATTCAGCCCTCCTGAGTCAATACTTTGTAGAACCACCTTTCACTGCAATTACAGCTGCAAGTCTTTTTGGGGAGGTCTCTACCAGCTTTGCACATCTAGAGAGTGACATTTTTGCCCATTATTCTTTGAAAAACAGCTCAAGCTCTGTCAGATTGGATGGAGAGTCTGTGAACAGCAATTTTCAAGTCTTGCCACAGATTCTCAATTGGATTTAGGTCTGGACTTTGACTGGGCCATTCTAACACATGCATATGCTCTGATCTAAACCTTTCCATGGTAGCTCTGGCTGTATGTTTAGGGTTGTTGTCCTGCTGGAAGGTGAACCTCCGCCCCAGTCTCAAGTCTTTTGCACACTCTAATGCCCCTTACACACGATTGGTTTTCCTGTTGGAAAAAGTCTGATGAGAGCTTTTGGTCGGGAATCCCGACCGTGTGTATGCTCCAGACTTTTTCCATCAGGAAAACTGCTGGAAAAAGAAAGAGAGCAGGATCTCTTTTTTCCCGTCAGGAAAAAACTGATCAGAATTTCTGATCGTGTGTACAAATCCCGACACGCAAAATTCCGACGCACGCTCGGAAACAATTCAACACATGCTCAGAAGCATTAAACTTCATTTTCTTGGCTCGTCGTAGTGTTGTACATCACCATGTTCTTGGCAGTCAAAAGTTCACCGAACTTTTGTGTGACCGTGTGTATGCAAGGCAGGCTTGAGAGGAATTCCGTTGGGAAAACCATCGTTTTTTTTCCGACGGGAAAACCGCTCGTGTGTACGGGGCATAACAGGTTTTCTTCTAAGATTTCCCTGTATTTGGCTCCATCCATCTTCCCACCAAATCTGACCAGCTTCCCTGTCCCTGCTGAAGAAAAGCATCTCCACAACATGATGTAGCTGTAAATTGCCTCGTTTAATGCAGCGTATTCTTTTCTTCTTTATAATGCTACAATAATGAACTTCTTTTGCTGCTGATATTCACCCAGAGTTATGACAAACTTGTTTCTTTATTATT
This sequence comes from Rana muscosa, assembly GCA_029206835.1. Taxonomy (NCBI): domain Eukaryota; kingdom Metazoa; phylum Chordata; class Amphibia; order Anura; family Ranidae; genus Rana; species Rana muscosa. The sequence continues at coordinate 166,964,596 of CM055117.1, read as the reverse complement.
TCTCGGGATCTCATGAATAATCTTATGTTTTTGAAAGCCAGATCTCCATAATAATTGTTTTTTTTAATCTTTTTTTTTTAAAAATGTTAATGAAGATCTTAATTTTTGGTTATTATTTAAAAATATTTTATACTGATCTCCCTATTTTTTTTTTAATTTTTAGTGTGTCAAGTTACAATAACAACATTATTATTTACCCTCAAGGAGGTTTGTTGGTGTCCCTTGTTAATTTGACATTGTATTTTTGAAATGTCCCTGCCTACAAACTCTCCTTTTTGAATAAAAACACATGGTCAAGTATTTACTGTTAACAAAAATTCCATTTATTCTGGCTCATAATAACAAATTAAAGCGGAGGTTCCGCCAATTTTTTTTTTTTTAAAAGCCAACAGCTACAAATACTGCAGCTGCTGACTTTTAAAAAATGGACACTTACCTGTCCAGCATGCCCGCGATATCGGCAGACGAGGTCGAGCAGTCGCTCGGTCCTCGGATGCTGCCGCCGCCATTCTCGGTGAGGGAATCAGGAAGTGAAGCCTTGCAGCTTCACTGCCAGGTTCCCTATTGCGCATGTGCGAGTAGCGCGGCGCGCCGTCACTGGTCCCCGCTCTCTCCTGGGAACAGTGTGTTTCCCAGAAGACAGCAGGGGTGACACGAAGGGGCGTGACTCCAGCGGGAGTCAATACCCAAAAGTGGTCCAAATACCTGTCTTAGACAGGTATCTGCACCCCCTGAAAGGTGCCAAATGTGACACCGGAGGGGGGGAGGGTTCAGAAAAGCGGAAGTTCAATTTTTGGGTGGAACTCCGCTTTAAAGGTGAAGGCAATGCTGGAGATCCTGCTGCAATTTGTGCATCCTTTGGACCCCAGGGCACACATCAAATAATATGAATCCAAAATTGAGATTTGTGGAGAAGCACATATAGTTGGGAGCACAATCTGGTCCTGGACTCCCAGAGGTCAGGAACAGCAGCAGGTGAGATATATATCCCCAGTCTGTGATACTACACCAGCCTGTGCCTTCTGTCAGACCATCTAGAAGCAAGGCCATCACTTCCTTGTCTTTCTTGTAACCTTCCCTCCAGCCTTCTCTGCAGTCTCTGCAGCGTTCCCTAAACGCTTCTTCGAAGTCTGTGTCTCTGTAGGTGAGCTTGTGGCAGGAGGAGGAGGAGGATGGCCGACCTCCACAAGGTCCGTTGATTGTGTAAGCTGGCCCATCAACCCCCTGTTTATCACTTTACAAATGAAGGTTTCACTCAGGAGACGTTGGCCCATCTCCATTTTCGCCAATTTTTCTGCCATTAGGGTGCCATAGCCCTCTTCAGCGGTGGGGGGCTCTCTGAGGGCCGCAGTAGCCTCCCTAATGAGGGCAAGTGTTTCCTCCTCCATGTGCCTACCCCTCTTGGCCCTTCTGGTTTCAATGCGGAGGGGAGGTATCTGGGATCTTGTGCTGGGCCTGGCCACCACCTGGCTGCCACTGGGCCCTGCCTCATGGCTGACACTCACCCCTGCCTCCTCCTGGCTGACACTCACCCCTACCTCCTCCTGACTGACAATTTCTCCACCCTCATCCTGGCTGAGCTCTGTCTGTGTATAAAAAAGTGACATAGTTATATTTTTTGCTTCATCAATCACACACATTTTTCAGCTCATGACTGTTGCAAATTGAATGCTAATAAAAAGAAAAGACAATCATTCTGACTCCAGCATTTTTCCTTCTTGTCCCCATAATATTTTGCAACTACTGTCTATTGATATGTCAAACACTTTTTGTTCAAACATTAATTTGTTAGCAATAGTAACATCTATTTTACATCATTACTTTTAGTACAAGAAATCTTTAGCAAAATACTATACCGGGCTCCATATGTCCAAATCCCGTTCATCCAGGAACTCAGGTTGTTCCTCCGAATAAGGCTCAGCTGGGGTGTAGGGAAGGGTGGGGGGTTGGCTGGAGGGAAGGCTGGAGCGACGTCTGGAGGGGGGGGGGGGTAAAGAGTGATGGCCTCACTTCCAGATGGTCATCCAGAAAGCTTAATTTGCTGTAGTACCACAGACTGGGGACATATATTTTGTCTGCTGCTGCTCCTGACCTCTTTGATTCTAGGACCCTACCGCGCTCCTTCCTATATGTGCCCCTAATGGTGGCAATTTTGTTGTTGACATCACGGATGGTTGCTATGGGGACCCGTGTCTGCACAAATGCAAGCAGGGTCTCCAGTGTTGCCTTCCTTGCTCCTTTTTTTTATTTAGTGTATTTTTTGTTTCCCAAAGAACAGGCAGCTCCCTCCACCTGTCCAGGAACTCCCCCATGAAATCTGGCTCTTTGAAGCAATTCATTCTTTCTGCAAGTCAAAACACAAGCCAAAAATACTAATGTCAGTCAAGACTCTACTAATCTTTATCACCATATATAGGCCACAATCTCATCCACTGATGAGTCAAGTAAAAATGTTTTACCTTTCGGTGACATAGGGAGGCGTGACCATGGTGTGAGAGTGAGAGGAAGACGCTTCTCCTCCCTCCGCTCGTACCTCTATCACCTGTGTAGCATTGAAGGAGATTGCCAGATGAGACATCCAAGGTGATTCCCCAGTCTACCTCCCAGCTCTTACTATGGTCTTAACTATGCCATAGGCTGCGACCCCTCATAACCCGAGACTGGATCCTATACCTTGTGCCTCTTCCGAGCCTCTATCAAATCGGGACGTGTAGCTGGAGAGTGGGGAGTTTGCAGCCCACAATGTGGTGACGGCGGACGGCGGAGTGTGTAGTTTGTGGCTCGCAGACAGCGGCCCCCCCTGCAGTGTGGAAGGAGAACAAGTGCCTGCGGTGATCTTCCGGCCTGCAGCCTACAGCCCCCACAATCCCTCGCGTGGAGCAAGGAGCAGGTGACTCACAAACCAGGAAGTCAACGCGAGTTGTGCATCAGAGGAACGGAGCAAAGTGCATCAGAGGAAGGGTAAGGACTGGACTGCGCTGATATTCTTTGCATACTATTTGATAGATTTGGTGGTGGTTGTGGCTGAAGGGGGAAGGAGTGGAGTAGGGACGTCTGCAAGAGAGGCGCCCCCCCCCCCACACTACCCCCCCGTGAAACAGCGCAGAGAAAGAGTGTCGGCTCCCTCAGCGGACAGGAGTAGAGACCTTAGACCCCCGATACCCACCCAGCACACTAGCTTATGACTTCAAAATGACTTCAAAATAGAGATAAGCTTTAAACACCATGATATATTCAAGGAGAGATGCAATAGTATAAACTAACCAAGGACTGATTAAAGCTCATCTCAAGGAATCACTGCTGTCACTGGTTGCATAGGAGAGCTGCGCTTAGAGACACTGCTAATTAATAAGTTATGTTACACCACTGGTAATGAAAAAGGGGGAAAGGGAAAGAGAAATCCCTCCTGTACAGTGTTTTTTCTTTTTTTTTCTCTCCTCCACCTGACAACCCTGACAAACCTGGCTTGTAGACAGTTGGAGAGAATTATAGTGGATGGGTATTTTTTTACCCTTGCCTTATCAAAGAGGCTATCTGCTTGTTTGCTTGATCGTCTTCCGCTGTAGCTGACATTAACATAGCAGCACCCCAGTTTCCAGCTCTCAGTCCCCATAATGTCAACCCAACGGACCACAAAGGCAAGCATAGCAGCAAGCCAAGCGGCAGCGAAATTGGGAAAATATACATTTAACCCAGACCAACCCCCAACCCAGACCCCTCCAAAAAATAGCCAGCAGCCTAAACCACAGTCTGGGGCTTCTGGGGCAAGAAGAAGTCAGGGACAAAACCAGACACCCCTAGATGGGGGCGATATGGAGAGGAGACTCTCGGGAGTTAATGGGGCAAGAGGGGTACGCGGAACTTTAGTTGAGGGTGCAAGAGAGGAGCAAAGTGAGCCAACATTAAAAGAAGTGCTTGCAGCAATTAACTTCTGTAAAACCTCTTTGAGTGAAGTAACTACCCAACTCAGAACAATACAGGAGGAAGTGACCCTGGTAAGACATGATTTACAACAAGTAAATGTAAGAACAACTGCCCTGGAGGAGAGAGTCAGTCTGGTGGAGGATGTACTGACCCCCCTTAGAAAAGAAATAAAAGAAATGAGAGAACAAATGGTTAAACAGGAGCTGAAGATGGATGAAATCGAAAATAGAATGAGGAGGAAAAACATTAGGATTGTGGGACTTCCAGAACATAGCAAAGGGGTAGACCCAATAGCTTTTGTTGAAAAATGGATTAGAGAGACATTTGGCCAAGAATCTTTTTCGCAATTCCTAGCGGTGGAAAGGGCGCATAGGGTCCCTGCTAGACGCCTTAGACAAGACGGTCCCCCCCGCCCCCTCCTGATCAAGATGTTTAATTTTAAAGATAAAATGACAATAATCCAGAAGGCTCGAGAGATGGGAAATGTCCTATATAATGGAACTAGGATATCTATTTACCCAGACTTTTCACCAGAACTGCAGAAGAAAAGAGCTAGGTTTGGCGAAGTAAAACGCAAATTACAGCAATTAAAACTTACATATGCACTACTATATCCAGCAAGACTGAGGGTGAACGCACCAGATGGGATAACGTTTTTTGATACATCGGAGGGGGTGACGGAGTGGCTATTATCGCATAGTGAAGTCCCATAGAAATTATACATATGGACTGCTGCCTTTTATATTTACTCAAGACATACTTTTTTTCTTTTTTTACTGGGAGGAGATAGGGATAAGTAGATATACCTATAAAGGGAAACACGAAATATAGAATCTTAGAATTTGAAATACACAGGGATCATTATCCCCCTTTTTTTTTTCTTTTTTTTTTTGTTCTCTACTTTTTGGGGGAGAGAGACACGAGAGGGATATGAAGAGGTGAGGGGAGGGAGGGGAGGGATAAGGGGTGAGTCTGAATGAAGGGAACGATGCTCATGCTGTCTCCCTTCATAAGGGGGAAGCAGGAACAACCTCCCAAGTATAAAATCTGTATTAGGAATGGGGTAGATGTATTTTGGATTAGGAGGGAGGTAGGAGGGGGAGGGGGAGGGAATAAAGGGGAAATAAAACATGGGATGCACCAAAAGGGTGAAGATTTGAGGAAGGTTGTAAGTATGGGTCACAATAGGAAGCCTCAACCCAAGCCGAGGAAGGCGGAGACAAGGGTACACGAGAAAGAAAGTATGTATGCATGGAGAGAATGGAGAGAAAGAATGGAGGTGATGGTTACACAAAGAAAGAATATGAAGAAAATATTGAAGAAAGAAAGAAACAGGCATGTCTTGATACTTAGGGGGCTCACTATGGATATGGACAATTACACTTGCAGTAAAAATTAATGATTAATAGGGCACAAGTGAAAAATTTAATAATATGCTCATGGAATGTTCGAGGTTTGGGAGATTCAGGGAAAAGGGCAGCAGTAATGTCTTTGATGAGAATATATGGAGCCTCAATTATATGCCTCCAGGAGACCCATCTTACGAATATCTCGGCACCCCAATTAGGATGGAGAGAGTTTCAAACGCAGTTCCACTCGGTCCACACCTCATACTCTAGAGGAGTAAGCATATTCATTAAAGCGGGCATAATGTTTAAATGTATCCAGAGTAAGGTGGATGATATAGGGCGCTATGTCTTCTTGCATTGTAAGATAGACAACAAACCATATATACTGGTCAACCTCTATATTCCACCCCCTTTTAATACTATAGTGTTGACTAGCTTGATGGAGTTTATTCTGGAGAGACCGGAGGTACCGGTGATTACGATGGGAGATTTTAACACGGTCGTAGACTGGCGTAAGGACAGATTTCCCAGTAATGGACATCAGAATAGAATAAGAGATGCTAGATTATCTAAATTTTTGGATGAAATAGGTCTGAAGGATGTGTGGAGATTACGCAACCCCGAGACTCAGCAGTACTCATGTTTCTCCAGAACACACTAGAGATTTCATGTTTCTCCAGAACACACTAGACACGCTCTCAAGAATAGATTTAGTCCTTGGTAATGAAGAGGCAATACCAATAATAAAACAAGTGAAATACTGTATATGCCAAGGAGTCTCTCGGACCACTCCCCAATGATGGTGGAACTAGACACAGGAGAAATAATACACCAAAGGGATGGGAAAATAAACCCACACTGGATGGAATTAATAAAAGATCCAAAAGAGATATTAGAGGAGATCAGAGAATTTATAGAAATAAATCAAGGTACTGCCTCAGAACAAGTGGTATGGGACACATTAAAAGCCCTCCTCAGAGGCATAATGATTCAAAAAATCTCTAGGATAAAAAAACAATCCAGAGAAAATTAGCGAATAGCTAGCGAGTTGGTTTTTTGGGAGGAAGCAAAATTTATTAGGGATCCAACACTCAATAACTCAAGAGCATGGATACAAGCGCAGCAGAACTATCGTTTATTAATCCTAAAAAAAATAGAAAATAAACAAATCTTTCAAAAACAAATAGCATTTGCAGAAGGAGAAAGTGCAGGTAGAATGTTGGCCCAATTATCTAAAACAAACTCACCTAGCTCAATGGTACCAGCGATAAGGGTAAATGGGGACAGAATTACTTCCCATAAATCAGAAATAATAGATAGCTTCCGGGACTTCTATGTGGATCTATACAGCTCAAGGCAAGAGGAAAAGAGAGAGGAAATGGATGCTTTTTTGGAAGGTTAACCATTCTCTCACTCTCGGAGATAGATAGAGTGGAGCTAGACAAACCCATAACTTTAGAAGAAGTACAACGTGCAGTACAAGAGATGGCAGGACAGAAATCCCCGGAGCCGGACGGTCTCCCAGTGGAGACCTATCGGCACTTTGGGAAAGAGATACTCCCGGAGCTTACTAAGGTCCTAAATAGCTCTATGGATAAAGGTGAACTTCCTCCGTCTATGATGGATTCAACAATAATAGTTATCCATAAAGAAGGAAAGGATCCACTGGATACTTCATCATATAGACCTATATCCTTACTCAACACAGATGTAAAAATATTGTCAAAGGTCTTGGCGGCCAGATTAACCGAGGTAGTCGAGAAATTGGTGCACCCTGACCAATCGGGACTTATCCCGGGCAGGGCTACCCATACAAACATAAGAAGAGTTTACATGAACCTTCAGATACCAACAGAGGAAGATGGAACAAGAGCAATTGTCTCGCTTGATGCCGCCAAGGCCTTTGACAATGTAGAATGGAAATATTTGTGGAGAGCCTTAAGTGAGTTCCAGGTTGGCCCGATCTTCATGAAATGGGTCAAATTGTTATATAAAATCCCAGAAGCGAGAGTGAAAGTGGACAATGTTCAATCCGAGAGGTTTCGATTGCAGAGGGGAACGAGACAGGGGTGCCCGCTGTCCCCCCTTCTGTTTGCCCTCGCAATCGAACCTCTAGCAATAGCTCTTAGGTCGACCCCGGAGATAAGAGGATTTAAAAGAGGGGAGATAGAGGAGAAAGTAGTATTATATGCTGACGATCTCCTCTTGTTACTGGGGGATACCCAGTATTCACTGGGAAAAGCTATGGAACAAATAAGGAACTTTGGAAGATTCTCAGGCCTGTCCATAAATTGGGGAAAATCTATGTTGATGCCAGTGGACCCTCTTTTAAATCCTTTACCGCAAGAGGCTACACAGATACAAATAACAACTCAAATAAAATATCTGGGGGTAAATATAACCAAAGACCCTAGTCATTACATTACAGATAATCTGATACCCTTGCTTAATAAATATAGGGGAAAAAGTCAAATATGGAAACGCCTCCCACTTTCAGTGGCAGGCCGTTGCAACTTAATAAAAATGGTCTGGATGCCACAGCTTTCTATGTCCTACAAAACTCCCCAGTGTGGGTAAACAAAAAATGGTTTCAAAAAATAGAAAGTATATACAGGGAGTTAATTTGGAAAGGGGGTGTAGCAAGAATAAAATTAAGCACTTTACAGAAGACCAAGCGAGAGGGAGGGGTGGCACTCCCACATCCGTTTAGCTATTTCTTGGCAGCCCAGATCCAATACATGAAGGGCAGTAACATGGAAGGAGGAGAAACAAAAAAAGAGAATATTAATACAGAATCCCACTCATGATTATTTAGTAGAAGCGGTGGAGTCAGGCTCATTTCTTATTAAGTCGCCTACCCTGGACCTTATGATTAGAACATGGAAAGAGGTGAAGATTGTGCTTGGATATAATGGTATTAATGAGTATACCCCTATATGGGAGAATGACAACTTAATAGAAATACAGAAGATGGGAACAGTTAAGGAATGGGAAAGACAGGGCATAAAATATGTTTCACAGTTGTATCAGAATGGCATACTAAAAACTTTTCAGACATTAAGAGAACAATATAAACTCCCAAATGCATCTTTCTACAAATACCTACAGATAAGGCATGCATTAGCAAAACAATATAAAGGAACAGTAATGATTTGGAGTAAGATCCCTCTTTTAAAGGAAATAGTTAACACCAAAACATCTAAATATGCAATATCAAAGATTTACCAATGTTTGCATGAGGGGAGCCAAAGGGGAACCCATGGTCAGGCACATAGGAAGAAATGGGAAAAAGACATAGGTAATTTATCTAATGAACAGTGGGGTAGAATTTTGGAACTCGCTCCGACGGTATCACTGTCTCCCTCTCAGAGGATGTCCCACCTCTTCTTGTTAAATCGAGAATATTACACCCCGTATAAACTTTTTTGTTTTGGGCGCAGAGCAGACGATAGCTGTCCTAGGTGTGGAAGAGAAGGGGGGGACATGATACACATGTTTTGGCGATGTCCGAAGTTACATCGGTATTGGAGGGAGGTAGTGAGAACGATAGAACAGACTTTTGAAATACAGATGGAGCTGGAACCCCTACAATGTGTACTGGGCTGGCTGGAGGGGGAGGGGACAAATGACAATACCAAGTTAGCAATAACAAGATGCCTATTCCAAGCTAGGACGCTGATAGCGCAGAAATGGCAATCAGCCTCTCCACCATCTAGCAATGACTGGGAGCAAAATATGAACCTAACAATACTAAAAGAAAGGACGACATATATTAGACAAGGAGCTCTAAAAAGATTTGAAAAAATTTGGAAACCTTGGCAGGAGAAAAAAAATAGTAATTCAATATAAGTAAAGATTTCAAAGATAGGGATGGATGAGTGGGAGGAGGTAAGGATAGAACGAGTGAGAGTGGGGGAGTTTGAAGGGGTGGGGGATGGAGTATGAAAGGAGTGGATGGAGGTTTAGGGGAAGGGGAAGACGGGTTGGTTGGTTCTAAGAAGATATTATTTATTATCTGTTTTGTATGGGAATTTGGGAGGGGAGGGGAAAGGGGATTGAATGTACTGTAAATTGGAAAATGGTTTAATAAAGATAAGAAATGAAAAAAAAAATGTTTTACCTTTGATCTCACTTTCGTTGCTTACTCCTTCTTCCGCACACTGAACGTAGTTACGACACATGCGTCTTTGCTTTATATGCACTGCGCATGCATGAAACTCTGCACGCTTTGCCCGCCCCTGACGTTCATTCTAGTACTTTCCTCGCCCCTTCTCGCTCGTCGCAGTGGTAGACGACATGGCAGAGAGACAGCAGGTGGCTGATATTACCTCAAACGAGGAGGAAACTCCGGAGGAAACCACGCCCCAATCCCGGAGATATAAGGCCCCGAACATGGCTTTCGAGGAGATGGTGGAGACGGTGTCCATTTTGAGGAGGGAGATTATGATGCAAAGCATTGGCTGTACAAAACACCAAATCTTTGCAAGGCCAAAATTATGTCCAAAGTGGTGAAAGCTCTTCACCATAAATTTGGGGTGCGCAGATCAAAAGAGAAGCTCAGGAAACGGTGGTCTGACCTCAAGCTGAGGGAGCCGGAGCAGTACAGGAGGATAAGGAAAGTTCTTGGAAAAAGTAAGTAATTTTCATGTGTTACTATGATTATTATTACTTCCATGTTACTGCATGTGCTTTTCTTTACTGTTGTACAGTTAAAGATGGCAACTTTCATGCTTGTGGACACAGTAATCGGTCGTAGTACACAGCGTTCAATCGCTCACTAATAATACAATGTTTTTGGCATATACAGGGTTAACTAAATTTGCACATGGCTATTTTTTGGAGAAGATTTCTTGAACATTGTTGTCTAGATGTGTTGGTAACTACATTAAAAAAATATATCTGGATTCTGTGTAATGTAAGGAGAGGATGCTCAGCAGCTGGTTACACATCTGGACTCAGGAGCACTAGTGAGGGCCACCAGAACAACCTTTTTAGGGTGTCCCACACAGGTGATCCAGTGGATAATTGTGATGTTTCCATGTGTGAAACTTGACAAAAATAGATAAATGTTCCAGCTTTGGTAAGGGTTACAATCATGTTTTCACCTTGGAACTCTGCCAAAACAGACAATTGTACCCCACTTCCAAAGAATTGTAGCGCCCTCCTCACTCCCCTCTCTGCATCAGCTCGTTTCTCTTCTTGTCTAGGGGTATCTCAGAGGGGAGGAAGCGGGGACACCACGCCTGGCCTTCACCACAGGTGTTAGTGCGGTATAAGCAAAGTTCTTTCTCTACCTTCGGGTCAGTGTTGTGCACCTAAATCCTCCACGGGAGATTACCTTGAACAATGTCCACCAGAAAAGAGCCCCACACCATTAAAGTCCAACACTCCTTTATTCTTCTTGAATGAACAGCATAATCAGTTAGACTCCCTTGGCTTCATAGAACAGAAAAGGAGATGTAGATGCGAATAGGCCCAGACACAATGAATTCTCCACTTTCCTTCCTGAAAGTTGATTGCGGTCTCAGAGCGAGGGGGGGATTTCCTTCCAGGCGGTCTCTGGTGGGAGGCTCACCTGTCACTGGCAATCTGCTGCACCCGGTCTTCAAGTGAGGAGCTCCCCCCGGTCCATTACGCCTTCCGGATTCGGGTACCCAATCCCTGGGTTCCCTAGGACCTCCTTCCCTCGCGGAACTCAGTGTTGAGCACTGAGCTCCAGACCTCCATCCGAGTACCTCACCCCAGGCCAAAGGTGCCTGGGATAGAACACGACCTCCGGCTGTCCTCTAGGCCTAGGCCACCTAGAGGACCCACACGAACCACCGCCCACAGGCTGAAGGTGCCTGGGACTCCCCCGTGACAAAGATGGCCGGCCCCTTTATACCCTCTCCCAGCAAGCACGGCGGGTTCCCCGCCCCACCATACTGCTGCCGAGGGAGGACAAAAAGGAGGCACGGCACACAGCAATGATTCAACCCCAGCCCAGGGCAACAGCGCCACCTGCTGGGCTGCAGGGAATTACACATCACTGGTGTCTCTGCCAGTTAAATTTACACCCGGGAAAGTACATACCCGCTACAGAATGTTTCCTCTTTCTTGCCTCAAATATATTTTTCCTAAAATATACCTTTTGTTTCATTCTCATAGGGCTTCAAAGAGCTTCTAGACTGGAGCCCAGGAACCCCACACCTCCAAGAGACCCCCAACCGCGGGATGTGGAGGAAGGAGAAGTGGAGGAAGGAGAAGTGGAGGAAGGAGGAGAGGTGGAAGAAGGAGAGGTGGAGGAAGGAGAGGTGAAGGAAGGAGAAGTGGAAACTGGCACCACAACAGGTCAGTGTTATACACCACAGATTCTGGTAATAGATGTAGGCCTGCATATTTATAATACATGGTGTGTTTTAAAATTTTAGATGATGTTCTGCTTGTGGATCAAGAACATACCCCTTTGACAAGTCATAGTGCACAGATAATGATACAGGACATAATGGTCTGCTGTTGAGAGTTGCACAATATCAAGGAAAAAAGCAAGCAGGTGGAGCTCAAACTCAAGAACATGATCGATGTACTTGGGAGGATCTAAATGTGGGCAAATTCCATGTTTTGTTATTTTTTTTTAAGGTTGTTAAAAATTGTAGAAATATAAAAGCCACATTTTGAAGATGCACACAGTGTGTCAACATGTGCTATCTGCCATAAGGAGATATCAATGTACGTGTTTTGTGGGTGCAACCCCTTCCTCGCAACTGAAGAAGGTGAGAGGAAGGGGTTGCACCCCCAAAACACATCCATTGATCCCCCATGATGGCAGATAGCCCATGTTGACATGAGGCATGCTATCAGGATGGAAATCCCCTTTTTGCTACACCATGGTTTATGCATCTTCAAAATGTGGCTTTTTAGGGGTCACATCACCCCATCTTTTATGAAGGCAAGATAAAAACATTTTAAACACAATAGAATGTCTGATCTTGCCTTAAAAGTGTACATGTTGAACTTTCGAAGTTCCAAATTTGAAAATGTTTGAGGTTTTAAAACATGCATGTTTATGCGTTTTTGTCCAAAAATATGTTAAAATTTTTTTTTACAACATGTTGTATTTTATATTAAATAAAAATTACGCACAATTTGAATGTGCAAGGAGTAAAAGCTTTTTTACTCAACAATGTGTGGCTTCTTAAATCAATATGTTTTCAGGAAAAATATATATTTTATTTAGAACACATCAAGATTCGTCTGGCATAGCAATGGCCCTCCTACCCATAAAATAGTCCACATATTGTTGGCGGACATCACGGGCGCTTTGGGGGGGCCAAGCCAGTACGGCCAGCTTCCAGGGCCGGCAATGGATTTTGGTCCTGTAGTGCGGCCTCAGGCCCAACAGATGAGAGATAATTTGGGGAATGTACCCTTAAATAATTGTGCAGCACACAGGTTGATGGAGGTTAGAAACAGGCGGAATCGGCTGGCCATGATGCCAAACGCATTTTCCACCACTCTTCTGGCTCTGGCCAGCTGGTAATTATACACCCTCCTCTCAGGGGTGAGGGTCCTTTGGGGAAATGGCCTCATAAGATGTGGACCTAGTGCAAAGGCCTCATTTTTTTGGGGGGGCGCAAACAAAAGCCCAACCAATCCCCCCCCCCCAGGATAGATTGGATAGGACAGAGACAGATACATAGATAGATATACATATATTCAGATAGATAGATAGATAGATAGATATACAGATAGATAGATAATTAGATAGACAGACAGACAGATAGACAGATATGCCGATAGATAGATAGATAGATAGATAGATAGATAGATAGATAGATAGATAGATAGATAGATAGATAGATAGATAGATAGATAGATAGATAGATAGATAATCAGACGGATAGATAGACAGATAGATAGACAGATAGATAGATAATCAGATAGATAGACAATCAGACAGATAGATAGATAATCAGACAGACAGATAGATAATCAGATAGATAATCAATCTGATTATCAGATAGACAATCAGATAGATAGATAATCAATCTATCTGATAATCAGATAGATAGATAGATAATCAGATAATCAATCTATCTAATAATCAGATTATCTATCTATCTGTCTGATTATCTATCTATCTATCTGTCTATCTATCTGATTATCTATCTATCTGTCTGATTATCTGTCTATCTATCTGATTATCTATCTATAGGCATATCTGTCTATTTAATAATAAAATTCAAGCTGTGCAATACTAAAATATAAATGATAGTGACATAGAATGCTGAAATGAACAAAACATCCAATTTCCAATGTTAGTGCAATCCCACATTATTCTGAAACAGCACTGTTCTGTGGTGTTCACGTTTGATGTCACAGATGCATGCTAAGAAGATTGAATAATTGTTGTCTTGATGATTGAACTTCATTTAAAAAATAATTATAAGACTTTCTATGCTGCCAATATCAATTTTAAGGATAGCATAATAGGAGAATTTTATTTGGACATCATTTTGGATCTAATTTCTTCCCTTCTCTGATGTGGGATTGCACTAACATTGGAAATTGGATGTTTTGTTAATTTCAGAATTCTATGTCACTATCATTTATATTTTAGTATTGCGCAGCTTGATTTTTATTATTTGCATTTTTGTTTGTGTCTCACATATATAGTTGCAGCACAGGTATTTATTTACATTTATATGGTTCTACAGACAGCGCAGTATACTCACCCCATTAATATCTGTCTATCTGTCGCTCTATCTGATTATCTATCTGATTAACTGATTATCTATCTATCTATCTATCAGATAATCAGATAGATAATCAGACAGATAGATAATCAGATAGATAATCAGACAGATAGATAATCAGATAGATAATCAGACAGATAGATAATCAGATTGATTATCTATCTATCTATCTATCTGTCTGATTATCTGTCTGATTATCTATCTATCAGATAGACAATCAGATAGACAATCTGATTATCTATCTATCTGATTATCTATCTATCTGATTATCTATCTATCTATCTGATAGATAATCAGATAGATGGATAATCAGATAGATAGACAGATTGATTATCTATCTGATTATCTGTCTATCTATCTATCTGATTATCTATCTATCTGATTATCTATCTATCTGATAGACAGAGTAAAGCTACGTTTTCAGAAGCTGAGATGCGTATCTTGGATAAAGGTTTAAAATACGTACCCTCTAAGACCTTAAATAAATTCAACACGTTTGTGGACGTACACAAATATGTCCGCAAACTGAATATACAGAGGCACTTCATTGCTAACCCATCCCCACCCAGAGACACTAGTGGAGGGACCGACTGTGTCATTCACACCGGCCTGTCTAACCCCTCCCTATTTAATCCCCCTAATGTCTCTGCCCCATCTATTAGGGTGTTTAGAGATTTGGTCCTCAGAGACCTTGAATCATTACCTAAGGCTAAAATTTATGATCATCCAGATATCAAAGTAGGTTTAAAAACCTTATGTGAATGCAAGGACATCATAATCCGCCCTGCTGATAAGGGGGTGGTTTAGTTGTGTTGGATAAAATAGATTATCACACCGAAATGTGTAGAATCCTTGATGACACTAGCACTTATATGCCCTTGAATAAAGATCCTACTAAAGTACTGAAGTAAGATTTGAATAATCTGATAGATAAGGGATTCCAGTTAGGTATTTTGGACAAAAAAGAGAGGGACTTCTTGGTGCCGTTAGCACCTAGAATTCCTATTATGTATTATCTCCCGAAAGTCCATAAAAACATTTTACACCCTCCTGGCAGACCCATAATAAGCGGGATTGACTCTGTGACGTCCCCGATTGGTCGTTACATTGACTTCCATCTACAACCGCTTGTTCAATCTACTCCATCTTTCTTAAAGGACACGGGAGCCACTATACGCCTTTTAGAAGATGTTGACTTTAGTGAGGATTGCATTCTTGTCACCGCTGATGTGACATCATTATATACGTGCATACCGCACAGATTAGGATTGCACGCAGTGAAACATTTTTTGGCTATGTCTGGTTTGATACCTCAGGTCCAACAATGCTATATTATGGATTTGCTAACATTCGCCACTCAGTCTAATTACTTTTGGTATCATGGCCAGTTTTTCTTACAAACTAAAGGTGTCGCAATGGGCGCCAAGTTCGCCCCTAGTCTTGCGAACCTTTTTATGGCCCTATGGGAGGAGGATGTCGTCTATGCCTTGCAATGCCCAGAACTAGTTCTGTGGGCAAGGTATATAGACGACATCCTCCTCCTATGGAAGGGTGATGAGGAGTCTTTACATGACTTCATGGTCACCCTGAATGATAATGACATGGGTATTGTGCTTACCTATGAGATGAGTCGTAACACTTTTCACTTTTTGGATTTAGAGATTTCAGTTGTGGACCAAAGATTGGTGACAAAAACTTTTTTTAAGCCAACAGATCGGAATGGGTATATCCCAATCGACAGCTGCCATTACAGCTCTTGGCTCAAATCTGTACCATTTAGTCAACTACTTAGAGTTAGGAGAAACTGTACACATCTCGACGATTTTTATATACAAGCAGACACTCTCAAGTCAAGATTTGTTGAGAAAGGATATCTTCCGTCTGCCATTGATACAGAAATCGCTAAGGTGTCTCTGCTAGACAGACAGTCTCTAGTTGTTGAACGTCCTAAACGTCCACCGGATCCACGATTTAGGTGGTCCTTTATGACTCAATTCTCTATACAGCACAGACGGATCAAGCATATTCTTAACCGACATTGGGGAGTTCTTAAGAACGATCCCCTGCTGGGCCCAGTACTCCCAGATCGGGCGGGTGTTGTATATAGAGGAGCTCCATCTCTTCGCAACCAGATTGCTTCTAATGTAGTTGACCCTCCGGGCAAACAATGTCTGTCTCTTTTTCCTAATATGAAGGGTTACTATCCATGTAAACGCTGTAATGTGTGTATACACAATGTCATTGGGCGTGGTAGAAGTGTCAGTTTTACATCTTCTACCACCTCCACCATATATCACATGAAACAGTTTACCACATGCACTACAAGATTTATCATATACCTTATTACATGTCCATGTAATAAGCAGTATGTGGGACGCACCATTCGTAACTTCTCCATTCGTGTTAATGAACACATTACAGGTATTAAAAAAGGTCGCACCAACCATAGTGTACCTAGACACTACCTCCATGTTCATAATAAAAGGTTATAGGCACCAAATTCCAGGTGATTGACCACTTTGTCCCTCACTGGAGAGGGGAGTCTTGCGTTAGGGGTGTTTCCCAATTGGAAACCTTCTGGATTTACCAACTTCGATATTATTCGCCGTTTGGGCTTAACATCGATTGGGACATTAATTCTTTCATTAACAAGGCCTAACATAGACTGGGCTATCCCTATGTCCTAGTTCTATATTGATGTGGGTGAATATCTATGCCTTCTTTATATTTGTATTTTACCTTCCATTTTTCCTGGTTCAATTTTTGTTATATATCATCCTATTTTAGGATAAATTATTGCATTATTCATTTTACCACTGTTGGCAATTATCATAGCTACAGTATATTCTTTTTTCACATTTTCTCATATAGATATATGACTTATATAATATTATTTATATGTATAGTTATTTTTAAATATTTTTATCTATGTGATACTTCCCATGTCTACTTATATGATGTGGATGTTATCTGTAGTTGGTTATCTGCACCTAGTGGTGTAATAGATTAATGACTAACATTTTTTGGTATTAATGATTTTCATCTTATATACCTGTTTAGTTGTCATATACTGTCATCATTATACCCTTTTCTAAGTAGGTGCTTTTTATTCTTCTTTCCATTCTTCAGGATGTTTTTATATTCATTTTTATAGATTGTATTTGTGTTATGAGTGATCCCTGCATTGTATTGGTGTCATAGACCAATATTTTTCAGTGAGATCAGTTATGCTTGCCCCCTCTTATGTTCGTCATTTCTACTAGCCAAGCTTTGTTTTTGTTTGTGCTGACCTTGGAAGCGTCGAGGGGCTGCTATCGGCGTGGTTACATGGCTGTCTGCCATTGGACGCACTTCCTGTTGCGGTTCATGTCATGGACCTTGTGATGGAGATTTGGAACGCAAACACTTCCCGGAGGAGTTGCGTGATGACGTTCCCCAGCGTCATTGTGATGACGTCATTACGTGCGTCGCTTACACGATGCGATGCACGTCTGGGACAAGGAACACAATCACTCCTCGGAGTGGCGGCGTGATGACGCATGCCAACTGAGACGTCATGTCTCATTTCCGTGCGTGGCCCCGGCTCGCTCCATTGGTCTGAAGTTCTGACTCTGCTTAATGACGAATACTAAGGTGGGTAACCTCTGTTTGCGATTGGACAGCCTCCCTTAAAGGGAGGTTACACATCAGCTGTGATGAGTTCAAGCAATCATGTTCTATGTATATTATGGCATGGTATTTTCTTGCAGGTTCATGCCCCAGTTGATGCATTTTTTATGCGAAACATGTCGGGTACATGAACCTGCCTTACAGCTACGCCGCAATTCGATACCATTTCTGTGATCACCATTTTTGCAAGTCTCTGCATGGATGCCTGCATGATTTTTTGTTTTATTTTTTACACCATGTGTGTTTTGTGATTTGTTCCTGAATAAATGAGATTTTTATCTTGCCATCTGATCCTACACATGTGGAGCCTCCTTTGTTCCATTTTTTCATATGATCTTTGATGCATTGACGTCTTGGAATTTTGTGCCATTACCTTGGAGAGGATTGGATTCCTTGAGCTCGCTTCATCTGCTGCTGCTCCAAAAGGACGGATCCAGTGAAGTTCATACCTATACCTTCTGCCTGTTTGACCCACCACCGCTGGTGTGTGTGTCCACATATAGGGGTAAGAGTATCCATTTCTTTCCCCCCATCCCTGGTGTTGGAGTCACGTCCCCGGGTGTTATGGATCTATGAACACATGCTTCCCATGATCTTGAAGTTTCGTTGGATTTCTTTCAAGGGGACAATGCTCTAATGTTTCAACATTTAATGTAACATTTCTGTCATCCGTTTCCAGTCTATACACTGGTCACTCTTATTGGACTTTAATATTAGTTCACTGTACTTAATTATATATGAGTTTTTATACACATATAAAGGTATAATTTGGAGTGATGCACATTTGGATTTAAGTATCCTAGGCCTTTTTATAGGCCGTATATTTTCACCGTTTGTTGTTTGTCCCAATCCTTTTGTGTGTTTGGGCTATTATATACTTTTTGGGCGCTGCATTTTTTGTCTTTATATGTTATTTTTGCAATATGTCTATTTGCTGATGCTGGCAGCCACGATTTTACTTTGACCACCCAGTAGCGCAACTTTTTTTATTTTTGTATCTGATTATCTATCTATCTGATTATCTATCTATATGATAGATAGACAGATAGATTGTCATGGATATGCAGTAATGTTTGTCTGTCAGCTTACCTTCCTCCCCATGTGTTCATCTTAGAGGCCAGACTCTCTCTCACCTGGCTTCCTTTATAATCTCCTCCCAGCCTGACTCCACCCCAGGCCCTATCACAGAACACTATATTAACCTGTGCACTGCAAGCCTGCTTGGCTGATCAACGTGTTTGTTTGAGCATTGTGTGTTTGGATTCCTGCCTGCCGTGTGCTACGTCTGTCTCTGTGTTACGATATTGGCTTGTTCCCGACTATCCCTGTCTGCTTGTGACCTTGATCTTCGGCTTGTCCTTCGTTTATCCTTGTCTGCTTGTTGCCCTGACCTTGGCTTTTCCCTCACTATTCTTGTATCCTGTGCTGCTGCTTCCCCTCTCTCCTCCTTACCATATGGGGCATGAGCTAGGGGGCTCTAGGGGCCGCGACCTGGACCCAGCTGCAGCGTAACATCCTCACCACTAGAGGCTCTGGAGAAAACCTGCTGGGTCTTAGACTCCGTGCCCTGGGGAATCACGGCTCTAGCTTCCTGTGGATCCCGGTTGTGCTCCTCTGGTTCCGCTTTCCACAACCACCCAGTATTCCATCCGCAGCAGTCAGCCACAGGGTTCACTACTTTGTGGTGCACTCCTGACCCCCTACGGTGTGCATCTGTCATCTGGCCACAGGTGACCTGACAGTTTGATCAGCCATGGACCCGGCTGACGTGCCGCTCCCCGCAGATGATCCATTGCAGGGCATAGTCTGCAGACTTGAGACCCAGGAATCTAATCAGACCCAGGTCATGCGATTCCTTCAGGATTTGGCCTCCTGTTTTGAACAGGTTCAGGCCTCATTAGGACCCCCGGTTCAACAACCTCAACCGCTACCTGCGGCCGCACCTATTCCGGTCGCAGCCACACATTCACTACAACTGCCAGCTCCGTCCCGTTTCTCTGGGGACTCCAAGGCCTGCAGGGAGTTCCTTAGCCAATGCACGATTCATTTTGAGCTCCAGCCCCAAAACTTCCTGTTTGATCGGGCCAAGGTAGCCTATATCATTTCCCTCCTCTCCGGTGAAGCTTTAGCCTGGGCAGCCCCTCTGTGGGAACTGAATGATCCAGTGGTTTCTAGCCTGTCTGGCTTCTTGAAACTTTTTCGGAATATCTTTGAAGAACCAGCTCGTGTCTCTTCAGCGGCCAGTGCCCTTTTACGTCTCCGCCAAGAGTCTGCTTCTGCGGGACAGTATGCCCTTCATTTCCGCATACTGTCGGCTGAGTTGAGCTGGAACAATGAGGCCTTAGTCGCAACCTTTTTGCATGGCCTGTCTAATAGAGTGAAGGATGAATTAGCAGGAAGAACCATCCCCACTGATCTGGGCGGAGTTATCTCCTTGTGTAACCAGATCGATATTCGCTTTCAGGAGAGG
Organism: Rana muscosa; assembly: GCA_029206835.1. Classification (NCBI taxonomy): domain Eukaryota; kingdom Metazoa; phylum Chordata; class Amphibia; order Anura; family Ranidae; genus Rana; species Rana muscosa. The sequence goes on along the minus strand of CM055117.1, from coordinate 166,944,449 downwards.
ACCCTAGAAAAGCGACACCAGCACTCCTTGATTCTTAGTCAGCCTGAGCTCCCCTCTCTTCGACCTGTAGAGCATCTCCTGCCAGCTGAGGAACCCGTGCAGCTGGGTCGGACCAGGCTATCCCCCGAGGAACGTGCTAGGCGCAGAACTCTTGGCCTGTGTCTCTACTGTGGGGGCAAAGGTCATTTTCGTGACACTTGCTCTCTTTGTCCAGAAAAACGTTCGGGTCCACTTCATCTGGAAAGTGGAGTATTGGACCCAGAAATATCACCTTCCCCTTCTCGTTTTCTGCTTTCTGTGTTCCTTCATGTTGGTGCTTCTTCTCGTTCGGTTTCAGCATATCTGGATTCTAGAGCCGCTGGTAATTTCATGGACTGGGAAATCGCATCGTCCATGAGACTTACTCTTTTGCCCCTCACCACGCCATTGGTGGTCTTGGCGATTAATGGCACTGTTCTTCCAGGGGGTCCTATCCGCTTCCAGACCCTCCCTGTTAAGATGTCGGTAGGGACACTCCACCAGGAGTGGATATCCTTCCTTATCTTACCCAAGGCCTCAACTCCTATCATTTTGGGTCTCCCATGATTACGGCTCCATTCTCCACATGTTGACTGGACTACTGGACAGATCCTGGCTTGGGGTTCCTCCTGTTCCTCGTCCTGCCTACCCAAGGTTGCCCCCTGTGAACCTGAGTCGGTCATTCATTCCAGGTTGCATAATCATTTACATTTACCTGTCCCTAATCACCCTTGGACGCACAGGCAGGCTAGCTTGTCTACAAGTTCTGCAGTCGCTACGCCTTGCGATGCGATTCAGGTAGTCGCTACACCTGACTCTGCTATTCACTCGGCCTCTGTACTAGTTATGCCAGTCCAGCCCATGCCCAGTGAGCCTCCTACTTTTTCTTATTCAGGACATTCTGCTTGTCTTTCAGCTATTCAGCTTGACTCCTGTAACATGTCACCTTCTAACCAACCTGACTTCAGGGTTCCACTGACATCTGCCCAGTCTGATGGTCCTGTGCTAGATGCCCAGTTCATCTTTAAGGGTCTGGGGGACCCTCCTCAGGTTCCTGTTGATCCTCTCTTGCTTATTCCCAGAGAGCCTTTGGTCCTCAAATCTTCTCGTCATCTCCCTACCTCGGTTTCGGTCTCTGAGGATAATCTAAAGTACGAGGTTAGACAAGTTATGGATTCTCGGCTTTGCAGAGGCATTCTTCAGTACCTTGTGCATTGGAGAGGTTTTGGTCCTGAGGAGGCCTCTTGAATCGCTGCATCTGAGGTCATTGCACCTCGTCTGTTGAGGAGGTTTCATCTGAGATTTCCCTTTAAGCCTGGGCCCAGGCGGGGGAGGGGGAGGGCCCATAAGAGGGAGGGTACTGTCATGGATATGCAGTAATGTTTGTCTGTCAGCTTACCTTCCTCCCCATGTGTTCATCTTACAGGCCAGACTCTCTCACCTGGCTTCCTTTATAATCTCCTCCCAGCCTGACTCCACCCCAGGCCCTATCACAGAACACTGTATTAACCTGTGCACTGCAAGCCTGCTTGGCTTATCAACGTGTTTTGTTTTAGCATTGTGTGTTTGGGTTCCTGCCTGCCGTGTGCTACGTCTGTCTCTGTGTTACGATATTGGCTTGTTCCCGACTATCCCTGTCTGCTTGTGACCTTGACCTTCAGCTTGTCCTTCGTTTATCATTGTCTGCTTTTTGCCCTGGCCTTGGCTTTTCCCTCACTATTCTTGTATCCTGTGCTGCTGCTTCCCCTCTCTCCTCCTTACCATACAGGGCGTGAGCTAGTGTAGGGTGACCAGACATCCCCGGTTTCAGGGGACAGTCCCCGGATTGAGGACATTGTCCCTGGACCAAGTCTGTCCCCGGTTTTGTCCCCGGATTGGATTTGAACAGGGGCTGGGGCAATTTCAAAGACAGTCTAGTGCAGAATTAAAAAAAAGAATTCTGAATTACACCCCCCGCTCCGCTGCTCCTACTAGCTTAGGGGGGTGTATTTTTTCCATTATCTGTGCCCCTTTCTGATGATAATGTGCTGGTCGGAGCGGAGGGAATATTTCTTCAGTTTCAGTTGCATGCCCATTCAGCTCCGCTCGCATGTTCTTTTGCCTTGGCTCAAGTCCCGGCCAGCCACCTGCCTGCTTATCTCCTTGTCTTCCCTGGTGGAGTGATCTTGCTCCGCTCCCAACCCAGTAGTAGCCGGGGCCCGGAGAGTAAGACTTGACAGGCTGTGAGGCGGGCAGCGGCAGCGACGGGCAGAGAGTCATTGATTGCCGCCATTACTAATAAAAAAAAAATATGTCCTCGGATTTCATTTGAAAAATCTGGTCGCCTTAAGCTAGGGGACTCTAGGGGCCGCGACCTGGACCCAGCTGCAGCGTAATATCCTCACCACTAGAGGCTCTGGAGAAAAGAGGTCTTAGACTCCGCGCCCTGGGGAATCTCGGCTCTGGAGAAAAGAGGTCTTAGACTCCGCGCCCTGGGGAATCTCGGCTCTAGCTTCCTGTGGATCCCGGTTGTGCTCCTCTGGTTCCGCTTTCCACAACCACCCAGTATTCCATCCGCAGCAGTCAGCCACAGGGTTCACTGCCTTGTGGTGCACTCCTGACCCCCTATAGTGTGCATCTGTCATCTGGCCACAGGTGACCTGACATAGATAATCAGATAGATAGACAGATAGATAGATAATCAGATAGATAGATAATCAATCTATCTGATTATCTATCTGATTATCTATCTATCTGACAGACAATCCGACAGACAGACAGACAATCAAACAATCAGACAGACAGACAGACAATCAGACAGACAGACAGACAATCAGACAGACAGACAGACAATCAGACAGACAGACAGACAATCAGACAGACAGACAATCAGACAGACAGACAGACAGACAATCAGATAGATAGACAATCAGATAGACAGATATAGATAAAGAGAGAGAGACAGAGACAGAGACACAGACACAGAGAGATAGAGATAAGAGACCTGTAAAGCAGGGCTGTAGGACGCAGTGCTGGGAGCCCTCACAGATACAGGAGATGTGTAAGGCTCCAGCAGATTGTCGGGTGAAGCACGGCTCCCTCCCCCCTCCACTTTCAGTCCGATCACTGAGGCTGAGAATACATACAGCACTGAGCACAAGGTGCACTGTATATGGATGGGGTCAGGACACAGGTCACTGGACAGACAATAAATTAGACAAATAAAGGGTTAGAAGAAGAATGTTACCAACCTCCCGAGTCCTGGAGCCACAGAGCCGAAACCGAAAGTGACACAGCCGCCCAGGGAAAGCACCGCCCATTCCCTACGGCAGTGCAGAAGGACCCAATGAGAGTGGCTGGAGAGGCTCAGGACCCATCGAGAGTGGCTGGAGAGGCGCCCTGCAAGCACCACAGAGCTTAAATAAAACTTGCAAATGAAGCGTCTTGCCTGCATTGCATTGGCATGACGCTTCATGACGCTTTAATAGTGCACAGGACCCGGCCCCGAACATAACACTATAGGACCTTTTTTTTTTTTCTTAAAGGGACAATTTTTTTTCATTTTTTTTTTCTGTTAGTGGCTTTGGGGGGGGGGGGGCGGTGCCCATGCGCCCCCTATGGACGGGCCGCCACTGCCCTCCACATTGTCTGACGCAGGTGGCAATGCAAGGTTATCACTCTGTAGATGTCAGGCGAACTCCGTCTTGGAAAAGACTCTGCCATCGGACATCCTGCCTTTTTTCCCCACGTCCACATACAGGAATTCATAGTTCGCCGACACAACCACCATCATCACTTTACTGTGGAACCCTTTATGATTATAGTAATAGGATGCCGAATGGTGTGGTGGGACGATGTGGACATGCTTCCCATCTATTGCCCCTCCGCAGTTGGGAAAGTTCCACCGCTGGGCAAACTGGGATGCCACATTCTGCCATTCCTGTGGCGTAGAAGGGAACTGTGGAGTTAAACAATAATAATAAAAAAAGAATACTTTTACACATAAGCATTGCAAGCAGATTAGACAAAAACATTATTGGCCAACATCAGTATTAACATTTATTTTAAGGAGTATTTTAGGACAAAAATATAATGGTCACTTATCAGATTCCTCACCCCCTCTGATGGCCCATTAAAATAATTTTAGGGAGGGTTCTAGATGAGTTGGGGACCTCACAAATCAAGGCTCTAGCACTCTGTCTGATTTTAATGAAAATAAAAACATTTGTACATATTTTAGGGGGTGTTTAGGGTAAAGCACTACAATGGAGCAGACAAAATACATTGGGAAGTGACTAGGCTAGGTGTGTTTGGGCCCAGGATAGCATGCTGGAGAGGTTAGTGAAGGGAAATATGCATGTAGGCCAAAAAAGAAGCATTAAAAACTTACAGCATGCATGGGGACAAAGGGGACATTCACAGCATATTACAATCATGGTAATTAGGGAATGATGAAAGAAATACAATACATTAGCAAGCATTAAATACATAGAATGTGATGTTAAAGGAGAAAATTTACCTTAACATAGTCCTCCTGCAGAACTTGAATTATGGCAGAACAGGTTTTCGGGGATAATGAGTCCCAGAGCCTGGGGGGAGATGTCTGTTGAGAACTTGAGGTCCTGCAGACTTCTCCCCATTGCCATGTATCTCAACGTGGCAACTAGTCTCTGCTTGGCAGTGATGGCTTCCCGCATGACGGTGTCCTGCCTCGTGATATAGGGGGACACCAAAGCCAAAAGATGCTGAAAAACGGGGTCCGTCATCCGGAGAAAATTCCTGTAGTCATCAGGGTTATTCTCCTGGATCTCCCGCAACAAAGGCATGTGACAGAATTGGTCCCGCTGGAGCAACCAATTCTTCATCCATGAACTCCTCCTCACCCTGTTCATGGACTGGACTTGGGTTAAAGCATGAACCCCAACACCAAGCCCAAACACAGCACGAACTCTACGATGAGTACGTACCCGCAACATGGCTAGAGCACGGTCAGACGGTCAGAACGAACTAAAAGAACGCACTGAAGAACAGCAAGGCCTATAAAGAACGACCTGAAAATCAGTAACGAGCGGACAAGAACGCACTGAAAAAACAGATACGAACTAACTACACGCACTGAAATACAGATACGAACCCACAAGCACAAACTGAACACCAGAAAACGATCTTAAAAGCACGAAGACTGAAAAGCGCTAATCGTCTCTCACCAAACTTTTACTAACACGAGGGTCAGCAAAAGCAGCCCAAAGGGTGGCGCCATTTGAATGGAACTTCCCCTGTATAGTCCCATCGTATGTGTTGTACGTCACACTCACCGCGCTTTGTTCAAGCGGTTTTTTGCATGGACGTGTGTATGCAAGGCAGGCTTGAGAGGAATCAAGTCGGGAAAAACTTCGGTTTTTGGCATATCAGGAAAACCGATGGTGTGTACAAGGCATGAGAATGATCAGTGTGAAAACCTGATCAGTGTGAAAACAGGCCTCATGCACACAGGCCGTTGTATTTATATATTTGCAGAGATAAATATCCCGGCATGCTTCGGTGTTCTCTCTCTCTCTCTCTCTCGGATCTTTAGAACTACAAGTCCCAATATGCCGCACTAAACTTCCTGTCCTCTCATTGTAGAACTACAAGTGGCAGCACATCTCAGTGGTGTAATTACTCTCCCTTAGGAACTACATGGGCAAGCATGACCCACTGGCATATTTTTTCTGTAGATCTATAAGCTCCAGCAATCAGACTCCCTATGCTTACAACTATATCACACACCAACCTCCCTGGTCTAATAGCCACCCACAAAATTCAGGATAGGTGTTACTAGACCCTGGATCTCGTGAACATGCCCTGGACCTCTTCTCAATTGACATGGGTCTGCAACATCAATCATTGGCATTCAGTGGTCTGGCATTGCTGATAAGTTGGACGCACAACTCATGGTATACAGTACTGCATAGCAGTAATGCTGAACTCTTTTCTAAATCCTCATCAAACCTTGTAATCAGAATGCCACCCAATGTGAAGTCCTTCCAGGCTTTCCCTTGGCTATGTGATATCATCATGTGACAATGCAGAGCTTAGGCAAAGCCTAGGAGCCAAGTTAATTTATCACGTATGGAATATTTGTGTTTGGCTATACGATCTTTCACTTTCTGTGTGGTCTCCCCCACATAGAGGAGACCACACGGACATTTGATAATATAGACAACAAAGGATGACTGACAGGTATGATATCCCTTGATTTCTATATTTATCCCACGATGAGGATGGTTCAAAAATTTCCCTTTAATGATAGAACTACATTGAATACAATTAAGATAGGGATATGATACATTATTAGGGGGGACCCAAAAAGGTCCTAGTAATATTGGTATTATGTCTATATTGATCAGATTTTACCAATCTGCTATATATAGTCCTCCCCTTACAATATGAAGGTATAGGGAAACGTTGAAACTCATCAATCTGTGGATAATTATCCCTAAGTATGGACCAATGTTTTTTCACAATATTATGTATTCATACAGAGTGAGGATGATACTGTGTAACAAAATGGTAATTTCCTACCTGTATCTTATACCCCTCTTCTCTATTTTCTCACTCTGTTAGTAGCTTGTTTAGGGTAACACCTACCTGCCAATTTATACTCCGTCACATCAAGCCATTTTTCTCTTTGCTAATTTAATGCAAATAGGGCGCTAAGTGAGTTTAATTACCACCTAAGAGCCGGTTCACACAGGGGCAACGCGACTTCCAGCGCAAATTTGGGAGGCAACTTGGACACGACTTGAACATGAATCACAGCGCGACATGAGGCAACTTACAAGGCAACTTCAAGTTGCCTCCAGGATAGGCTACTTTCCAGTAGCCAATCAAACAATAATCAGCTCTGTGGGAGGGAGGGGGAGGGAGGGGTTTGCCTGGAAAACTTTTTTTACTTCCTGGAAAGTTGCTTCAGTTAAGACAGGGGATCTGACTTGGAGGCAAGTTCCATTGAAATCAATGTGTACAAGTCGCCTAGAAGTCGGATTGAAGTCGTACAGGAACCTTTTCTGAAGTCGAAGCGACTGCAGTAGTGTACATTAAGACGGCTCCATTCACTTCCATTACTTTTCTAAACCGCGCGACTTGGGGCGACTTGAAATTGGATCCCAGGACGCCCCTGTGTGAACCGGCTCTTAATCAGCCACAGAACCTGTGTAATTAATATGTTTTTGGTTTAAAGGGATGAGGTAACAACCCTAAGGCCTGATTCACACCTATGCATTTTTAGTGCTTTTTGCATTTTGCAGATTTGCACTACAGAATGTTAAATGGACTGTAGTGCAAATCTGCAAAATGCAAAAAGCACTGAAAATGCATAGGTGTGAATCAGGCCTAAATTTGCATAACATATGAATTGGACCTGCTTTCAATGGAGCCGGTTCACACGTGCGGGGCGGCTGTGGTGCGGTTTTAACCACTTGCTTACTGGGCACTTGAACCCCCTTCCTGCCCAGGCCAATTTTCAGCTTTCAGCGCTGTCGCGCTTTGAATGACAATTGCGCAGTCGTGCGACGTGGCTCCCAAACAAATTGATGACCTTTTTTTTCCCACAAATAGAGCTTTCTTTTGTTGGCATTTGATCATCTCTGCAGTTTTTATTTTTTTGCGCTATAAACAAAAAAGTCTGACAATTTTGAAAAACACAATATTTACTTTTTGCTATAATAAATATCCCATTTTTTTTTTTAAACTATTGTTTTCTCAGTTTAGACCGATATGTATTCTTCTACATATTTTTGTTAAAAAAAAAAAAAAAAAAAAAATCGCAAAAAGCGTATAGTGATTGGTTTGCGCAAAAGTTTTAGCGCCTACAAAATAGGGGATAGTTTTATGACATTTTTTTTTTTTTTTTTTACTAGTGTAGCACACAGATCCCTGGCCTTACCTCCTCAAGGCAGGACACACCGTACCACAATGCCCAGGTTCCTTCTTGAATAAGAGGGTGAGCGGTGTTCAGAAATTGTTGGGTCCCGCAGCGAGTTACCTTCCCTCGGTTAGATCTCACCCCCAGAGTGCAGGGAAGAGTCTGTTGGAGGTGCTCCAATAAGGCCAATGTCCAGACAAGGTTAAACCTTAATGAAGGAAGGTTTATTTTCTTTATGCTGACAACTGGATAGGAAAGTTGGAGTTGAAGAATAAAAGAAACAGGGAGGGAGGTTCAGGCACTTGATATCACCACTCAATCCCGAGTGGACTCTGCTCACCCGGATAGTCCCCTCTCACGGTACTAGCAGCCGGAGTGATGCACGAACTTTATGTAGCGCTACCCCCAGTTAAGAGAGCCGCTGGATTTTTGTTTCGGGCCCTGAGTACAGCACCGCCAACCCCCGGCAATCTTACTCGCCCCACTCTGGCACAGCTAGTCTAGGGATTATACTTGTATCACAATCAAACAGTATTGCAAGGGTAACCTCTTTGCAATAAGACAACACACTGATGCGAGAGATCAAGTATAACGGTTTTACTTTAGTTTTAAAAGCGTAGGCAGAACATAACACATACAATTTGCTTACAGAGCCCTGCAGCAATAGGTATAGCATGCAATAATGGCGCAGCGCGGTAATCCACCACGCGCAGCTATTATTGTATATGCGCCCTGTGGCGCACTAAACAATAGTCTATCTCCCCTCCCTGGTCAGGCCTGACACAGAATAAATCTCAGTCTTTTCATTAAGGATTTCTTCGCATGCAAACTTTCGGTGGTGCACTTGATGAAACAGTATTTTGTAATCCATAAAGTAGGCAGTCACAAGGAACACTATACTGGAGACCCTTTAAGTCTGTCCCGCTACTGGTCTCCAGTGAAACAACAAACAAATGATCGGTGGGCCACGGCAGTCTATTGGCCTAAACACGGTACAGTCTGTTGGATTGAGCAAGTGCTCGCTCACCACTCCGGACGCGATCCCAGTCCGGGACTTCCACCTGCTGTGTCTCCGCACACAGCGTCTGCCACGATCGGGTCCCCGATCCAACTGATGTCCTCACTCGACAAGTCAGATACCATTCAGGCTCCCCAGTGGGTGGAAGGCTCTTCGGAAGTTGCGCAAGGCCCCAGGCTTCAGGCCTTGCACTGCAGCAGATCCACACAGGAAGAACTGTTGCTTGCAGCGCGGTGTCCAAAGAGGCCGAGCTCCGCCTCGCCTCCTTCTTAAATAGCCCCTCCCATCAGTCTCTGGGGTGGCCAATTGCACTCTGGGTGCCGAACGGGGTTCTGGGTAACGTAGTCCCGGGGCCTTAAAGGAGACCCCGCTACATTTACTTGTCTTAAGTCCCTCTTTTGAAGCTACGATCGGGAGATTCTCTGCCACAGAATCTCTGAGCCCCGAACCTCTCAGCGCTTGTAATTAAAGAACAGGTGCAAGTTGCTGCACATTACAAGGCCTCAGATGATTAGTAGAATCCCTCCAGAAGTTTACCGGGCCTCTCTTTCACCGTGAAACTCTCACCGGTCCCTCAGAAAGGTCCTCCTCCGATCTCTTCTTCTTAGAGCGGGTCCCCTCTCAAGGGCACCCTGGGATTCCTCCTCTTAGAGCTGAGCCCCAGCTAAAGGTGCTGGGCCCAATGGCGAAGTTGCAGCCCCAGGCTAAAGGTACCTGGGACCGATGCATACGCGCACCCCTGGCCTGGAGGGCCAGGTCACGCGACCCAAACTCCGGAGTCCCGGAACAACAACCTCCAGGCGGCATCTGCCCCTTATGTATCCTCTCCCGGCATGCACAGCAGGCCGACCACGCCCACTGCACCACCGCCAAGAGAGGACACCCCAAGGCACAGCACTGTCACCAGTGGTTCAACCCTGACCTGTCATGGCAGTGCCACCTACAGGCCACAGGGAACTGCACACCAGTACAACACCTGAGGAACAAAACAATCGTACCTATCAATAAAAGCGGTCTGAGCCTGGCTACTAGCTCAGACCAACCCCTAAATTTAGGCACACAGCACCCCTCAAAGTAGAGGGGCGCTACACTAGTAATGGCGGTTATCTGCGATTTTTGTCAGGACTGTGATATTGCGGCGGACAGATTGGACACGTTTGACACTATTTTTTGGACCATTCATTCGCTATAAATATGCACTTATTACTGTATAAATATGACTGGCAGGGAAGGGGTTAACACTAGGGGGCGATCAAGGGGTTAAATGTGTTCCCTGGGAGTGATTCTTACTGTGGGGGGAGGTGACTGACTGGGGAAGCTGACCGATGGTTGTCCCTATGTACAAGGGACACACCATCGGTCTCCTCTCCCTGACAGGACGTGGATCTCTGTGTTTACACACAGAGATCCACATCCCTTGCTCTGTAAATGCCGATCGCGGGTACCTGGCGGACATCGCGGCCGCCAGGCACGCGCATCGGCACCCACCTGACACGGCGGGCACAGATTTTCCCCGATGCACACCCGCGGCGGCGCGCAACGCGGAAGTAAACAGGAGGACGTCCAGGGACGCCCTCCCGGCGATTGAGCGCCGCAATGCAGGCGTCTTTTGCCAATAGCCCGGGCGCGAAGTGGTTAAAAGGGGTCCTGTGCATTTTTGGGTCCAGTTCATGTGTGATTTCATGTAAAAATGAACACCTGAATCGCACCTAAACCGGTAAACAGAAACGCACCGGACTGCCGGACTGAAATCTCGGCCGCATATGTGTGAAACCCGTCTAGCTGCTGTTTGAAGTTACAGGTCTCATTAGCAAATTCATTGGGGGCTAATTGTTATTTCTGCCTTTGGTCTTGTATATGTAGCAGGATGTCCATATGTAAGAAGGAATCCGGCTCCCTCCGGTGGTATAAGTGTTACAATGCAACTAATGCACTTTGGGACAGATATCAGCTAGGAGAAAAGACTTTGTTGCTTTTAGTAAAAGACAGACTACATTACCCAGGGTGCATTGCAACACCGCAAAGCATTCTGGGCAGACTACTTAAACCAGGGGAGGGGCCAGCGTCTCTCTCTCTGGATCCAGCTCTCAATCAAGCAGGAAGTTGGCACGGAGGCCTGCTTCCTAAGGATTAGGCCAGAAGCCTGGGCCTAAATTACGGGAGTGCCTGAGTGATTTCCAGCAGAGGATCGTCCACAGCGTCCTGTGATTGCCCAGCAGAGACCGGAGTCGTCCATCACCATATGCTGTTAGTGACGGAGTCCGGAGACTGCAGCTGAAGCAGAAGCGTGGAGATCGAGTGACCGGGACAAGCCAGAGGAGACTATCTGAAAGTCGGGCCTGTTTGGTGAGAAGGGCACCTGCCCAGAATTGACTACTACCTTAGAGGAAAGTGATTTAGTTAGTGCCAGCCACACTTCACCTATCACGCCACAGCTTGCGGCCTAGTGTATCTCACTGGAGACTATGTGATCAGAGATTGGTGCATCCGTCATTAGTGGGTGGCAGGCACACGAGTACTCAGGTATATTGCGGATAATTACAGCATCTTGTTGAAACCCTGTGGATTACAATTTAACTTGTGCACCGACGGTGGCTAGCGAAGACTTCATTGGAGAAAGGAACTTTGAGTGGGACACAGATAGGCCTTGCTTACCTATTATAGGGAATGAACACGTGCAAGGTATTGCAACAAAGGGGGAGCTCGCGAGCAACCAGTTAGCCGTGCAGAGACACATATAGATACATGTACATATATATAGCTGATGTTATTTCCTGTTATTACCTAATCTCAGTGATACCTATCCTTATTGGTTTATTGACTCTGCAATGCGCATGCAGAGTCAACTGTGTGTATTAATGTGATTCTTTACCCTTCCCTTTTATACTGAGTAAAGGTACCTTTGATTAAGCATATAACTTGTGTGAAGTATCTCTGTCACTTAGAAGGACTAGTGACCAGCAAAGGTAATAACATTTACAGGTTATTGTGTGATGTATGCAGGATTGTGTCTCCTAATACTCAATAGGTCTCACACTCCTTATTCATATCAGTTGTGCTAAGGGAAGGTTTGAGCCACTTCCAGGGGTTGATAGGCAGGACATAGACCCAAATCAAACAAACAGCAGCTCCTACGGGGGTAGTGCTACACGTGGGGGCTCGTCCGGGATATTCTACGGTTCTGCAATCAACTTTCCCCCTAGACAGAACCCTTACAGCACAGAAATGGACCCTGCTGCCGTAGCCCGGTGGTGCCGGGATGAAGGCATCCTACCCGGAAATGGCCTGGTGGTTGAAATCCAGAGAGAGGCCTGGGTAGAGGAGCAGCTAACTCCAGTCTTGAGAGCATTGTCCACGGACAGGAAGCCATGGGTGATTGACATAAAGACAGATACTGTAAATCCCCACACCTATGCATTATGTGAGTGGAGGAACGGAATCTCTGACTACTTCAAGGGTGCCAGCATAAAAACTACAAACCAAGTAGAACTCCTCCTGATACACCCAGAAGAGAATAAAGATGGCCCCACGTCCACTACTTCAGGAGGCCCCAGCACAGGAGGGAGCGCCCAACAAAAGGGTCCCGGTTCACCACCATTGACCACCCTTAGCTCAGAATTGTGCGCTGTCCTGGGGGAGATTGTGACCAAGTGTAAAAAGGACCCTCCAGACTACCTGATGTCAGGATACAGGAAACTCAGGACCTTTTCTGGGAAGAAACCTGTACCTTCAGTGGAAGATGGATTTGAAGAGTGGCTAGATGGCGCCACTCAGGCCCTAGAAGAATGGGAGGTGCCAGAACAACAAAAAAAACAACGGATTGTGGAAAGCTTAAAGGGGCCTGCTCTGGAGGCCATACGTAACCTCAAGTTAAGCAAGAAGGACTGCAATGCACAGGATTATCTGGATATTCTGCAGAATGTGTTCGGCGGGACGGAAAACGTCACTGAACTCACTTACCAGCTGGGGCATTGCTACCAAAAAGAGGGAGAGAAGCTGTCAGAATTCATAGGACGCCTGGATAAGATCCTGCATCGGATCCTACTGAAGAAAGGGATCGATCCAAGAAAAGTGGATGAGGCCCGTGGCCAGCAGGTGTTGAGGGGAGCTCAACCCTTGGACCCCATCGCATTATTGCTACGCACCCGGCGGGACGGGAGCAGCCTGGAATACCCCGACTTGATCCGGATAGTCAGGGAGGAGGAGGCCATGTTGGAAGACAAAAGGAGGAGTCAACACACCGAACCAACTGCCCGAGTCAGAATGTTAAGTGCAGAAGAAGGTGATTCAGAAGTTGAACTCCTAAAGACCCAGGTGTCACAACTAGTAGAAATGGTGTCCATGCTGACTAGCCAGGCCTCTGTGCCACACAACAAGAACACGTCAGAGGAACCAAAAAAAACTCCTAGCTCCAATATGGAACTAGTACAGAAGCCTAAGAGATTGATAACATGCTTCAATTGTGGGGGAATCGGGCATGTTAGAGCAGTGTGTCCCAGCCCAGATGAAGTTGCATCCAGATATCGCAAGCCGGCGGAAAACTTCAGAGGGCCCCGGTGAAGGAGTCAGCCGGGCGCCCACCAGTTTCCACGAACTCCTTCAAGAAGTCCAATGATCCAAAACATCAGAGTCAGGGACCTAAACCTCTGCCAATTAGGCCCCGTCCCACAACTCAGGCTGCTGTTGAACGGAAGGCCGGTGCACACCAGACCCAGAAGGGACTGAGACCCACCGGAAACTCAAGAAAAAAAGAAGTGAGGGTACAGGTAACTGAACCCAGCAAGAAGTCTGTGTTGAAGGAGTTCCCTGCCAAGTTAGTGGGGCCTTCTCCAGTAGTCTCCATACAAGTAGAAGGGATCTACACCAAGGCTCTTCTTGACACTGGGGCTCAAGTGACTCTTCTGTATAGGGATTTCTATGATAAACATCTTAAACATCTGCCCCTACAGAAATTAGAGGAACTGGAAATATGGGGTATTGGAACTCAGAGCTTTCCCTATGACGGTTACCTGCCAATCAAGTTGACTTTTGATCCCTCAGTGGCTGGGGAGACAGAGACCTTCGATACTCTGGCAGTAGTGTGCCCTCGCCCACCAGGGGCCAGCAAGAGCTCACTCATCATAGGGACGAACACTGATCTAGTCAGGCGACTGTTGACACCGTTGGCCCAACAGGAAGAAGCCCCGACCACAAGAGTCCACCCCATGTTAAGGCAAGCCTACCAGCGCCTGGTACTGGAGCAGAAGGCCCCAGCTGAGGGAGTTGGCAAGATTTGGAAGCTAGACAAGACATAGAAGGTATTACAACCGGGAGAGGTGACTTGCCTGAGGGCTTCTGTCAAGCTCACATGGAAACAGCCAGGCCCCTTCATTGTCTTCGAACCAGGCCCACAGGAAAGACAGAAAGGGATTGAAGTAATCCCCGAAGTGATCCCATTGAAGGCCCTACAGAAAAGCCATGGGAGGGTTTCAGTGAGTATAAGGAACACTGCTAATACACCAGTGAAGGTGCCGGCCAGAATGCTGTTGGGCCAGGTGAATCCAGTCACCCCCATTGCCCCGTGTGAATTGAAGAAAGAAGAAAGGGGTGAAGTCACCATAGAGAAGCTCTGTTCTGAAGACACGGCCCTCCCACCAGAATGGAGAAAAAGGGCCAAAGCTCAACTTGCAAGGTGGGAAAAGATCTTCTCTAAAGATGAGTTCGATGTGGGGTGCGCAAGGAGTGCCACTCACAAGATACGCTTACAAGAAGATAAGCCCTTTAGAGAGAGAGTTCGACGGGTCCCACTGGGTGACTTAGAAGACTTGCGGGAACAGTTGGCTGAGCTGAAGAGGACGGGGATTATTCGAGAATCCAGGAGCCCTTACGCTTCTCCAATAGTGGTAGTCCGAAAGAAGAACGGGTCGCTGAGACTGTGTATCGACTACAGAACACTAAACAGAAGGACCATCCCAGATCAATACACCACTCCCCGAATTGAAGACGCCCTGCAGAGTCTGTCAGGGGCCAAGTGGTTCAGTGTAATGGATCTAAAAAGTGGATATTATCAAATCCCCATGCACCCTGAGGATCGGGAGAAGACAGCCTTCATCACCCCTGTGGGGTTCTTTGAGTTCAACCGTATGCCTCAAGGGTTATCAGGAGCCCCCGCCACTTTCCAAAGGCTAATGGAGAGAACCGTCGGGGACATGAATCTAATAGAGGTACTGGTATATTTGGACGACGTCATCGTGTTCGGGAGAACCCTAGAAGAGCATGAAGAGAGACTGGAGAAGGTCCTGAAGAGGCTCAGTGAAGAGGGCCTGAAACTCTCCCCAGAGAAGTGTCAATTTTACCAGTCCTCAGTCCATTACCTGGGCCATATCGTTTCTGCAGAAGGGGTGGCCACGGACCCAGAGAAGCTGGATGCCGTCACCTCTTGGCCGAGACCTACCAACGTGACTGAGCTTCGGTCATTCCTGGGGTTCTGTTCTTACTACAGAAGATTTGTAGAAGGATTCGCCAAGATTGCCAGACCCCTGAACGAGTTACTCAGAAACGAAGGGGAAGATGATGTTCCAGAGCTGGTCAAACCAGTGAAACTCACCATGGGACCCCGAAGGCCTAAAGAGTCGATTCAAGACCAGTGGACAGGGGAGTGCGAGGAAGCCTTCCAGATGTTAAAGAAGAGTCTTACCACTGCACCAGTCCTGGCCTATGCTGATCCAAAGAAGCCTTATGAACTGCATGTAGATGCCAGCCGAGATGGGCTGGGTGGGGTGCTGTACCAGGAACATGATGGTTACCTAAGACCTTTCGCATATGTGAGCAGGAGTCTGATACCTGCTGAGAAGAATTACCCCACCCACAAGCTTGAATTCCTGGCCTTGAAATGGGCAGTGGTAGACAAACTGAGAGACTACCTATATGGGGCGGAGTTTGTGGTGAAGACAGATAATAACCCGCTCACCTACCTTCTGACCACTGCC
This sequence comes from Rana muscosa, assembly GCA_029206835.1. Taxonomy (NCBI): domain Eukaryota; kingdom Metazoa; phylum Chordata; class Amphibia; order Anura; family Ranidae; genus Rana; species Rana muscosa. The sequence continues at coordinate 166,928,560 of CM055117.1, read as the reverse complement.
AAGTTGGATGCAACGGGACACCGGTGGTTGGCTGCCCTTTCAAGCTTCACCTTCAGCTTGAAGTACCGACCCGGAGTGGGAAATAGGGATGCAGATGCCCTGTCCAGGAGGTCTCATGCCCCCACCGACCCTACCGAAGAATGGGCCCAACTAGACCCAGAGGGAGTGCGAGCCCTATATCAGGGGACAGAACTTCAAGCCAGAGGTGGGTCAAGAGCCGAAGAAATTGGGGTCTCAGCTGTTGGAGTACCGAAGTGCTATTGCAGTGTGACCCAAGTCGAAGGGGAGGGCTTGCCCAAGCTGACAAAAAGGGATTTGAGAAAGGAGCAAGAAGAAGACTCTTTAGGGAAACTCCTGATAAAGGCCCTGGAAAGCCAGCGTCCCGAGATGCTTGAAACAGACTCCCCAAGAGAAGCCCGATTGTTGCGCAGGGAGTGGGATCGGCTACACATACGTCAAGGGGTGGTCTACCGAAGGGGCCCCTCTGACGACTCAGAAGAGAAGTGGCAGCTGTTTCTACCAGCCAAATATTGAGAAGCGGTCCTAGCTGCCCTCCATGACAACCATGGTCACCTAGGGTCCGAACGGACTTTTCACCTTGTACGGGATAGGTTCTATTGGCCCTGCATGCGGGCTGAAGTGGAAGGATATTGCCATTCCTGTGTCCGATGCATTCAAAGGAAGACCTTGCCACGTCAAGCAGCCCCAATGGGCCATCTGCAAAGTCAGGGACCTATGGAACTGGTGTGCATTGACTTCCTTTGCCTGGAGACTGATCTGAGTGGTCAAGGGAATGTCTTGGTGATAACAGATCACTTTACCAGATATGCTCAAGCATTCCCAACAAAAGACCAGAAGGCCTCAACAGTAGCCAAAGTACTGGTAGAACAATTCTTTGTGCACTATGGTCTACCCCAACGCCTTCATTCAGATCAGGGCAGAGACTTTGAAAGCAAATTAATAAAGAAGTTATTAGACCTGTTAGGCATCCAGAAGACCAGGACAACCCCTTATCACCCACAAGGAGATGCTCAGCCTGAACGGTTTAACCGGACTCTCTTGGATATGTTGGGGACTCTGAGTTCAGAGAAAAAGCAGCATTGGAGCAAGCATGTAGCTGCCATAGTGCATGCCTACAATAGCACTGCCAGTGATGTCACCGGGTATTCCCCATACCGTTTGATGTTCGGGCGGGAGGCTCGGTTGCCAGTGGACTTGGCCTTTGGCATATCGCTGGATCATACCTCAGCAGCATCCCACAAGGGGTATGTAGACCGATTGAGAAAGAGTCTGAAGACAGCTTTTGAAAAGGCCCAAGCAGCATCTGACCAACGGGGGCTGAGAAATAAAAGAAACTTTGACCTAAGAGTCAGAATTCAAGATTTACAGCCAGGAGATAGAGTGCTGTTGAGGAACTTGGGAATTCCGGGAAAACATAAGTTGGCTGACCGTTGGAAATCCCAACCTTATGTTATCTGCAAGAAGCTGGAAAACCTTCCTGTGTACCAAATTAGGCCAGAAGGAAGCGTGGGACCGTTAAAGACCTGGCACAGGAATCACTTGTTGCCCCTCTCCGAGGCAGTTCGCATGCCTCCTGCATCTGACTCACAAGAAACCCCTTCAACTTCTCAAGGTTCCAGACCCATCACCCGATCTCAAACAGTGCTTCCAGATGTGAGAGATGGAGACTCTGACAATGAAGGTCAAGAGGATGAAGAAGCAGAATCTGACTGGTTGTGGTCATCCCAATTGCCAGAACCCATGACCACCTCCCAAACCTCACCCAAAACAGTTGACAATGGAACTCTTCGGGCAGAAGCTCCTGAATTCGTGCCTTCAAACATTCTCATTGAGGAGGTAGCTGATGACTCAGACTCTTTGTCAATGGAAGACCCAGAAGAAGGGTCGTTGTCTCTATCTGAAGGAGAGCGGGACGCTCCTGAAGTTCTGGAGCCCAACATGCCTGAACTAGATGAGGAAGCCCCTGAAGAGCTTCTAGAAACAGCCAGCCCCAATGTCCTTGAGAATATGATACCTAAAGAGCAGAGGGAAAGAAGAGTAATTCACCCCCCAAAAAGACTGACGTACGACCAATTGGGTGAATGCTCTGAGGAGGCCATCATCACTTCTAAGAGAACCATTGATCAGTCTAGCTCTTCCACTCCAGATTCAGATTCAGTGGAAGACAACCCCAGCTCACTCCCTAGCACATCTGAAACAGACACCCAAGTGTCGGTGGTCCGTATACAGGACAACCTCCCTCCTTGTGATAATTGGTGGGAGGTTCCTCTGTCGGCTCTGTGTTATGATATGAACTGTTTAAGTTTAAATCCTGCTTATGAAAAGGCAAGTTGTTTATTGTCATGCATAAACTAACAAATTTCCCTGCAGGTATTGCCAAAGTATGTGTTAGGTTACGTACTGTTGTCCTCTTTGGGGACCAAAGACTTTAAGTGGGGGGAGTGTGTAGCAGGATGTCCATATGTAAGAAGGAATCCGGCTCCCTCCGGTGGTATAAGTGTTACAATGCAACAAATGCACTTTGGGACAGATATCAGCTAGGAGAAAAGACTTTGTTGCTTTTAGTAAAAGACAGACTACATTACCCAGGGTGCATTGCAACACCGCAAAGCATTCTGGGCAGACTACTTAAACCAGGGGAGGGGCCAGCGTCTCTCTCTCTGGATCCAGCTCTCAATTAAGCAGGAAGTTGGCACGGAGGCCTGCTTCCTAAGGATTAGGCCAGAAGCCTGGGCCTAAATCACGGGAGTGCCTGAGTGATTTCCAGCAGAGGATCGTCCACAGCGTCCTGTGATTGCCCAGCAGAGACCGGAGTCGTCCATCACCATATGCTGTTAGTGACGGAGTCCGGAGACTGCAGCTGAAGCAGAAGCGTGGAGATCGAGTGACCGGGACAAGCCAGAGGAGACTATCTGAAAGTCGGGCCTGTTTGGTGAGAAGGGCACCTGCCCAGAATTCACTACTACCTTAGAGGAAAGTGATTTAGTTAGTGCCAGCCACACTTCACCTATCACGCCACAGCTTGCGGCCTAGTGTATCTCACTGGAGACTATGTGATCAGAGATTGGTGCATCCGTCATTAGTGGGTGGCAGGCACACGAGTACTCAGGTATATTGTGGATAATTACAGTATCTTGTTGAAACCCTGTGGATTACAATTTAACTTGTGCACCGACGGTGGCTAGCGAAGACTTCATTGGAGAAAGGAACTTTGAGTGGGACGCAGATAGGCCTTGCTTACCTATTATAGGGAATGAACACGTGCAAGGTATTGCAACAAAGGGGGAGCTCGCGAGCAACCAGTTAGCCGTGCAGAGACACATATAGATACATGTACATATATATAGCTGATGTTATTTCCTGTTATTACCTAATCTCAGTGATACCTATCCTTATTGGTTTATTGACTCTGCAATGCGCATGCAGAGTCAACTGTGTGTATTAATGTGATTCTTTACCCTTCCCTTTTATACTGAGTAAAGGTACCTTTGATTAAGCATATAACTTGTGTGAAGTATCTCTGTCACTTAGAAGGACTAGTGACCAGCAAAGGTAATAACATTTACAGGTTATTGCGTGATGTATGCAGGATTGTGTCTCCTAATACTCAATAGGTCTCACACTCCTTATTCATATCAGTTGTGCTAAGGGAAGGTTTGAGCCACTTCCAGGGGTTGATAGGCAGGACGTAGACCCAAATCAAACAAACAGCAGCTCCTACGGGGGTAGTGCTACATATAGAAACTAGCTAGATTGTAGAATAAAAACAAATAAAATGCAATACTTCTATGTACTGTGTATGAAATCCTATTGGGTCTGATGCCGCGTACACACGACCGCTTTTAATGTCATTGAAAAAAACTGCGTTTTTCTCGACGTGGTTCTTCTCAAGCCTGCCTTGCCTACACACTATCGTGGAAAAAAATTGCTTGAGTAAAGCGCGGTGACGTACAACACGTACGACGGCACTATAAAGGGGAAGTTCCATTCGGATGGCGCCACCCTTCATGTTAGTAAAGTTTGTTGAGAGACGATTCGCGCTTTTCAGTCCGTTACAGCGTGACGAATGTGCTATCTCCATTACGAACGCTAGTTTTACCAGAACGAGCGCTCCCGTCTCATACTTGATTCTGAGCATGCGCATTTTTTTTCACGTCGTTAAAGCCTACACACAGCCGTTTTTTATGACGAGAAAAAGGACGACGTGAAAAACAACGAGAAATATTAGAGCATGTTCCAATTTTTTCATGGGCATTTATGACCATTTTAAAAAATGGCATTTTTCTCGTCATTAAAAACGGTCGTGTGGTACGCGGCATTTCACATAGAACTGCAGAATCCTAGCAAACACGCACATCATACACCCTTCATAAGCAGGTCTAAGTGCCGGTTCACACTTGTGCGAGTTGATACCGAATGCGATGCGTTAAACACAAACTAGATTCGCATGTCATCCAAAAAGTAATTGTTTTCAATGATGGTGGTTCACATCTATGCGTTGCGATGCCTCTCTGAATGCGATGCGATTAAAAAAGGGTCTTGTGCGAGTTTAGAGCGTTGCGTTGCGAATTTAGACTCCATAGACATCAATGTAAATCGTTCTGGAATCGCATTTGATGGTTCACATATGCGCGAATTCCACCACACTATTCTCCACAAAAACCAGGAAGTACACACCTTTTTTTTTTTTACATTATGATTCTATTGGCTAGAACATTAATCGCAGCCATGTCCCACTCCTGAAATTTGCATTCAAATCACGGTAAAAACGTGGTAAATTCGTGGTAAATTCGCACCTCAGAATGGACTGAAAAAACGGAACAAATTCACAGGGCAGCAGTGTGAACCGGCACCAAGTCACGATTTGGAGCTCATCTTGTTTTTATAATTTGTATTTGGTTCAGCAAGACTCAAACACTCTCTCTGTTTTGTTAAACTATCAGGGAACACAGGAAGAAAAGCTCAGTGTACAATGGCCTGCTGTTTTCCTTCTCTAGCTTGCTTTCAGTCAGTCATGTGTTGCTAGGGTTAAAGATTGCTTGGCAGTCATATAGAGGGGGCTGCTCCAAGAATATGTTTTCCAGTGTTTGTGCTTCCCCATAAAGTAGTGGCTGGATTTAGCTCCAGACAGAGTAACTGAGAAGTTGCAAGGAGGATATCAAGTACGCTACTTTTCAAAGGTTAAAATGCCAGGTAAGCAGGAGAGAGCATAATTACATAAAGACTGTACTAATACAGCTAAAAAAGATAGTCCTTTCCCCATATTAGGGAAGGCCGATGCAGAACTTCATTGAGGGTCTGGCTGTTTAGGACTCTGCTAGGGGACTTCACCACATATTTTAGTGTATGAGTGGCATCTGCTCAGTCAGAGAGTAGAATGTATCTGTTGAGTATGATTTCTGACACTTTCAGTAGTACATATGATCTCTCTTATTATGCAATATTGGTAATACACAGCAAACCAATGACTGATCTCTAAGTAAGCAACACTCTTATTACATGTGCTCTCTATATAACATGGAGCAAGAGAATTCCGACAGCAGCTAGGAGAAATCCACTCACATTATTATATAAGGTTACATAAGAGATCACTTTCTCACTAATGACATTTAACCACTTCAACACCGGGCTTTTTTTTACCACCTCAATAACGGGCCTATTCTGGCACAGTGGCACTTCTCTCCTACATGTACAAATCATCATTCTTTTGCTAGAAAATTACTCAGAACCCCCAAACATTATGTTTTTTTTAGCAGACACCCTAGGGAATAAAACGACGGTCATTGCATCTTTTTTTCTTGCACGGTATTTGCGCAATAATTTTTCAAACGCCTTTTTTTGGGAAAAAAAATGGTTTCATGAAATAAAGAATAAAACAGTAAAGTTAGCCCAATTTTTTTGTAAAATATGAAAGATGATGTTACGCTGAGTAGATAGATACCTAACATGCCATGCTTTAAAATTGCACACACTCATGGAATGGCGCCAAACTTTGGTACTTCTCTCCATAGGCGACGCTTTAATTTTTTTTACAGGTTACCAGGTTAGAGTTACAGAGGAGGTCTAGTGCTAGAATTGTTGCACGCGCTCTAACGCACGCGGCGATACCTCACATATGTGGTTTGAACAGCATTTACATATGTTTACGGGACTTACGTGTGCGTTCGCTTCTGATCGCGAGCTACTGGGAACAGGGGTGTTTTAAAAAAAAAAAATTATTATTTATTTATTTTTTTTACATTTTTTTTTTTTTTTTTAAATTTTTTTTTATCACTTTTATTCCTATTACAAGGAATGTAAACATCCCTTGCAATAGGAATGGTGTGTGACAGGTCCTCTTTATGGAGAGATGCGGGGTCAATAAGACCCCACATCTCTCCTCCAGGCTGGAAAGCATGAGATCGTGAATTTTTTTTCACTGATCTCATGTTTACTAGCCGCAATGGCGGCTTTGTTTACATCTGAGAACCCGGGCGTGACGTCATCACATCGCGTCCGGGCCTCCGACGGTCATAGAGATGACTGGTGACCATCTGGTCACCAGTCATCGCTATGGTTCACCTCCGGCGCCGGACGATTCATTCTCCGGGCCCCCGATGGCACGGGAGAGCCCGGAGAAGCACCAGACGGCGGCGGGAAGGGGGGGGGGGTGTCCTCTCCCGCCGCCTATATGAACCGCCGCTATGTTCGATCTTATGGCGCACAGAATCGCCGGCAGAACAGAAGGATATCTGAATGATGCCTCTAGCTGCAGGCATCATTCAGATATCCCCCCACAAAGCCCAGGACGTCATATGACGTCCACCCAGGATGGGAGATCCCATCCCATCTGTGGACGTCATTTGACTTTGGAATCTATCCCATATTTTTTTTTATATATTGTTCAAGACTTTAACCACTTGACCTCCAGAAGATTTACCCCCCCCCCCCCCTTTATGACCAAGCAATTTTTTGCAATTCAGCATTGTGTTACTTTAATAATAACTATAACTAACGATTGCGCAGTCATGCAACGCCGTACCCAAATAAAATGTATGTTTTTTTTTCACAAACAGAGCTTTCTTTTGGTGGTATTTTTGGTGGATCAACTTTTGATTTTGGGCTATAAACAAAAAAAGGTCGACCATTTAAAAAAAAAAAAACATGTTTTACTTTCTGCTATAAAAACCTATGCAATAAAAGATTTAAAAAAACATAAACCATTTTCTTCATACATTTAGGCCAATATGTAATCTGCTACATAGTTTTGGTATATAAAAAATCCCAATAGGCATATATTGATTGGTTTGCTTAAAAGCTACAGCGTCTACAAATGATGGGATACAGTTTTATATCTTCTAGTAATGGCAGCAATCAACGACTTGCAGTGGACATTCTGACACTTATTTGGGACCAGTGAAACTAATACAGTGATCAATGCTAAAAAATATGCACTTTCACTGTACTAATGACACTGGCTGGGAAGGGGTTAACATCAGGGGTGATCAAAGGTGTGTGTGAGATGCTTTTACTAGAAGGAAGAGATGGAATTTATTCCCTACTTTGCAGCGACACAAATTCCATCCCTTCCCTGCCGTCAGAACAGCAATCTGCCTTGTTTTACAGGGTTGATAAAAATCAATGGGGGGGGGGGGTTTAAAAAAAATAAAAAAAATCAGATTTGTTTTATTTAAATCCGTTTTTTTTTAAATCAAATTTATTTTAATAAAATGCTTTTTCAGTAAAAATCTATCTAAAGATTTCTATTTAAGATACATTAATAATTTAGTTTATTCATCATGAAATGGCACTTAGTTATTTAGCATGAGGCTGTATATTCTACAATATTTACATTTTTGGTAAATTCACTCAATGAATCCAAGTTCTGAAAGCTGAGATAACATGCACTGCATTGATGCATTCACACAACTTCACAGTAACCATGAGATAAAACAAAGTTCAGGAATATTCCTTTATCACATTTTGCAAATCTATGTACACTACACACTGTATGATTGAATCAGTTCTGATATCGCTGTTTTACTAACCTGACAGCTTATTATTCTAAATAGGAAACCTTCAATTTGTTTGAAAATAGTTAAACATTCTAATTACCAGCAAGACGAATACATTTAAAGAGCACCTGTCATTTCAGATCCATCATCGTGTGTGTGCATATATATAGATCAGGCACACGAGTGCCATCCTGTGGCAGTAAAACTGTTATAGGGCGGACCTTAAGTGGTTAAACTGGGTTACTAGTATGCTTTAGGACTCTCAGTCCAGGTTGATTTACTAACGCTTCGATCCCACCATGACGTTTTAGATCTCGGGGGTAGGGTGACCACATCTCCAAACTGCCATTCAGGGACGTATGAAATCAGTGAACCCGTGTGCAAGATCAAAAGTGGGCCCTAGGCATCAACAGGAACAACAATATGGCGTGGTGAACGGTGGACATGTTTTAAATTGCGCTAAATATTGGCTTAAAGGGGGTGTTGTTAAAGAGAGTCTGAGATGACTTGTATAGTGCAGAATGTGGTAATGTTAAATAGGGAATGCAGAGTGTATGGTGGTGAGTGGTATGTACAGGAGAGGAGTGTGGAGTGTATGGCGGGGGGTAATATGTACAGGAGAGGAGTGCGGAGTGTATGGCGGGGGGTAATATGTACAGGAGAGGAGTGCGGAGTGTATGGCGGGGGGAAATATGTACAGGAGAGGAGTGCGGAGTGTATGGGGGGGGGTAATATGTACAGGAGATTAGTGCGGAGTGTATGGGGGGGTAATATGTACAGGAGAGGAGTGCGGCGTGTATGGGGGGGGGGGGTAATATGTACAGGAGAGGAGTGTGGAGTGTATGGCGGGGGTAATATGTACAGGAGAGGAGTGTGGAGTGTATGGCGGGGGGTAATATGTACAGGAGAGGAGTGCGGAATGTATGGCGGGGGTAATATGTACAGGAGAGGAGTGCGGAGTGTATGGCGGGGGGTATTATGTACAGGAGAGGAGTGCGGAGTGTATGGGGGGGGGGTAATATGTACAGGAGAGGAGTGTGGAGTGTATGGTGGGGGTAATATGTACAGGAGAGGAGTGTGGAGTGTATGGAGGTGGGTAATATGTACAGAGAGAGGAGTGCGGAGTGTATAGCGGGGGGTAATATGTACAGAAGTGGAGTGTGGAGTGTATGGGGGGGGGGTAATATGTACAGGAGAGGAGTGTGGAGTGTATGGCGGGGGGTAGTTAGTGGAGAGAGGAGGAAGAGGAGTGCAATACCACCTCCTGATAGTCTGTCAGCCACTGCTATACCACTTTGGTGGTGGGGCACTCCGAAGGATGTAAGGGGGCACTCTGGAGGAAGTAAAGGGGCACTCTGGAGGCACTAAGGGGGCACCCTAGAGGTTGTAAGGGGGGATGTAAGGGGGCACTCTGGAGGAAGTAAAGGAGCACTCTGGAGGCACTAAGGGGGCACCCTAGAGGTTGTAAGGGGGATGTAAGGGGGCACTTTGGCGGTACTAACTTAGTCAGAGCCCCCTTACATCCTCCAGGGTGCCCCCTTAGTGCCTCCTTACATCCTCTGGAGTGCACCTTACATTCTCCTCCAGAGTGCCCCCTTACATTCTCCTCCAGAGTGCCCCCTTACATCCCCCTCCAGAGTGCCCCCTTAGTACTACTGTGGGATGGACAGGGGGACCGTGGGATGGACAGGGGGACCGTGGGATGGACAGGGGGGCCGTGGGGCCGTGGCATGGACAGGAGGGCCGTGGGATGGACAGGGGGGCCACGGAGGAAGAACGGAGAGGGACAGCAGAACGGAGGGGGACACAGAGGAAGAACGGAGGGGGACAGCAGAACGGAGGGGGACACGGAAGAAGAACGAAGGGGGGCAGCAGAACGGAGGGGGACACAGAGGAAGAACGGAGGGGGACAGCAGAACGGAGGGGGACACAGAGGAGGAACGGAGGGGGACAGCAGAACGGAGGGGGACACAGAGGAAGAACGGATGGTGAGGGGACAGCAGAACAGAGGGGGACACGGAGGAAGAACGGAGGGGGACAGCAGAATGGAGGGGGACACAGAGGAAGAACGGAGGGGGACAGCAGAACAGAGGGGGACACAGAGGAAGAATGGAGGGGGACAGCAGAATGGAGGGGGACACAGAGGAAGAATGGAGGGGGACAGCAGAACGGAGGGGGACACAGAGGAAGAACGGAGGGTGAGGAGACAGCAGAACAGAGGGGGACACGGAGGAAAACCGGAGGGGGACAGCAGCAGAATGGAGGGGGACAGCAGCAGCAGAACGGAGGGGGGGACAGCAGCAGCAGAATGGAGGGGGACAAAGTGTGAGTGTAACACAGACAGTACAGTGCGTACACTAACCTGTCCTGGAAGTCAGACTGGCTGCTGGCGGCAAACTTGTGGACCTCAACATGGGCGGGAGGAGCAGGAGCCTGGCTGGAGGAGGACTCGGACGAGGCTCAGGCTGGCTGGCTGCGCAGGAGAGTGGCTCTGTCTGGTCACTGGCGTCAGGTCAGCCGCATCACTCACTCTCTGTGCTAGCGCTGGAGTCTCTGGAGTCGGACTGGCTGGTCTGGTGGCTGCGGACAGTGCGGAGGCGCGCGCGCTGCTCTCAGACTCAGCCGTAGTGTGCGGGTGCCGGGCGGGTGCAGTCGGACGACGAGGCTCAGGCTGGCTGGCTGTGCACAGGTGAGTGGCTCTGTCTGAGTGCACTGGTCACTGGCGTCACGGTCACTCACTCTGTGCTGGCTCTGGCTGGTGGTGGCTGCGGAGGGAGGCGCGCGCGCTGCTCTCAAACTCAGCGTAGTGTGCGCCGGGCGGGTTCAGTCACTGCCCTCACTGACTGAGTGACAGACGTGGAGCGGCCCCTAGCCTAGCAACCAGACTGGCAGTGGCAGCTGAGCCTATGTGTATGTAATCATCAGTGTGCTGTGTGATAAAATTATAAGGTGGTGGACAGGCGGAGCGGACTGGTGTGGTCTGGTCAGTCAGTGGTCACTGGTTTCTTTTCATTCCGGGACGTCTGTATTGTCCCGGAATGAGCTGCCCGGGACACGGGACAAAAATCTCTAGTCAGGGACGATCCCGGGCAATCCGGGACACGTGGGCACCCTACTCGGGGGTCTTTTTTTGTATGCTTGATTTTACTGCGATTGTTTGTCGGGTGACAATCATAGCAAAATCGCACAGCGATTGGGGTGCCATTGAAAGTAACGAGGATCGCAAGCGTGTTTCGCAGCGATTCAACATCTCTGGCAGAATTGCTGCGATTGCGCCCACGATCCAGAACTCCATGGTGTAAATGGAGCCCTAAACTGAAGAGTGCAAAATCTGGTGCAGCTGTGCATGGCAGCCAATCCATTTTTAACTTCAGCTTGTTCAATTAAGCTTGTTCAATTAAGCTTTGACAAAAAAAAAAACTGAACGCCAATTGGTTTCTGTGCAGAGCCGCATCAGATTTTGTACTCTCAAGTTTTAGTAAATCTACCCCCAGGTGCATTAGGAATGCACTGGGTACCCTTACGCAGTGCAGTCCCATTGAAAGACAAGGCAAAAAGCCAGTTCACACCTTCATGCAGCAGGGATGCACAGTGTGACAGGATGAGGCCTTGTCACTGTCAGAATATAGGAAAATGTGACACAGGATTTGCATTTAGGGTAAATATGAAGGCAGAGAAAGCCGTGTATTTGGCTTTCTCCAGATTCTGTAGTTCTGGATTGCAGTGGTGGCCCGTCAATAGGGGGCGCAGGGGCACCTCCCCCCAAAGCTACTTATTAAAAAATATATATATTTTTTTTAAAGTGTCCCCTTTAAGTGGGTGTGTTAAGGGCGCCGGACACGGGGTGATATTGGAGGCATGACTTGTGTGTAAACACGTGATTGGGGCTAAGAAGCTCTATTGGCGTAGTTTAGAGTGTGCTCGGGGCGCAAAGCTTATAGCCCCGAACACCCCACCTCTAGCATTAGGTTTCCAGTGCTTGTAATTGATTAGGTCCATAGGGTGGGGCTTTAATCAGACCAGCAGCGTCATTGGCTCATAGGCTGCCTGTCTCCTTCAGTAAATGAAGGGGAAATCACCAGCAGAAGAATGGCTCAGGACAGGGAGCGATAGGTCCTTGCAGAGGCAGCTGTCCATTCATCTCCCTGTGACACAGACTCGGCATCCAGCAGTGCACACAGAGGGATCACACAGAAATCTCCAGGCACACTACATGCCAGGACTGGAGGGGGGAGGGGGGCAGAAGGGGCCATTATCACTTTACAGTAGCATTTTTCAGTGTAATGCAGGTCTGTACACCTTCCCTATCACACGGATCCCCTCCCCCCTTCACTATCTTCTGTTTGCATAGTTCACTGTTCACATCCTGCAGCCTCCATTGTCAGATCTGACCATTCCAATCACTGCCTGACACCCTTTCCTTTCCAGATTACTTTTTATCTCTTTCAAACTGTTTAGCAGATCAGAACATTCTCTGCACTCATTTAAGGTGGTCGTAGGAATGAAATTAAAAAGGAATCATCTATTCTATGGCCAACTTAAATGAGTGCAGAGAATGTTCTGATCTGCTCAACAGTTTGGAAGAGATGAAAAGTAATCTGGGATGGAGAGGGAGTCAGTCAGTGACTGGACCCTAAAGAGGAATGTCCAGATCTGAGACCACACTTGTAAAGAAGAACTCAGCATAGGGATGGTGGGAACCCCCTCATAATGGGCACAGCAGGGGTACAGACTCGGAAACTCAGTACAGGGATGGTGGGAACCCCCATAATGGGCACATCAGGTTACAGACCCGGGAACTTGGCACAGGGATGGTGGGAACCCCTCATAATGAGCACAGCAGGTGTACAGACCCGGAAACGCAATACAGGAATGGTGGGAACCCCTCATAATGGGCACAGTAAGGCTGTAATTGACGGCCACAGTTTTACCTAGCAGTAATGATACATAATCACCTGACAAATGGCTATTTACAGCTCTGCATTACTAAAAGTTTGATTTTTCAGTTTGAGCCCCCCCAAAAATTTTGAGCACCAGCCGCCACTGCTGGATTGGAACATTCAAGCTGGGTTCACACTTGTGCGGTGCGAATTTCAGCTCTCTTATCTCTGCAAAAAGATAAGAGAGCTGTTCAGCAGATTATCTCAGTTTTAGCTGCGAATTTGGTGACCTGGGAGAGAGGAGGGGGGGGGGGGAGTGTAGTGAGGAGAAGGAGAGAAATCCTGATGAGAACTGAACACATCTGCGAATCAGATGCGTGCCCATAGAAGATAATGGACCTGAATTCGCACCTGAGCCGCACCGCAATGCCTAGAAAACGCACACTTTTTTTGGCAATGCGCAGTGCGAATGCATCGCACATATGTGAACCAGCCTCATTGAAATCAATGTACTTTAAAATGTTATGCGAATTGGATGCGGTGTAAGCCGCAACCAATTCGCATAGGTGTGAACCCGGTCTAAATCCTGTATCCAAGTTTTGCTAGACATCTACAACCTGGTTGAGTACACAGGTGTGCAATGTCATTATATACTCAGGTCTGAGAATAGCTCAGAGCTTCCAGTTTGGAGACCACTCCCAGTGTGGGAGATGGAAGGTCTCACCCAGGGGGCCCAGCCAGAAGCCAAGAGACAAAGGGTCTCATCGAGAGGTCAGGTGTGCCCAGCCTGATGCCAGGAGACAGCAGATCTCTTTCCAGGAGTCAGGTCGGCTCCTATCGGGGGGGCCGGGAAAACCCCAATTCATAGGCCAGAGCTGGGCCGTGCAGCAGAGCGCTGCAACTAAAGGCTTGAGAGCCAAGTATCCAGGAGAGCTGGACAACAGTCAGAGACTGGTAAGAGGTTCAATGTGGTCCTGCAGTTGAAGCTAAGCCAGGTGGCTCTGCATTTTCTAGTGTTTGTATTCTGCGAAAGCTGGAGAAAATCCCCTGCGTGGGAAACTGTTTTGCTTTCTCCTGTTTTTAATAAAAGTGGGCTACCAGGCCCTTAAATTTAGTTCCTGTCTGCCATGGATTCACTGTATATAAACCCATTTACCACGAGGGCCAATTACATCATGTCACAACAGCTACAAATACTGTAGCTGCCAACTTTAAATAAACATACACTTGCAAGTCCAAGGATCTAGCTCTGTCCTTACCCAGGCTGATTCTTCCTCGGTCTTTAGGTCCCCAACACCACCATCTTGGATGTGGGAAGCCAACTGTAGCTTCCTACTGCACATGTGCGAGAAGCACTGCACTTGCTCACTAGACCAGCACAACAAAGCGGTTTTCAGCAGAGCACAAAACCATCTATAAACAAAATCCAGAACAGAGGGCCTGAAGTGTGGCCCCAACACTTATAGTGGGCCACACATAAGCAAGTTTTCATGCATTGAGTTGGCCATTGATTTGCTGTACTTTTGTAATGTACTGCAAGGCACACTAAAGAGAAAGTGAGAGTAAAATCAGCCTTAACTGTAGTACTACCTCTGCAAGGGCTGTGTATAACAGGTTTCCCCACTCCTGCACAGCCAGATGACAAGCATTTTCCACTTGTAGCGGTTTGCTGCTACTAGTAACTAACATCCACCATATCACCCTGCTGCCAGACCTTCATCTATCACCTCAGAGACAATGAACAGTTGTTTTGTTTATTGGGGGATATAACTTGGATGGGATAAAGGAAGATATGGGATGCCCATTGAACATGTTGCTTTGCCATCATATTTAGTGAACATGGATAAGTTGATTTAGCCTTGAAGAACTGATGTACTTCTAGCATTTTACATTTTTTTAGCCTGCATAACACCATGCAGACTATTGCTCCTCCTCCTCTGCATCAATACCATGCAGACTGTTGCTCCTAGGACTTCTCTCCTCCTGCTCAAAACTTCCACTGTGAAACTATTAGTTTCTGTCCCATCATCTTCATTATGACAAAAGGGACCACCCAGAATAATCCCAGTTGCTGGCTGTATTTAAATGTACTTGGTGGTAGTTGACTGCATAGTTACTAGGCCAGGGGCCTGCAGTACCCCTCCCCGGGAGGCCTAGTAGTTTAACAGCTTGTACTGGTTGATGGACTATTGAAATTCTGCGCCCTCAGGCGACATTGATTTGACACACCTCCCCACAGTCTCTCCTCTGATCCAGGACTCCTCATCAATGACCGTGTAATGATGAGGACTTCATCCATGACTGTGTATGGATGAAGTTCCCTCAGAGACTCCCTGGCATGCCTCAGCACCCAGCGCTCCTCTGTGGTACACTCACCGACCTTTTCCTGCCCCGAGTCCATGATGGAGGAATTTATCTGGACATACGTTCCAACAGCCTCCAGCCCCTCTACCGGGCCTCACACCCCTCCGCCCCAGATGGGGGTAGGGCCCCTGCCACTGTCTAGTACTCCATCCTCCACTTCTTCCGGCCGACAACTCCTCCCCAGTGGCATGTTACCTCAGCTTATATAGGAGGCCTGCCCCCTGCCAATACCAAGTGGGGATTGGTCAGGGCTCCCACATGAACTGCCTGCCACTCCAGTCCCAGGCCCTGCCTCCTTCTTTAGAACAATCTCCCTTGAGACAGGGGAGGTGCTTCAGAACTAGAGCACAGGTGGCCACACCCACTGCTACACTAACTACTTCCTGCCCTCAGATCCAAACAAGCAGGCCTAGTCTGAAGCATAGGCCTGCCTAAATCTTACTGCGCCGACAGTTTTACCTAGAAAAATCGTATTCTAGCACTTACCTATGGTAGAGGGTGCTACACACGCATTCAGACACAAGGAACAGTATTTGAGCTTGGTTTTTGTTTATTAGGGGTAATACCTTGGATGGGAAATGGGGAATTATGGGATGCCCAGCTTGACTGCAATAATAAACGGGACAACTTCCTCCTGTCCTCCTTCCTGGACACTGGCAGTCTCTGATAATCAAAAATGCAAAAGCCCCTTAGGGACTAGGAGCTCTCAGTCCCTTTAGAAAGTAGCAAAATGTGTTTTAGGCTGCATACAAGACAATCTCCAACTCCACGTAGACACTGATCCCAGCTCTACTGCCTACGGGAACTCCCAGGCCACCTGGCTGCTCCAAATATCTCCCAGGGCAAGGGATAGAAAGGCATACCTCCCAACATTTTGAGATGGGAATGAGGGACACTTATTAGCAAAAGTATGTAGGCATGGGACACGCCCCCTTAAAGGAGACTTTAACAAAACAAAAACAAAAAGTTAAAGCAGAGTTTTTCACCCAAAGAGAGAGAGGAGCGGAGCCTCGCGCATGCGCAGTAGGGTTTCTGGCCTGAAGCCCTAAGACTACACTGTCAGGTTTCCTTACCGACCATGGCAGCGGCAGCACCCGACAGCTGATGGAAGCATCAGCTTCGGTGCCGACATCACTGGACTCCAGGACAGGTAAGTGTCCAATTATTAAAAGCCAGCAGCTGCAGTATGTGTAGCTGCTGGTTTTAATTTTTTTCAGCGGTGGACGGACTTCTTGTCCTTGTCGTTAGAATTTTGATGAAAGGTTTAGCACTAAAACACTTATTGAAAGTTAAATAGTGTATTTTTTATACAACTATAAAAATCAGACCAAAATTAGTTACAAATGAGGAGGAAAGAGAGACTTTGTTCCAAATCGGGGACTGCCCCTCGAAATCGTGGACAGTTGGGAGCTATGGAAGGGTTAAGCACAACGCTGTCCTTCTGAAAGGCTTGCTACATGTGGCAGTCTTTCCCCTTGTAAATCCCTGGGTGCGCTGCTGTACTCACTGTACTCCTTGCTTCCTGCTGCTGCTTGGGCAAGATTTCTTCCAAACTACTGCTGTCAGGATCCTCCCAAGCCAGCCCGAGCCCAGCCTGGAGGCAGAATGCCCCCCCCCCCTCCCCAGACATAGGGGTACCCTCCTAGGCCACGACAGTCTCCTCAGCACTACCATCTTCCACCTAACTCCCCTGCTGGCATGGCTTTGCCATATTTAAGGGCTGACTCAGCCACCCTGCTAGGCCCTCTGCCTGGGGATTGGCAAAGTTCCCTAAAGTATGCAGATAAGCTCTCCTGGCCTCCGCCCACTAACTTCTGGAAGTTTCTCCTAACTTCCAGATCCTGGGGAGGTGGGGGGGGGGGATAGGTACCAGAGACCTACATCTGTGAGTCATCCAGCCTGGCCTGCAGTAAACCCTGACTCAATTACAGACTCACAAGTTAACTATGAGACATAACAGATTTGCCTGCACTAACACTGGTACACTAGTGGGTACTACGTAACCTATAGCCCAATAACCCCAAGCATTGGCATCAGGTACCACCATAATAACCCTCAGCATTGGTGTCAGTGGCCACAATAATAACCCCCAGCATTGTTGTCAAGGATCGGAATAATTCCTGGCATGTGTCAGTGGGTGCAATAAAAGCCCCAAGCATTGGTGTCCATGAACCCAATAGAAGCCCCCAGCATTGATGTCAGTGGCAGTACTTCCCAATCACACTGCTCCCACCCCTATCCAACCAGGATTATACTTGTACATTTTGGCAGAGATCACTCGAACTGACAGTACTAACTAAAGATGTCCTTTTAGCGCTGGATGTTGGAACGTTCTCTGCACCCCCTCTGCTATTTTGAAAGTTCCTGTGATGAAGAGTATGTAGTGCGCCCCGGAGCATCCCCCCCCCCCCCCCCCACACACACATAAAAAACACTTTGTTGTTCCAGTCCTGCAGAATATATATATATATATATATATATATATATATATATATATGTATATATATATATATATATATATGTATATATATATTTTTTTATTAGCTCTTTCCAATTTGAGATGTCCTGGTCAAACCATGCAGAACACATTGGGGGGGGGGGGGTAATTCTGCCTTAATGGGTTTTCTCAGCCTGCTGCTCCCCACCCCCCACCACCCAGAAAAGCTACTCTACAGTTGCTCTCTTCACAGTTGAAAAATGGGTTCACATCTTCATTAACTTGTACAGGGATCATTCTCCAATATGCATATTCTTGGCAACAGTACAAGTTCATTATTTCACTTAGAACAGCAATTCATAACCCCTAGCAAAATTACCCTTGAAAATGTTAGACATAAATACATTCCTTAAGCTATAATCATTAAAGTGGTTGTAAACCCTTACATATACCCAAAGAAGTGACTGGCCTCAGGTGATACACAGAGATGAAACAAATCCTCCAACATAAAATTGTACCGGTTTATCTGCAGCCTTTTCTTCTCTACAGCCGTTCAAAGTGCTGAATTTTTAAGCTTGGCTGAGAGTTCAGAAAAAAGGGGACGGGGAGCTGAAGTTAGACTGTGGAGCTCTGTGAGGAGAACACTGAGAGCTGATTGGAGGGAAGAGACACACACACACACACACACACACCTTCACACAGCTCACAGGAACAGAGCTGTGGCTGTTCATCTGCCAGAGACCCCTCCCATGTCACAATTTTTCTCTTGGTGTCAGGAAAAATTGTCAGAAGTGATTTATACTGATAGCAGAGGAAGAAAGCAGCAGACAGAAATGGCACTTAGTGCTTTTAATTGAGACAAGTTGTCACAGATACCAAGTGCTGATACCTGTAAAAAAGGTGTAACCAGAAATGCGTGTACTTGCACAGAGAACACTAGGCACAAATATGCTATAACATAATGTAATTTATTAACCACTTAAAGACTGCTCACCGCATATATACTGACGTACCTGTACGTCATTTTGTGCAATAGGTACTGTGGGCGCGCATGCGCCTGCTGCACGGAGCGGGAGCCAATCGCTCCATAGAGAGGCAGAAAGGGGATCTGCCTATTTAAACAAGGCAGATACCCGTTCTGACAGGGAAGTACACAGAGATCTGTTCCTTGTAAGCAGGAACATGGATCTCTGTTCTTCCTGACAGTCCATCCCCCACACAGTTAGAAAACACTCCAAGAGAACGAACTTGACCCTTTGATCACCCCTGATGTTAACCCCTTCCCTGCCAGTGTCATTTATACAGTAACAGTGGATTTTTTTTTTTTAGCACTGATCACTGTATTGGTGTCACTTGTCCCCAAAAAGTTCACATTTGTCTGCCGCAATGTCGCAGTCCCGCAAAAAAACAAAACAAATCACTGATCGTCTGCCATTACCAGTAAAAAACAAAAAAATAATAAATTAAAGTCCATAAATTTATCCCATAGTTTGTAGAGGCTATAACTTTTGCGCAAACCAATCCATATACACTTATTTTTTTACCAAAAATATGTAGAAGAATACATATTGGCCTAAATCCATGAAGACATTTTTTTTTTGTTTTTTAATAGCGCAAAAAAAACCCGCAGAGGTGATCAAATAACACAAAAAAAAGCTCTATTCGTGGGGGAAAAAAAAAACCACATCAACTTTATTTGGGTACAGTGTTGCAATTGTCAGGTAAAGTAACGCAGTGCCATATCGCCAAAAAAATGGCCTGGTCATTAAGGGGGTAAAACCTTCCAGGGCTGAAGGGATTGTAAAGTCTCAAAGTTTTTCACCTTAATGCATTCTATGCATTAAGATGAAAAACCTTCTTTGCTGCAGCGTCCCCCCCCCCCCCCCCCATTTTTCTTTCTTACCCAAGACTATTCGTTCCAGAGCCATTGGCTCCCACTGCTGTAAATCAAATCCAGTGACGTGGGGCAGGGATGTTCCCAGGGCAAGTGGCTTTCTGTGGGTGCACCCAATGAAGGGAAGGAGCGCTGGCAAAGAACCCCAGAAGTGGAGGATCGGGGCTCCTCTGTACAAAACCTTTGCACAGAGCAGGTAAGTATACAATGTTTGTTATTTTTATTTAAGAAAAATCGAAACCTTTACATCTATTAAGAATCTAATGAGTGAATGAACAACAAGACACCACTACCTAAACCAAATACAGTCATGGTCGAAATTGTTGGCACCCCAGACATTTTCCAGAAAACCAAGTATTTCTCATAGAAAAGTATTGCAGTAACACATGTTTTGCTATACACATGTTTATTCCCTTTGTGTGTGTAGCGGGGTCTCTAAATTTAGGTGGGATACACCTGTGTAATAGTATGACCCAGGTGTGTAAATCATGAGAGGATTTGGACCATTTGTATTCGTGGAGGACTGGGTGGTGTATTATTCTCCTTGGCCTGTGGGTGGCTAGGTACCCGCAGACTCAAGGTAGATTTCCTGCCACAGTGCTGTCCTTTTTGTCCCTTTCCGGAGATGGTACGGCGAGGGCGGGGAACCTGCCGTGACGTCAATGGAGGAGATAAAAGGGGGAGACGCCCTCGCCACGAGGTCTTGGGGATCTTCTTCATCACGCGCCCAGGCACCTTAGGCCTGGGTGCGGGCGGTCCGGAGTTCCGGCCCAGGCGCCCTAGGCCTGGCCGGAGCAGAGTTGGCGTCCATCCCAGGCACCTTCAGCCTGGGGTGAGGTACTAAACCGGAGGCCTGGGGCCCGGTGACTTCGACTGGGTCCCGCGAGGGCGGAGGAGTCCGAGGGTCCCTGAGGTGGATGGGGCCCATGTCTGAGGTGAGGAGGCTGGAGAGGTCACCCGTCCGGAGAGTCCGGAGCAGCACCAACCCGGTGATGGATGGGCCACTGGTAACTCCCTTGGAGGGACATCTCCCCCTGACAGGGGCCACAACGCAGCGAAGGTACTCCTATCTACATTCTCTTGAGTTGCTGGTAGAGACTCACAAGTTCTAAGTTCTCTCTCTAGCCAAGGCTATAGTAACCGCTGGTGAAACTACAGTGGTTTAGCGTACAACCAGGATAGTGCCTCGACCTGCTCACCCCACCGTATTGAACTGTTATTGGGTCTCAACCAGTTGGCTGGTAAAGAACTGTTTGATTGTGAGTGTGACAATAAAACAAGAGTTGGACCCTAATCGGTGTGTGGTACTCTGGTTAATGGGAGCAGAGGAAAGTGTCAGCACAGCAAGACTTGGTCCTTAACTGAAACGCACAGGCCCGAGGAAAATAACTGGTACTGGCCTTCACCTCACCCACTGCCATGGGGAGGACATGGGCCGTAGCGCATCTCACCCTCACATATGAAATACCCCTAGACAAAGAAGAGGGGGTGAGGCCGCTACATGTGTATATCGGAACAAAACAAATAAAGGGAGGAAAAAAGCAAATTGGACATAATGTCACACAAAAATCAAAAAATGGGCTGGTCAAAATTTTTGGCACCCTTTCAAAATTGTGGATAAATAAGATTGTTTCAAGCATGTGATGCTCATTTAAACTCACCTGGGACAAGTAACAGGTGTGTAGTAAATGTGGGTGGTCGAGTATCAGCATATAAATATATAATTGATTAACCGCACTATCATTCCTGTAAATAATGTGAAAACTAGCGAAACAGGATGTGGGATTTTAAAGGTGCTGATTGACAAAAGTATATAAATCACAATGACAGTGATGTATAAAAAAATAGAAAAAATATATTTATTGATTACATACATAAAATACAGTGATATATGCACATATATATGACTATCATAGGTATACACCTACTACCTATAGGTATAAAGTCATAAGGTAACATCAACTGCAAAAATGCGTCTATGAAGATTCTACAGTTTCGCCATTAAGGCTTCATCAGGAATAGACGCATGAGTGACTTTTTAATGAAGAATTTTCCAGCTTGAAGGTGTAAGAAAAATTTGGAGACAAGAAACAGCAATTAGAAACAAAGAATAACAAACATAATAAGGCACACTTTAGCACAACATGCATGAGCAGCATCCCGTGGACCCAGAGCTTCCCCTTCATTGAACAGTGCAATTCCCTCACATCCCTCCCCCTACCCACTGGGGTGCCTACCTGATGAGGGCACCAAAGGTCTATACTGTGCGTCACTGCCCATCAGCATCTCACCACAATGACCGCGTCCATCATAGCCGCAAATCCCATAAGGGAGGATGAAAGTATGTTTAGATTCCAATCATAAAGATATTTGCCTGTAAAAATTTAAATAATAAATCACAAATTTAGGACTGAAAGTCCACATATAGGG
The DNA here is from genome assembly GCA_029206835.1 of Rana muscosa. Lineage (NCBI taxonomy): Eukaryota > Metazoa > Chordata > Amphibia > Anura > Ranidae > Rana > Rana muscosa. Next base: position 166,906,540 of record CM055117.1, on the reverse strand, counting down.
ATTGTGGGAAGAAAGGGTCCGGCTGAAGGCAATTTACTATAGCCATTACTCACCCCCTCCTCTGATAAATTATTCAAATTGATGCAGGAGCTCAAGCTTGTGAAATCAGGTCAAAGTAAATTGTTTAATGGGTCCATCTAAACATTTGTCAATAGCAAAAAAGATTTAACATGCTAATTCCATGTCTAATGATAAAATGCTACAAAAGTAGGCTCATAAACAAAATGAATAAAACTTACAATGATCACTATATATCGCCAAATATGCCGTGCAGTATTAGCAAAGGCTTTATCCGGACCACATCTATGCTTCACGACAAATGTGTGGAAACTGATGAAAATGTCTAATCAAAAATGACAGACATAAAGTCCACCTAAAGAACAAAAACCCATAAACGTAAATTTCAAACCCTTTATAGTTACTCTCATTGATGAATCTAAGAGATGCCCCAATTTCCAGAGTTACCTGTATTGTATGTCCCGTCCGGTTTGAGCTCCCGCCAAAGTCTGAGGACAGCGTGTGCTGTCCACATTTATATACCCCCCCCCCGACCGCCCATTGGCGGCATGTGGCGTCATGCCGCAAAGCGAGTCACATGTGCAGTGGGAAGCCCTGTATGTGGATGGAGCGCCGGAAGTGAAACACTTCCTGTGCGTCTCACCCATGCGACGCATGACGTCACTCCGCAGGGAAGGTCACGGACGCAATGGGAGCCCGGTCTGTTACTGGAACACAGGAAATGAGAACATTTCCTGTGCACGCCGTCTGCAAGGAATGACATTTCTTGCAGACATCAGGAACCCCATAGATGACCCGGGATCTGTCAAGGCGATAAATACCAGTAAGATTTGCGGAACTACCCCACAAATCACAACAGGCCGGGACCACCCCAAAAGGGGATGGGCAGACATAGGACCCTGAACATTGAGGTTCAGTCCAAATGCATGCCCCTACGCGTCCGTATGGGAATGCTGGCATGAAGGAACGGGCCATTGTTACATGGCAAAAGAGACGGCAGTGACCCCACAGACCTATGAAAAGATGAGCAGGGGGGAAAAAATATGGCATAACTAAACAATTTACTTTGACCTGATTTCACCCGGTTTACTGACAAGCTTGAGCTCCTGCATCAGTTTGAATAATTTATCAGAGGAGGGGGTGAGTAATGGCTATAGTAAATTGCCTTCAGCCGGACCCTTTCTTCCCCCAATCCCTATATGTGGACTTTCAGTCCTAAATTTGTGATTTATTATTTAAATATTTACAGGCAAATATCTTTATGATTGGAATCTAAACATATTTTCATCCTCCCTTATGGGATTTGCGGCTATGATGGACGGGGTCATTGTGGTGAGATGCTGACGGGCAGTGACGCACAGTATAGACCTTTGGTGCCCTCATCAGGTAGGCACCCCAGTGGGTAGGGGGAGGGATGTGAGGGAATTGCACTGTTCAATGAAGGGGAAGCTCTGGGTCCACGGGATGCTGCTCATGCATGTTGTGCTAAAGTGTGCCTTATTATGTTTGTTATTCTTTGTTTCTAATTGCTGTTTCTTGTCTCCAAATTTTTCTTACACCTTCAAGCTGGAAAATTCTTCATTAAAAAGTTACTCATGCGTCTATTCCTGATGAAGCCTTAATGGCGAAACTGTAGAATCTTCATAGACGCATTTTTGCAGTTGATGTTACCTTATGACTTTATACCGATAGGTAGTAGGTGTATACCTATGATAGTCATATATATGTGCATATATCACTGTATTTTATGTATGTAATCAATAAATATATTTTTTCAATTTTTTTATACATCACTGTCATTGTGATTTATATACTTTTGTCAATCAGCACCTTTAAAATCCCACATCCTGTTTCACTAGTTTTCACATTATTTACAGGAATGATGGTGCGGTTAATCAATTATATATTTATATGCTGATACTCGACCACCCACATTTACTACTAACCCCGGGTGGAAAATACACCCATGTAAACCTCTGTGGAGGGCTGTCAGCATTATAAGATATTTTTGTACAGAGCAAGTTTAAATTGTAGTTTATTATAATGGATGTTAATAGCACCCAGCAATATTGTTTGTTTTGTTCATTGTTTATTTGATTTAATTTATTTATTTCATTTTTTGTATTTTTATGACATTGAGTTATTTGAAGCAAACCTCAAGAGCAATGTCTTCTTCCTGAATTGACCACTTGGGGTACCCATACGGCATCTTCCTCTGTGGGTTAGAAGAACGGTGGTGAGTGACAGGGATCATGACGGATTACTGTGGTGAGGCGTGGGAGGGATTTGTTACTGAAGTAAGGAAGGTGCGTTCCAAAGGGGATGTGACCTTGGCAGATCTTGATGCGTATTTCTTGGGACTTCAAAGATTGGTTGAAAGGAAAACTTGTATATTCTGGCATAGGGAATTTTTTGATAGATACATCACTAACCAAATTGTACCATGGGGACTGCGTATCCAGATTTTTCCCAATATTCGTAAGATAGAACCAGATGTTAAGAAGGCCTGGGAAAATAATTTACAGGGGTGTTCCCTACAGATGATGCGAATCCTAAGTGATCAGTATGGTAGAGATATAGACCAATTGGATGTTGAAAAAGCCAAATGGCAGGAAGAGCATTCTAATTTGACCACACACATTTCCTTTGCAGATAGGGATAAGATACTAAAGGATCTATTAACCAAATATGCAATGGGATTGATTAAAACTAAAGAAAGTAAATACTTTAGAGATAAAAAGGCCTATGACTATGACCAAGCATATACTGTAAATGGACACCTCAGAGAAATTTTTCTCAACGCAGAGGTCCAACTAATCAGGATGCCCCAACTACTAATTTAGACATGGGGGATTCTGATTCATCCTCGATGTCTTCAACATCATATGTACCTATCATTCCCAGATTTAATGACCCTTGTGGAGCTACCAGAAAAAGAAAACCTAATAGTGATACCAGCTCACAGGGACCACCAAGATCAGCTAAGGCAAATAACAAAGAGAAAAAATCACGGTCACAGCGTTCACAGAACCATGCGGTACCTAGTACCCCCTCAACCAGTGGAATATTGAACCATTCCTTGATGACTTTAACTACACCAACTTTGAATCTCAATGCGGTTTCTTTACTGGCAGACCCTTTGACACAACAGCTAACTGACGGCCAGGGTGCCATAGCAGGTCCTTTGGGAGACCTGCGCACGGCCCCAATATTTACAACCAATTCAAAAGATAACAAACAGGTATCCTTAATTGCACCTACTCCGGCACGGAAACTTAATCAAGCTTCAAATTTAAAATAATGGACCCCGACTCTGCATTAAGCATGGGTCGGGAGAATTTAGATATCATCAATTTATCTTCCTATCCCCTATCATCTGAGGAATTGGAAGTTCTTAAATTGGGTTTAACATTTTGTCCTGATGAAGATGCAGATCAGTTTGGTCTCATTAAAGATTTACATTTATTTGCGAGACGGTTAATGTATAAAGTATTGTTTGATAAGGACACGTTAGTTGTTCAGGATAAAGATCAATTGCATCCAATTATAGATACTTTGACCTTTGAAGATTTAAGAGCCATGCAAGACCTGATGGATTTGTGGGATGAAAGTAACCCAGAGGAGGAGGGCTGGATTTTCAATCCCTCCGGGATTAGTACTGATGCCACTGGCATACAGTCACCACTATCCAGCCTCTCCTGTCTCCCCTCTGAGGTTGCTTTCGGTTTACCCAAATCCTACAAACCACGGTCCAGGTTATTCCCGGTGTTACAGGGAATTTCGAATATTTGGGCGTTTGTGATACAGGTTACTAAGGAGATTGAGGCCACCAATTGGCAGACTGGACCACAGGGTGATTTATCATCAAAACAGAGACAAGCTTTGAGGACTCTTAGGAGCAATCGGTCCATAGTTATCAAACCTTCTGATAAGGGTGGCAACTTGGTAGTAATGGATGTGCAACAATACAAGGACATGTGTCTAGATATCATTCGCAATCGTGAGTGGTATCGGCCGGTCCCCGGTTCGCACATCCATTACTACCTAAGACAGTATAAGGAAATCATTCATAGAGCCCAACATAGGGGGATTATAGATTCCAATACATTTAAATATCTTGATATGGAAAATGTTACCACCCCCACCTTTTATGCGCTTCCCAAAGTGCACAAAAATCTGACGTAGCCCCCTGGAAGACCCATTATTTCAGGGTGTGGTTCTTTGACAGAGCGAGCAAGTCAGCTCATAGACGAATATCTTTACCCACATGTGAAATGTTTATTTTCCCACGTTAGGGACACTATCGAACTCTTGAAGATTATCGATGGTTTACATATACCATCAGGAGCTTGGCTTGTGGCCATTGATATTGAGGCCCTATATAACTCGATACCCCATTCCTTGGGTGTCGAGGTTATACGGGGTTTCCTTGATGAGCGTGATTTGGACTCTAGTAAATATAATGATTTCGTTGTAGAGCTTTTAAGTTTTGTTTTGACCCATAATATTTTCGTTTTCAAGGGCTCCCACTACCTCCAGATGCAAGGGGTCGCCGTGGGGGCCAAATGTGCGCCCTCCTATGCGAACTTGTATCTGGGGGGGTGAGAGCGGAGCCTTTTATCGGATGAATCTAGACAAGTCGATGTGAGCAGGATTATTTCCTGGCATCGATACATCGACGATGTCTTTATGGTATGGGGGGGCTCTAAAGATGAACTGGTTGCATTTCTGAACCAGTTGCAAGTAAATACCTTTAATTTAAAATTCACTCATATCTTTGACCAGAAGAGGATTACCTTTCTGGATGTTGAGATCTTTGTAAATGAAGGAGGTGAATTATGCTCCACACTCTTTAGGAAGCCCTCGGCTGGTAACAGCTTATTGCATGCGGGTAGCTCGCACCCGGAATTCTTAAAGAAAAGCATACCGTACAGCCAATTTCTTAGGATCAAACGAAACTGCACACTAGAGGAAGATTTCCAAAGGGAATCCAACTCTCTCAGTGAGCGACTCCAAGCCAGAGGATACAGCAGGACGAGTCTAAAAAAGGCCTTTAACAAGGTCAAAAATCTAAACAGGCAAGCATTAATTTATAAACCTAGACAGAACAGATCAAGTTCATCAACTAGGATTATTACTAAATTTAACCGTCAACATACAAAGATTCGTGGTATCTACAACAAATATTGGTATCTCTTGAACGCAGATCAAAGAATATCTCGTTTTATCAAATCCTATCCAGAGATTACTTATAGGAGATCAAGATCATTGAGGGATACATTAGTATCAAGCCATCATACCAATACAAAAACCACTACCAAGAGACGGACACCGGGCACTTACCCGTGTGAAAAATGCAATTTTTGCAGATTTATTCTCACGGATAAAAACGTGTCACTACCTAATGACACCATATGGACACCCAAATATAGATGCAATTGTCAGTCAGTAGGAGCGGTCTATTTGATGAAATGTCTATGTGGATCGTACTACGTGGGCAAAACTAAACGTCCCCTGTATTGCAGGATTCGAGACCATGTCTCTTTGATTGCAAAGCATAGGATGGCGACGCCGATTATTCGGCATGTGGGGCTATACCATAATTTCGATTTAAAATTCATCAAATTTTTTGTGCTTGAACATATACCTCAACATGACCGAGGAGGTGAAATTGATAAGAAATTGCTTCAACTCGAAAGTAGATGGATTTACTTATTACAAGCAACCCGGCATCCGGGTCTCAATGAAGGTATTAGTTTTAAACCTGTTTTGTGATGGTTGATCTCTGGGCTATGAGCAGGGGTACCTTTTTGGGTGTTATATTATGCCTTGCCTCTAATTTACATTCTTGAGAGACATGTGCTACATCCATTCCTGTGATCTTTCCCTTCTTGGATTCACTCTGGTGGTCCGTGGGGGTTTCCTGCTATCATAGCCTTACCTGTGGTGATGCTCTGACATCTCACTCCCCATAGAAGGTGGGACCACAATAGGGACGGTTTAGGATACTGACGTTGCTGAGGAAAGACCTCATAAACTCACTGTCTCTCTCCCCATAAAAGGGAGCGAGTGATTACATGTTAATATATGTACATTAAAACATGAATGATTGTATTTTTGCTTCACAGTCGGCTGGTGCTGAGACATCAGCCTGCTGTAATTTATTGTATGTAATACATTTTGTGTGTTTTTTACTTTCTTATTTTTACATTTTTTAAGCTGCTTTTGCATACATGCTGGGTATGTGGCGGTACCCCCGTGGATTGGACTGAATCGGACTTGGATAGTTATGCCATATTTTTTCCCCCCTGCTCATATTTTCATAGGTCTGTGGGGTCACTGCCGTCTCTTTTGCCATGTGACAATGGCCCGTTCCTTCATGCCAGCATTCCCATACGGACACGTAGGGGCATGCATTTGGACTGAACCTTAATGTTCAGGGTCCTATGTCTGCCCATCCCCTTTTCAGGTGTTCCCAGCCTGTTGTGATTTGTGGGGTAGTTCCGCGAATCTTACTGGTACTTATCGCCTTGACAGATCCCGGGTCATCTATGGGGTTCCTGATGTCTGCAAGAAATGTCATTCCTTGCAGACGGCGTGCACAGGAAATGTTCTAATTTCCTGTGTTCAAGTAACAGACCGGGCTCCCATTGCATCCGTGACCTTCCCTGCGGAGTGACGTCATGCGTCGCATGGGTGAGACGCACAGGAAGTGTTTCACTTCCGGCGCTCCATCCACATACATGGCTTCCCACTGCACATGTGACTCGCTTTGCGGCATGACGCCACATGCCGCCAATGGGCGGTCGGGGGGGGGGGGGGGTATATAAATATGGACAGCACAAGCTGTCCTCAGACTTTGGCGGGAGCTCAAACCGGACGGGACATACAATACAGGTAACTCTGGAAATTGGGGCATCTCTTAGATTCATCAATGAGAGTAACTATAAAGGGTTTGAAATTTACGTTTATGGGTTTTTGTTCTTTAGGTGGACTTTATGTCTGTCATTTTTGATTAGACATTTTCATCAGTTTCCACACATTTGTCGTGAAGCATAGATGTGGTCCGGATATAGCCTTTGCTAATACTGCACGGCATATTTGGCGATATATAGTGATCATTGTAAGTTTTATTCATTTTGTTTATGAGCCTACTTTTGTAGCATTTTATCATTAGACATGGAATTAGCATGTTAAATCTTTTTTAATATTGACAAATGTTTAGATGGACCCATTAAACAATTTACTTTGACCTGATTTCACAAGCTTGAGCTCCTGCATCAATTTGAATAATTTATCAGAGGAGAGGGTGAGTAATGGCTATAGTAAATTGCCTTCAGCCGGACCCTTTCTTCCCCCAATCCCTATATGTGGACTTTCAGTCCTAAATTTGTGATTTATTATTTAAATATTTACAGGCAAATATCTTTATGATTGGAATCTAAACATATTTTCATCCTCCCTTATGGGATTTGCGGCTATGATGGACGGGGTCATTGTGGTGAGATGCTGACGGGCAGTGACGCACAGTATAGACCTTTGGTGCCCTCATCAGGTAGGCACCCCAGTGGGTAGGGGGAGGGATGTGAGGGAATTGCACTGTTCAATGAAGGGGAAGCTCTGGGTCCACGGGATGCTGCTCATGCATGTTGTGCTAAAGGGTGCCTTATTATGTTTGTTATTCTTTGTTTCTAATTGCTGTTTCTTGTCTCCAAATTTTTCTTACACCTTCAAGCTGGAAAATTCTTCATTAAAAAGTTACTCATGCGTCTATTCCTGATGAAGCCTTAATGGCGAAACTGTAGAATCTTCATAGACGCATTTTTGCAGTTGATGTTACCTTATGACTTTATACCGATAGGTAGTAGGTGTATACCTATGATAGTCATATATATGTGCATATATCACTGTATTTTATGTATGTAATCAATAAATATATTTTTTCTATTTTTTTATACATCACTGTCATTGTGATTTATATACTTTTGTCAATCAGCACCTTTAAAATCCCACATCCTTTTTCGCTAGTTTTCACAAGTAACAGGTGTGGGCAATATAAAAATCACACCTGAAAGCAGATTAAAAGGAGAGAAGTTCACTTAGTCTTTGCATTGTGTGTCTGTGTGTGCCACACTAAGCATGGACAACAGAAAGAGGAGAAGAGAATTGTCTGAGGACTTGAGAACCAAAATTGTGGAAAAATATCAACAATCTCAAGGTTACAAGTCCATCTCCAGAGATCTAGATTTGTCTTTGTCCACAGTGCGCAACATTATCAATAAGTTTGCAACCCATGGCACTGTAGCTAATCTCTCTGGGCGTGGACGGAAGAGAAAAATTGATGAAAGGTTGCAACGCAGGATAGTCCGGATGGTGGATAAGCAGCTCCAAACAAGTTCCAAAGAAATTCAAGCTGTCCTGCAGGCTCAGGGAGCTTCAGTGTCGGTGCAAACTATCCGTCGACATTTAAATGAAATGAAACGCTATGGCAGGAGACCCAGGAGAACCCCACTGCTGACACAGAGACATAAAAAAGCAAGACTACAGTTTGCCAGAATGTACTTGAGTAAGCCAAAATCCTTCTGGGAAAACGTCTTGTAGACAGATGAGACCAAGATAGAGCATTTTGGTAAAGCACATCATTCCACTGTTTACCGAAAACGGAATGAGGCCTACAAAGAAAAGAACACAGTACCTACAGTGAAATATGGTGGAGGTCCAATTATGTTTTGGGGTTGTTTTGCTGTCTTTGGCACTGGGTGCCTTGAATGTGCGCAAGGCATCATGAAATCTGAGGATTACCAAAGGATTTTGGGTCGCACTGTAGAGCCCAGTGTCAGAAAGCTGGGTTTGCGTCCGAGATCTTGGGTCTTCCAGCAGGACAATGACCCCCAACATACGTCAAAAAACACTCGAATGGATGGCAACAAAGCGCTGGAGAGTTCTAAAGTGGCCAGCAACGAGTCCAGATCTAAATCCCATTGAACACCTGTGGAGAGATCTTAAAATTGCTGTTGGGAAAAGGCGCCCTTCCAATAAGAGACCTGGAGCAGTTTGCAAAGGAAGAGTGGTCCAAAACTCCGGGTGAGAGGTGTAAGAAGCTTATTGATGGTTATAGGGAGCGACTGATTTCAGTTATTTTTTCCAAAGGGTATGCAACCAAATATTAAGTTAAGGGTACAAAAATTTTGACCAGCCCATTTTTGGAGTTGTGTGACATTATGTCCAATTTGCTTTTTTTCCTCCCTCTTTTTGTTTTGTTCCAATACACACAAAGGGAATAAACATGTGTATAGCAAAACATGTGTTACTGCAATACTTTTCTGTGAGAAATACTTGATTTTCTGGAATAATTTCTGGGGTGCCAACAATTTCGGCCATGACTGTATATAAAGACAGTAGGGTATGGCTGAGAAGCGTAGTCAGTGTCAGAGCTAGGGTCATGCAGAGGGAGCAAGCCAGAACAGAGTGAGGGTACATGGGAATAAGAGCAAGAAGGCAGGCAGAGGATCAGTGTACAGGGGCATATGGGCAGAACACCAAGGCAAGTGTAAAGGGGCACTGTGATAAGGGGCATTATGACGTGAAGGGGACTGCAATGTAATGGGGAGCTCTGATGTCTAATGGGGCACTATGACCTGAAGATGGCTGCAATGTAATGGGGCGCTGTGATGTTTAAAGGGGCACTATTAACGCAAAGGTGGCGCCAATGTAATGGGGGGGGGGGCACGCTGTGACATGAAGGGGAACTGAGGACACTGTGGGACTGCTGTAAAGGGGGTTTGTGATGTAAAGTGGGAGATGTGATGTTAAGGGGAGTTGTGATGTGAAGGGGGAGATCAGGACATTTCTGTGATGTGTTGTAGTGTAAACATAAGATTTGGACTTCTGCCATAAGAAAAGTTTACCAACTGGACCTCTGCTATAGAAGCATATGCTTTGTTCATATTTCATGTCCGAGGTTTACAACTGCTTTAAGCAACTTCATTTCCTTCTAGGTTGTAATTCATCAGCTGCCCACTTGGATCTGTTCAAAAGTCCAGAAAAGAAAACCCCTGGCTGGTATCTGTCACTGATGGCTCCCAATGAAAAAGGACCAAACTATGCCTGGCTCGACCCATCAAGACTGTACTGTAACCAGCACGTAGGTGTTTCATAACTGATCCATACTTTTAAGTTGGACAGTCAAGTACTAGGCAATCATAAAATCACTTTTATGGATCATTTACTGAAGAGATTCTTTATACTGGGGCTACAACGTTGATACTCCACCACAAGTTTTCAATAGATCATATAATCCAGTTAAAAGCCAATTTTAGCCAAAACATTTGTTTTTCTTTTGGATTGAGCAGGAAAGGTTTACAGCCTTTTCTATCTGTAGCGGGTATATACTTTTCTGTGTATTTAAAACTGGCAGAGACACCAGTGATGTGCAGTTCCCTGCAGCCCAGCGGGTGGCGCTGTCGCCTTGGGCTGGGGTTGAACCATTGCTGTGTGCCGGGCTACCTTTTTGTCCTCCCTCGGCAGCAGTATGGTGGGGCGGGGAACCTGCCGTGCTTGCTGGGAGAGGGTATAAAGGGGCCGGCCATCTTTGTCAGGGGGTCGAGTCCTGGGCACCTTCAGCCTGTGGGCGGTGGTTCCTGTCGGTCCTCTAGGCGGCCTAGGCCTAGAGGACGTTCGGAGGTCGTGTTCCATCCCAGGCACCTTTAGCCTGGGGTGAGGTACTCGGATGGAGGTCTGGAGCTCAGTGCCCAACACTGAGTTCCGCGAGGGAAGGAGATCCTAGGGGACCCTGGGAGTGAGTACCCGAATCCGGAGGGCGTAATGGACCGTTGGGAGATACTTGCTTGAAGACCCGGTGCAGCATATTGCCAGTGACAGGTGAGCCTCCCATCGCAGACCGCCTGGAAGGAAATCCCTCTCGCTCGGAGACCGCAACCCACTTTCAGGAAGGAGAGTGGAGAGTTCATTGTGCCTGGGCCTACTCACATCCACACCCCCCCCTCCTGTCTGTTCTGTTCGTTGAGGGAGTCCAACTGTCTGTGCATTACTCTGTTATTGGAAGAATAAAGGAGTGTTGGACTTTAGTAATGTGGGGCTCATTTACTGGCAGACACTGTTCGAGAAAACCAGGAGGTCTCCGGATGCAGAACACCGACCCGAAGGTAAAAGAGGTTGGTCTCTCACGGCACATACTCTGCAGGGGGACTTGGCGTGGTGACCCCGCACTCTCTCCTTCAGAGTACCCCTAGACAAGAGCCAGAGCAAGAAGAGTAGAGAGGAGAGAGTGGAGGCCGCTACATATCATTTAGGAAGGCCATAGATCATGGGATTTTCTTTCCTGCATGCATGGTGGGGGAATGACGGAGCTATTGTGTTCTCCTGGCGGGGGCGTGAGGGGCCGTCCCTGCCAGGAGAACACAATGATTATTGCTAGCGGCTATAGCCGCTGGCAATAATAGCATGCCGAAAGTCCGACATGCTGATTGTACCTTAGCTGATCGATGAATAAACTTGGGTATAATCAGCCTGTTCATACATGGATCGAAACGCGCCCGTTCCCTACTAAACAGACCGCAGGGACCGGCCGAGATTCTAACCACTTATGGCTGGAAACAAGGCAAAAGGCTTTTAATCTTTTTTCATGATGGCATAAAATATAGGTGCACCATTTGTAATAAAAATGATCTGTTTTGTTGTTCCTCATACCCGATCAAGCTATTGCCAGTAGCATTAATATTTATGTTAAATCAGCATATGCTTTCAATTAAGGGTCTGGAGGCTTATACAAAATGAAATGAGGAGAGGAAGAGAAGGTGGGGGAATGCTATCAAGTATTTAATGTGTATGTAGAGCTTTTTTTAAAAATTTGCATGAGTAGGGGAAGGGTTAACATTAGTGTTGCGTTATTTTTGCTGTCTGTATCCCAGAACAAAGTTTGTGGAGGAAACCGACAACTCTCCCTCCTTTAGGCTGGATTCACACCTATGCATTTTTTGCGCTTTTTGCATTTTGCAGATTTGCTCTACAGAACGTGTTCCATAGGAAACCACGTTAAATGGACTATAGTGCAAATCTGCAAAATGCAAAGAGCACTAAACCTGCATATGTGTGAATCAGGCCTTACCAGTAGGGATGAGCTCCGGCGTGTTCGCATTGAACACGTACAGAGCCCGCCAGGGTGTCGGCACCGCGCTGCGCCAGTCACAGCCAGGGAGACATTTCCCGATCTCTGCATCGGAACAATGTCTCCCTGCCTGTCATTAGCGCACCGCGGTGCCGACATGCTGGCGGGCTCTGCACGTGTTCGATGCGAACACACCGGAGCTCATCCCTACTTACCAGTCATAACTATTTTATGTCTTCATTTTTGTTGATAGTTTGAAACTTGAGTGACAGTTGGGTTGCCCTGGTGCGCAGTCATGTTGGAACAGGAAGGGGCCATCCCCAAACTGTTTCCACAAAGATGGGAGCATTAAATTGTCCAAAATGTCTTGGTATGCTGACGCCTTAATAGTTCCCTTCAATGGAACTAAGGGGCCAAGCTCAACCTCTGAAAAACAGCCCGACAACATAATCCCCCCTCCACCAAATGATGTGGACCAGTTCACAAAGCAAGATCCATAAAAGACCTGGATGAGGAGTTTAGGGTGGAGGAACATGACTGACCTGCACAGAGTCCTGACCTCAACCCGATAGAACACCTTTGGAATGAATTAGAGCAGAGACTGTGAGCCAGGCCTTCTCGTCCACATCAGTGCCTGACCTCACAAATGCGCTTCTGGAATGAAAGATCAAGCAGGTTGCCAATAGTGTACTTCTGTGACACATAACACAGCATCTGATCCAAGCAGTGAGGGCACAGGGTGCTGGACGGGGCAGCAAAGAGAGGAACCAAATCCCAGCTCTATAAAGCGGACAGCTGAGAGCGCCAAGAATTTCCCTTTCATAGCTGAAGGATCAAGCTGGGAAATTGAAGACTGTCAGTGTTGTAATGTCTTGCTTGGAGCTTCCAGAATTCTGACTTGCTAGCCAACAGCAGCTATGCTGTACACTGGACCAAACCAAAAAGGGGGGCAGAGAGACAGTATTTTGCTAACCCAACTATTCTTGGGAAAGAAGGCCACACCATTCATCACCCCCCCCCCCCCCCCGAATACATAAATACTTATATAATAGATAGACACATAATTTTTTTATTGGCAATTTTTTGGCTGCGGCACATTTATTGGTATAAATTATTTATTAATAAAAAAAATATTATAATACCGTATATACTCGAGTATAAGCCGAGTTTTTCAGCACATTTTTTTGTGTGCTGAAAATGCCCCCTCGGCTTAAACTCGAGTCACCTTTTTGCGCCTGATCTCCCGGACTTTGGGGACCCGGTACCGGCCGGCTGTAGGTCCCCTGGACCCCAAACTTGGCACACATGTAGCCCCTCTTCCTCTACAAGTGTGCAGAGTTTGTTGTCCGGGGAACCTACAGCCGGGGAGCACCGATTTTTTAAAGCCGGGCACCCCTTCCATAGACTCCCATGTTAAACGGTAATTTCTCTGGTGACTTTGGGGACCCGGTACCGGCCGGTCGTATGTCCCCTGTACCCGAAACTAGGCACACATATAGCCCCATTTCTCCTCCACAAGTGTGAAAAGATTGTTGTCTGGGGGACCTACGGCCGGGGAGTACCGATTTTTCAAATCCGGGTACCCCTTCTATAGACTCCAATGTTAAACGTCAGTCTAGTCATGGACACAATGAGGCATGGGCACAGTGAGGCATGGGCACAGTGAGGCATGCACATGGACACAGTGAGGCAAAGTGAGGCACAGTGAGGCATGCAGATGGACACCCTAGGCTTATACTCGAGTCAATAAGTTTTCCCATTTTTTTTGTGGTAAAATTAGGTGCCTCGGCTTATATTCAGGTCGGCTTATACTCAAGTATATACAGTAAATGTATTCAATTCATAAATAACTAAAAACTTTTCTCCATAAATTTCGCTCAGTCATTAAGGACTCGAGCATAAACACTTTCAAATAAAGGAGGGACTTTGTTATTTTTAAGGGTGACAACACCACATAAAGTACCTTGCGACAAAGGGCGGGGGGGGGGGCTGGGGAGCTCGCTGTACCAACGCTGACTCCCTGACATATCCTCATATCCTTTTGCCCTCTGTATAAATGCAAAAGGGATGGCTATAGAGGACTCATATCAGTTGATAAGAATCTCTTGAGCCTAGTACATGAACCGAATGCCGGGCAACGTCGACCGGTTCAATAAAAACCGTCCAACAGAAGTCGGCTGTGCATGCTGGCAAAACCAGCACCTGACTGGCTACTGATCAGCGCTCTCAGCCAATGGTTGAGAGCGCTGGCCGGTGTGTTCTGACGGGGGGCGGCGGATATTTGCGTCTTGCCCTCTAATCTACATGCAGGGCACCGAACGCATGGATTCCAATAGGGGTGTTTTTTTTTTTTTAGCATGTGATTAGAGCCAGAGGCTCTAATAGGCTTCAAAAAAGGGTGGGCTCGGGGCGCAGAGCACTGTACACCGAGCCCACCCAGTTGTATGAGAATTGCGAATGAATGAATATTCACGATTATCACACTGATCCTCCTCCCGGCCAATCAGGAAGCAGGTCCTGAGACCTGTCGCCCGATTGGCTGAAATGACAGGCGATCCTATCGGACGCCTAGGAGAAAGGAGGAGATGCACAGCAGAAGCCATCGTGATGCAGAGGAGACCATCGCCCATAGGAGCGCTGCCTGCCCAGAAGACCCCCAGGGGGTGCAGGTGACCCGCCACTGGTTAGTACAGCGGCTCCAACCTGAGCTGCTGGGTTGAACGAAAAAAAAAACTGATAGTGTGTACCGGGCTTTAAGAGAGCAGGCTGAGGAGGAAATCGGTGCAACAGGAGAGTAGCATCCGGCCACCAGCTCCCCCCTATGTCCTCTCACAATTTTCTTATTCAATTTCCTTTTAGGTTTACCTTTTAACTATGTAGCTCAAGGGCCTTGCCTGATCGCATACAAATTGAAAATATTTAGTTTTGACCTCCTATTATATGGTTTTGGTAAATCTAAAGGATTGTATAATGTATGGTCAGCCTACCTCTTACCCAGACTTTTCCCCTCCTGCGCTTTCACCCAGCGACCCTACCATGCTCCCACCCAAACCCCGCTCCCTCGTCCTCCAGCACTCTCATCCACCCCAAACCAGTAGTCAGGATTCTCCGAATCACTACAGGATGTACAAGCCTGTGCGAGACGAGGGAGGAGCCTAGTAATGGCGCCGACAGCTTGCGGGGGGTGTAGGCGAGACGTCGGGTCTCCTGATCCCTCTCCGAGAAAAGAAGATGCAGTCCTAAGACCCCGCGGCGCTTCCACCCCCCCTCCCACATTACCTCCACTTGTCCTCCGACGCGCTCCTCCGTGGGACACATAGCATGGGAAGATACGCTGTGTGCTGCATGCTGAAGGCTCATTTCTTGCTATCTTGCCTTCTATCAAAGGAACTGCAGAGGAACCCTCGCATACCCCGGAACCAAGTTTTCTGGCTGCAGTACGCGTAGGACACTATCTGATTGCGGCACGTTGTATCCTCCGGCTGGAGGAACGAGTGGCGATCACACAAGTACCGCAACAAATGCCAGATTTGTGACACATGGACGGAGGATAGCTGCGAACCGGCCTGAAGGGACAACAGACGGGTGAGCAGTAATCCCGTAATCTTGTTATCTTGTTGAACTATGATCATGGTACCTGTATGTGGCCATTATCTGCATCAATCTATGATGTGTGTTGTTCCCAGGTGCCCTTGCTGGTACCTATACCGGGTATACTTTAAGGATCTAACTCATTGTTAGATAAGATATGGCTGCTGTTTCTGTCAGCATTGATTTTACAGCAACATTTCCTCTGATATTTATCACTGAACTGCAGCCTTCCACCAACGGTGTCTGAGGATACATCCCAATGAACGGAACACCTGTGGGCACTGAAATTGCATTTTTTATTACAGGTTCTGATCTGTTGTTTTGACCTCACATGGTCTTTTTTTTCCCATGACATTTCATCAATACGCTTTCTTCACCGTTCAGCAAGACGGCCCCTGCCGTGCTAAAGGAGGAAGCAGACAAGTACTGATAAGTACCGAAGAAATGTAAGTAACCCTTAACTGGGGGCTTTTGTGGAATATTGTGAAAGTATTAGTCTCGCTGAAAGCACCCTGAAATGAAGTAAATTGATTGACGGTATTGACTGCCTTGTCTCTTCAAAAAAAAAAAACAGCTGAAGAAGAAGTGGTTGGTGACGATAAAAACAAATAATGAGCATTAGAAACCGTACAGAAAACAAGAGAAAAACCAGCCACTACTTCTACGGTCTGTATACAGACACCTGAAAGGCTTGGAATAGACTTGACCTGGTATATTATGCTTGGAGATTGAATAGGGCTAAAAGAAAGCTCTATAACCAGGATATGGTTTCTCTTTGTTGTGTATTTTTTTATTTATTCTTTTCTCTCCCCCACCGTTTTAATTAACTCTCTTGGGAGGTTCCTGAGATGCATTTTTTTTTCTGCTGCGTAAACGGCTTTGATCCATATTGGAAATAAGAGGCACGGCAAGGTGAGCAGGATGGATAAACCCGACCGACAGATAGGGGCGAAGTAATAAATAGCTGGGTGGAAAGTAGTAAGAGACAAGGCCTCAAAGACTGCACGCTAAAGAAACAACATGAGCACGAGCATGAGGGAAAAGGGAGCAAAAGGGGGAGCAATCCCCAAATCACCTTGTTTAAGTTTGATCCTTAGCCCGGGCCCAATGAACAAATATGTAACCCACGGAGGAAATGTGGACAAACAGGTGGCGGAGACGCAGCAAGGAATTAAGAGCTCCCAGACGGAGAGTAAGAAGAAGGAAAAAAAAACCGCAGAATAAAAACCCGGCAGAGACAGACACATTATCAGAGTCCAGAATAGAACAGGAGACCGAAGGAGATTTGGAACAGAGAAGAGAGGAGGAACAACAAAACAGGGCGCTGTTACCAACAAAAATAGAAATTGAGGGGATGTTCGCTGCCCTGGAAAAATCGCTGAAGGCACAAATGGAGGTGATACAGGAAAATATGGGGTACTTGCGCGAAAGAATGGAGGGAGTGGAAAGGAAATCAGATCATAATGAAACTGTCATAGGAAGACTAGAGGGAGAGATAAAGTTAATAAGGAAAGAACAACAGGAACAGGCATACAAGCGGGAGGACCAGGAGAACAGAGACAGAAGGAAGAATATTAGAATTTGCGGGGTACCTGAGTCACCCCAGACAGAGAATCTATCAGAACTAATAATGAAGATTTGTAACCCACTATTGGATAGAGAAACAACATCCCCAATAAAAATAGAGAGAGCACATAGAATAAGAAGACCAAGAGAAATAGCTCAGGATAAACCGAGAGATATCATTGTTCGATTTGAAAGCTGGGAGGAAAAAAATCAACTATGGAGAAACCTGAGAGGGAAGTCACCAATAAAATGGGAAGAGAGCCAAATTCAAATTTTTCAAGACTTATCCCAAGAAATGTTACAAAGAAGAAGAAAATTAAGACCACTATTGAAGATACTCCAGGAACACGAGATCCAGTATAATTGGGGTTTCCCAGCCTGCCTGATAGGAAGGAAAAACTGTATCTCGGCAAGACTGAGATTCATAGAGGAAATACCGGAATTTTGGAAAAAGCTGGAAATTTCAACGCCGGACATAAGTTTAAGTGGGGGAGATGGGGGAGTGGGGAGAGGGTAGGAAAGAGACGAACTTTGTTGTTTTTCATCGCTCCTTCCCCCCCCCTTCTTTCTGTGTTTGTCTCTCTTTCTTTTTTCTTTTTATTCTCTCTGTTCGGTCGGTGTGGTTCTTTCCTTGTACTCGGAGGTGGGGGGTCGGGCGGGGTAGAATGAAACAGATATAGAAAGACAGGGGGAGGGAGAGGGAGGCCAGGACTCATCTGGACGCTCCGGCACCATCTCCCAAGTAGAAAGGGAGAGGGGACTGACGGTGCCAAACAGAACTCCACCTCGGGCCTAAGAGTGCAGAAGTGCCTAAAAGTGGTGCTAAAAGAGGGAAGGAAGGAGAAAAAATCCTGCACTAAGATCATGAGGGCAAGGTTCTATTGGGGGGGGGGGAGGAAACAGGATCTGTCCATCCTAGGAAGGGAGAGAGGAGAGGAATGAAGAGAGAGGGTGAAATAAAGAGAAAAACATATGACTGACATGAGTTTTATTACATATAACATAAGAGGGCTGAATTCCCCAGAAAAAAGGCATATGACATTAAGGGAGCTTGAAAGGTACTCCGCAGAAATTGTATTCCTTCAGGAGACACATCTAGCACTAGATTCTAATACAAAAATTTATTTGCGGGCGATTCCCACCTGGTACTATGGAGACTCCCCAAATAAAAGAGCTGTTCCTAAAAGGGAATCTTCAGGGGAAAAAATTTACATTAGCCAACGTATACTGTCCAAATAATCATCCCAAAAGATACTTGAATGGAATCTTAAATATCTTGATGAGTTTCAAACAAGGTTACGTAATTCTCGCCGGTGTATTTCAATTTCCCAATGGATCAAAGGTTAGATAATACGTCTGGTGCACCGATACGAGATAGCAAACAATTAAAATTGGTCAAAAAAAAAAATCTATAACCATCAATTAATAGACCCTTGGAGAGTGGCACATCCAAGCAAAAAAGATTATACATATTATTCATCGGTGCACGACTTGTATTCAAGGATGGATTACATGCTGGTGGATCATGGGCTCTTGGAATATGTAGTGGATACCTCGATAGGAGTAAAATCAATCTCAGACCACACCCCAGTTATGGTAAAAATAAGATTTAATAATGTAGAACAAAGAAAGGGCATGTGGAGCTTAAACGAAGATCTGCTAGACAATAAAGAAGTAGGTGAGACAATATCGAGAGAAATCGAAGAATACTTCAGAATAAATAACACACCAGAAGTTAGTGTGGCAACAATATGGGAAGCCCATAAGGCGTGTATAAGGGGTAAACTGATCTCCATAGGGGCGCGGAAAAAGAAGGAAAGGGACCAAAAGAGGGAAAACCTGTTAAAGGAATTATATGATTTAGAACAAAAAGATAAAAGACAACAAGATAAGGACACACATCAAAAAATAACAATTAAGAGGGGTCAACTTAGAGACTTGATGGAACAAGAAACCAGAAAAGTATTCAAAAACGTAACAAAAGAAAGATATAAATGGGGGAACAAGCCCGGGAAGTATCTTGCAAGAGTAACAAAAAAGAAAAAAACTTTAAATTACATAGATAAAATAAAGAACCAGAGAGGAGAGATGAAATTTAAAACATCTGAAATCGCAGAAGCGTTTAAGACATATTTTAGTGCACTGTACGACATCAGAGGAAATGAGACAGTACAGGAAGGAGAAAACAGGAAAGGCAAAATACAGGAATACTTAGAAAATACTATCTTACCAAAGATAACACCAGAAAGCGCAGAGCTCTTAGAAAAACCAATTACACAGGACGAAATAAATAAATCTCTCCAAGAAAGTCCAGGACCGGATGGGTTTCAGATTAAATATTATAAGAAGTTTAAAGATCAGTTAGTCCCAGAACTATGTAATTATTTTAATAGATTGGGGGGAGACCTAAAATAAGAAAATAATCTCTCCTTGCCAATATTACTATCATACCAAAAACAGGAAAAGACGGAACAATATGCTCCAACTATCGGCCCATAGCGATATTGAAAACAGACATCAAGTTGTATGCAAAAATATTGGCAACGAGATTAAAAACGTTAATGCCGGAACTAACTAACGCAGATCAGGCGGGCTTCGTGGCCGGGAGAGAAGGCAGAGATAACACCATAATAACCCTCTTATTAATTCAGAAAAGGAAGGAGAAGAAACCTCCAGTCGTACTCATGTCGATAGACGCAGAAAAAGCATTCGACCGAGTCAACTGGGGGTTTATGATGGACACACTCCGGTATGTAGGGCTGGGACCAAAATACACGAAATGGGTTAAAAATGTATATACCTATCCGACAGCCAGGGTAAAGGTAAATGGGAGTGTATCGTCGGTGTTCGAGATGCGTAACGGAACGAGACAGGGATGTCCGCTCTCACCCCTCCTCTACGTGTTAGCAATGGAACCTTTTGTTACAAAACATACGGAATAACCAAGATATAGAAGGGGTGAGAATAGGTAGGGAGGAACATAAAGTGGCGGCATACGCTGACGACATACTCTTATATTTAACGAAATCAAGGATGTCTCTCCCTAATGTAGTAAAGGAGATAAATAAATATGGGGAACTTGCAAACTTTAAGATTAACCCAGTAAAGACAGTAATCCTCAACCTAGAAATAGATAAAAAGGAAGAAAGATTATTACAGAAAGAATTTCCGTTTACTTGGGAGACAAAAACTTTAACAAACTTAGGTATCAAAATAACAACAACACTAGAAGAATTGTACCCTGCTAATTTTATCCCACTATTAAATTAAATCAAAGCAGAATTAAAAGACATTTCAAGGAGACCTGTCGGATGGACAGGAAGGATCAACATATTAAAAATGACGATCCTCCCGAAAGTAACATACAGGTTGCAGATGCTCCCAATAGACATACCCCAACCGTTCTTTAAGGCGATTAAATCTATGATCTTGAAATATATATGGCAGGGCATAAAGAGAATAAAGAGAATAAAATATACATTATTAACCCGCGAAAAAAAAATGGGGGCATGGCTTTACCGGATATAAAAAGATACCACAAAGCGATAATTTTAGCCAGATTAGTAGAATGGGCAAATCCACAAACAAAAAAGAAATGGGCACAAATAGAAAACACGCTAAGTATGACACATTTACAAAATAATATATGGATACCACCAAAATTTAGAGCACTAGGCATAGATACACATAATATAACAAGGAAGGCATTTAAAATTTGGGACACAATGCACCGACACGAAAAGTGGAAATATAATTCTCCATTAATTCCGTTAGCAGGCACGACGTTTTTTCCACCAGGTAACGGGAAACGATTAGGAAAACTAATGGGAACTGCACAATTAAAAGACATAACCACATTAGGTAAAATAAAAACAAAACAAGACTTAATCACGAGTCAGGGATGGAGTCAGCTGAGTGATTGGGAATACATTCAATTAACACACCTAGTAAGCACTATCTCACAACCAATTAGAAATGAAAAAGCACTAACTCCACTGGAAAAGACATGTAGCAAAAAGCCCTTGAGACATGGCATTTCACAGGTGTATAAAATCCTAACAGAACTAGAAACAGAAGGACCATTACCCTTTATAGAAAAATGGGGGCAAGACCTGGGTAGAGAAATAGATGAGAAGCAAATTATTGAGGCAGTGTATAGCTATGCATCGGACGTAACCACAATAGAAGCAAATTATAAGAGCATGGTACGCTGGCACTTGACGCCAGAGAGAATGAATAAAATACATCCTAATAACTCCCCACTATGTGTGAGGGGTTGTAAGTAAGTGGGAACAACGATGCATATGTGGTGGGAATGCCCAATAATAGAGGAGTACTGGACAGAGATTCTGGACTATATAGAAGTAGTTACAGGGGAAAAAATAATACAAAACGCCTGGACATGCCTATTTCATGGTACAAATAAAACAAAAAAGCAATATCAGAAAACATTAGTCCCACCACTACTTAACGCGGCAAAGGGATTAATTCCAAGAAACTGGATATCTACAAAAAAAACGACTATTAAAGAATGGATACAGCGGGTAGAGTATATCTCGGAAATGGAATATCTGAGCCAGGGAGAACAGGGAAAAGGGGAAAAATACAGAACAACATGGGGAAAAATTGAGAATTTTTAAACTGTCAGATAAATATGTTCAGGGAATGACAGGAAAAGATGAGGAATAAAATAAAGTTAGATAGGAAGGGGACAGATCGGGGAGGGTGGAGGAGGGGGGAGGGGGGAGAAGATAGGGAGGGAAATAGGTAAAAGGGAAAGTAAGGAAATATGTAAAGTTATTTTTGTATGGAAATTTTTTATAACCACACCAATGTGGGTGTATGTAATTACATGTTGAATAACTTTCCAATAAAGAATAAATTAAAAAAAATTAAAAAAAAGGATGCACAAGCCTGTGGGAGGAACCACAGCCTGCAGCAGATAAAGCAGGTAATTGACACACCCAGAAGTAAAAAAAATAAAAAAGCAGTAAAGTTTAAAGGGGTTGTAAAGGTTTGTTTTTTGTTTTTCATTTTCTAAATAGGTTCCTTTAAGCTAGTGCATTGTTGGTTCACTTACCCTTTCCTTCGATTTCCCTTCTAAATGTTTTTTTTCTTTGTCTGAATTTTTCATTTCCTGTTTCTCCTCACTAAACTTCACACCATCATCCGAGCCGTGTTTGGTCAGCCAGAACAGCTTATTGAGGAGGAACAGGAAGTGAGAAATTTAGACAAAGAAAACAAAGAAAAAAAACATTTAGAAGGGAAATCGAAGGAAAAGGTAAGTGAACCAAGAATGCACTAGCTTAACCACTTGTCCCCCGCCCACTGTCAATTGACGGCGGGCGGAGGATACTCTCGTTCTGAGAGGACGTCATATGACGTCCTCCCTTTAAAACGAGCTAGGAGGCGCGCGCCGCGTTCACAAGGCCCCGGTGCGCGTGCCCGGCGGCCGCGATTGCCGCCGGGCACCCGCGATTGCCCGGGAAACGAGCAGGAAAGTGGATCTCTGTGTGTAAACACAGAGATCCACGTCCTGTGAGGGAGAGGAGACTGATGGTGTGTCCCTTGTACATAGGGACAACCATCGGTCACCTCCCCCAGTCAGTCCCCTCCCCCCACAGTAAGAACACTTTGAGGGAACATATTTAACCCCTTCCCGCCCCCTAGTGGTTAACCCCTTCCCTGCCAATCACATTTATACAGTAATCAATGCATTTTTATAGCAGGGATCGCTGTATAAATGTGAATGGTCCCAAAAATGTGTCAAAAGTGTCCGATGTGTCCGCCGCAATATCGCAGTCACAATAAAAAAATCGCAGATCGCCGCCATTACTAATAAAAAAATAAAAATGCTATAAATCTATCCCCTATTTTGTAGACGCTGTAACTTTTGCGCAAACCAATCAATACGCGCTTATTGCGATTTATTTTTTTTTACCAAAAATATGTAGAAGAATACGTATCGGCCTAAACTGAGGAAAATTTTATTTAAAAAAAAAAAATGGGTATTTATTATAGCAAAAAGTAAAAAATAGTGTTTTTTTTCCAAACTGGACGCTCTTCTTTTGTTTATAGCGCAAAAAAATAAAAACCGCAGAGGTGATCAAATACCACCAAAAGAAAGCTCTATTTGTGGGAAAAAAAGGACACAAATTTTGTTTGGGAGCCACTTTGCACGACCGCGCAATTGTCATTCAAAGTGTGACAGCGCTGAAAGCTGAAAAATGGCTTGGGCAGGAAGGGGGTTTTCGTGCACGGTAGAGAAGTGGTTAAAGGAACCTATTTAGAAAATAAAAAACAAACCTTTACAACCCCTTTAAAGACAGGCTGGCTGAAAGGTATGCATGCTTGTTTACAAGTGATTCTGTGGTGTTCCCTTTAAAATGGAGGCCTGGTAGATCATATAAGTAGGCTAAGGCGACCCGTCACATTTGGCTATGCCAATGATATATGAAATAACTATTTTTATATTTAGCCTACTGGGTTCACATTAGGAACTCCATGTGAATTGCATCCACACCAAAAGGGTGCCTGCAGCACTTTTGGGAATGCACTGGAACCGGATCTCATGGTCCTTTTTGTACCCTGCGATCCAGTACAAACGCTCTGCGCTTGCAACCTGCTTTTGGGGTGTCCTTAACACGTGCAACAAATCGCAAAACGCTGTGTGTTTGCAGTGCTTGATACACATAGGGTTTGGAGTGTTTCCCGCACCCCAATACTGTGAACCAGGGCTATAGGATTCTTTATATTCAGCTTGAGTCAGAATTTATTTATGAGCCTTCCTGGGTTTCTTTCATCATACCCTTTCTACAACTGAAAATATTTCTGGCTGTAGAGTAAACAGTTTGTATTCTACAGATAAAACTATATTACGCATACATGACATATATTTATTTTAGGCCTGCAAACTGATGTAAGGGGGGGAATGAATACACTAAGGTAAGGGGGGGCACTGATATAAAGGTTTCACCTTATATCAGTAACTCTCCCTTACCTTAGTGTACTCACTCTGCAGAAAGGTGGTCTGTCCCCGGGATCAGAGTCTGTGGGATTCCCCCTTACAGTGCATGGGGGAACTCGGCGGACCCTGATGTAAAGGGATACTCTGTGGACTCTGATGTAAGGGAGAACTTTGACTGTGATGTAAAGAGAAACTCTGTGGAGTCTGATGTTAAGGGGAGCTCTGAGAACTCTTTTGTAAGGTGACCAGATACACTCTTACATCAGAGTTTCCCTTTACACCAGAGTCTGCAGCATTCTCCTTTACATCAGAATCCTCAGAGTTCTCCTTTACATCGGGGTGCTCACAGTTCACTTTTACATTAGGGTCCACAGAGTTCTCCCTTGCACTGTAAAGGGGAACCCTGCAGACTGGTGTAAGGGGGAACTCTGTGCTGGGTTATATTAACCTGACCTTCATGTAAATGCAGAAATATGTTTTTTGCCTTTTTTATTATACCTTAAACACATGCTAATGGCACTAGCTAGCTACATATTTTAGCTGGAATATAGATTTTTGCACTGAAAATTATAATTTTTATATACTTTTTTTGAAGTGTCAGTAAAAAAATTCACGCGTTTCGCCAGTAAAAGTGGTGCTGTCAGTGAATTTTTGCCATCTTGTCAGTAAATTTCACTTCGGGAGGTTTTGTAACACTGATGACAACCCATATGTGAAATATTATTTCCTTCTTTCTTCAGGCCCTGCAAGACTGCATTGAAGATCTGCTACAGCCCTTTAAGAATGACCAATTTGATCTTGTTGCAGGGATTGATGCCATGGGTTTCATACTAGGTGCGTATCACAGAACATCTTGAAGATATTGTAATGTGTTTTAGTTTATTTAAGGACAGCAGATGCAAATAAGCTGGCAGTCCCAAGCAAGCCTGTGTATATGTAACACAAAGGCATGTGCACGTGTGTTACAGGCCCCTTCCTTTTTTAACCACTTACTTACTTGAACCCCCCTCCTGTCCAGACCAATTTTCAGCTTCCATCGCTGATGCACTTCGAATGACAATTGCGCGATCATACAGTACTATACTCAAATTAAATTTTTATATTTTTTTTCCCACAAATAGAGCTTTCTTTTGGTGGTATTTGATCACCTCTGTGGTTTTTATTTTTTGTTGAAAAAATTACAAAGGACCGATTTTTTTTTTTTTTTTTTTATATATTTTGTTATAAAATTTTGCAAACAGGTAATTTTTCTCCTTCATTGATGTATGCTGATGGGCTGCACTGATGGGCATCGATGGGCTGCACTGGTGGGCACTGATAGGTGGCACTGATGGGTGGCACTGAAGGGCTATGATAGGTGGCGCTGGTGGGCACTGATGGGTGGCGCTGGTGGGCACTGATGGGTGGCAGTGATGGGCACTGATGGGTTGTCAGTGATGGGCGCTGATGGGTGGCAATGATGGGCACTGGTAGGTTACACTGACAGGCAGCACTGCTAGGTGGCACTGATTTGCACCACTGGTCACGCTGTCAGCGCGAGGAGAAAAAAAAAAACGATTACTGAGCTTTGTTTACATCACGTGATCAGCTGTCATTGGCTGACAGCTGATCACGTGGTAAGGGGCCGGAACTGGCCCCTTACTCAGTGACTCGGTGATCACAGCGCACGCCCTGCAGGGGGCACGTGCAAAGGGGAGGACGTCTATTGACGGCCTCCCGGAAATTCAGGTCCGCGCTGTAGCCGGCATTCGGCTATAGTGCGGACGGAAAGTGGTTAAATTAATACACTGGCTAAGTGTGTCCATTTCTAACTAAAGCATAGTAAACTGTTTACTATGCTTCAGTTTGTGAATGAACAGGAAGCCACTCCGCACAGAGCACTTCCAATTCATTCACTGCCCTGTACAGCTGAGGCTGCAGAGAAAG
Organism: Rana muscosa; assembly: GCA_029206835.1. Taxonomy (NCBI): domain Eukaryota; kingdom Metazoa; phylum Chordata; class Amphibia; order Anura; family Ranidae; genus Rana; species Rana muscosa. The sequence goes on along the minus strand of CM055117.1, from coordinate 166,880,345 downwards.
GTGTGTGTGTGTGTGTTTGAGCTTTGGGGTGCACACCCAAATGCAATAGGCTGCACACACCTATGATGTAACCTAATGACAGCATTTCAAAATGGTTTAAAATGACAGTTAGGTATAGGTCAAAGGTGTGTACTATATATATCTGCAGTAAAGATGGCAGGGAGTACATCAATATCTGCAACAAGGACAAAGACAGTAAAGGTGACACATGTTCTAGCCTTCCCCTCCTCTACTCAAAATTCTTACTACTACAAAAGTTTTTTGCTGATGGTGGCTTATCCTCACTTCTCTTCCTAATAACAGCAGTAAAAACCCAACAAAGATTCTCCTCCTTCCTTATTTGAGCTAAAACTTAAAATTTAAAGAACAAATTAGCTGGACACGCACTCTAATGCATTGTTCACGCGGTCAGAATTTCCGATGAAAAAAGTCAGACGGAATTTTTTCATCGGATATTCCGACCGTGTGTGTGCCCCATCTGACTTTTTCCGTCCGAAATTCAGACGGAGTTAGAAAGAGAACATGTTCTCTTTTTTTCCCAACAAAAAAATTTCTATCGGAAATTCCATTCGTCTGTATGGAACTTCGACAGAGAAAAAAACATGCATGCTCAGAATCAAGTCGACACATGCTTAGAAGCATTGAACTTCATTTTTCTGGGCTCGTCGTAGTGTTGTATGTCACCGCGTTCTTGACGGTCGGAATTTGGTGTGACAGTGTGTATGCAAGAAAAAAAATCCGTCGGAGTTTATCTCAACGGAAAATCCGATTGTGTGTACAAGGCATAACCCTTTCAGGTCTTGCAACTTTACACCACTTATGGAGCAGAGCAATTTTTACTTTTTTCTATTTTTTTAGTGTGACAGTGCGAGGCCCTGACACTGAAAAGAGGTAAGAGAACTGACACAGGGCTTGCACATATGCAGAGTACAGGGCTTTAGAGTATTGATTCTGAACAGAAAAAACGGAAAATTTATATCAAATACTTACCGTAATTTTCCTTTCCTGATGGACTCCATGGCAGCCTACATGTGTGTTAATCCCGCCCCTCATACCTCATAGGACCCTTCTCCCATAAATCTTTGCTCTGGGCCAGAGGCCGTGTTCCATAATTTAGCCTACTCCAGCCCCTGGGAGGGAACTCCTGCTGCCATGGAGTCCATCAGGAAAGGAAAATTACGGTAAGTATTTGATATAAATTTTCCGTTTTCCTGACAGACTCCATGGCAGCCTACGTGTGGGAAATAACTAGCCATACACACCCGGGTGGGCAGAGTGCTGGACAAAAGAAAACAGGTTTAATTGGCCCCATCAACAGACAAGATACGTAAACCACTACGCAGTAGTGTGCCATGAACGTGTTAATTGAAGACCACAAGGCCACCTTGCAAATAACTTCTGGAGGCACGTGACGTGATGCCGCCCATGATGAAGACACTTCTAGTTGAGTGAGCAGTCACCGCTTCTGGAGGCGCCAAGCCCTTGGCTTTATAGGCCCACTGAATGGCCTGAACAATCCATGCTCCGATAGATCTGGAAGAGGCACGCATTCCCTTATACTTCCTGTGAAAAGAACGAGCAGGTGGTCGGTCTGACGGAAAGAAGCTGTAGCTTCAAGATACTGACTCAGAGCTTTTCCAACATCTAAGGGATAAACACTGGAATCCTCGGTAGATCTGAACGTTGGAAGAGCAATCTCCTGATTGTCATGAAACACAGATGCCACTTTGGGGTTTGAACCCAACATAGGAATTAAAAGGTTTAGAAATGGCTCCTTGCATCCCTGAGAGCTGATTTCAGAGACCCTCTTGGCCGATGTTATAGCCACCAAGAAGGCAACTATTAGAGAGAGTCATTTGACAGAAGATTGATCTTCATGTTCCAACTCTCTACCTAAGAAAAAATCCAGGACAAGGGGAAGATCCCAATTAGAAAAACTTGGCTCTGAGGTCTGAGCCTTATTGCTCCTCTGAAAAACTACTGAGTAAGAGGGTGTCTAGCCCAGGAAACACCCATAAAAGACAGAGATTACAGCGATTTGGACTCGCAGCGAGCTGACTGACAATGAGAGATCCAATCCTGATTGTAAGAAGCCCAGGATATCATGTATCTTTGGGTTATTGCAAGAACCTGCAGTGGAAGAGGTGTAGTCTGAAAACTTTTTCCAAATCCTCTGGTAGACCCCGTTGGTGCCTGTTCTTCTGGCATTTAATATTGTGGAGATGGCCCTACTTGGACAGCCTAGGGCCTCCAACCTTCCCCTCTCAAGAACCAGATCATCAGATGTAGATGGGCCGGGCATGGATGTAGAAATGCCCCTTGTGATAGGAGATCTGGTCTGGAGGGTAGAGGAACTGGGTCCCGGAAGCTGAGTTGCATCAGCAGTAGAAACCATGGCTTGTTTGGCCAGTACGGGACTATTGCCACTATCTCTGCTTCTTCCATCCTGAGCCTCGACAAAAAACGGAGAATGACAGGAACCGGGGGAAAGGCATAGGCCCTGTGGAACCGCCAATGGTCTGTCAGAGCATCTACCCAAAAGCCTGGGGATACCAAGACCTCGTGTAGTATCTCTCTAGTCTGAAGTTGCATGGGGAGGCAAACAAGTCTACTTCCGGAATGACTCCCAGGGACAGGACCCACCTGAAGACTTCGGGGGGGAAGTCCACTCGTTGTCCAGAGAAACTCTCAAAAGAAAATCTGCCTGAACGTTCGGGACTCCAGGGAGATAGACAGCTATCAGGTTGGCCAGGTTTTTCTGGGCCCAGATCATGATGGGCTCTATTTCCTTTGACAGGGAGAGTCTGCGAGTACCCCCCTGTCTCTTGATGTATGCGACTGCCGTTGTGTTGTCCAGTCTTAGGAGGACTGAGTCTCCTGCTGTTAAGTGGTGAAAGGCCTGCAGAGTGCAGAACGCTGCCCGGAGTTCCAGAACATTGGAGACTATCCTGTGAGAGGGAAAATTCCATATGCCTTGGGCTACTTCGGTCAGCCCCTGTTGCTGGCATCTGTAGTGATGGTGACCCAAGACACAGGTGCGATGGAGTGACAATTGAGGAGGTTCCTCTGTTGTAGCCACCAAGGAAAGCTCTCCCGCATGGATGAGGTTATTTGGATAAAGTGATCCCGAAGCCCTGGATTATACTGCTGGAGGAAACCCTTCTGGAAGGGCCGCATTTTTCCACTGAGCCCACTTTACCATGGGTGTTGTTGCCACCATGATGCCAATGATCTTTAGGCATTGAGAGGCTTGGAGATGAGGACGACATTGCAAGCCAAACTCTGTCCCGGATCACTGGGATTTTTCCAGGGGTAACAAGATGGTGCTCTTGATAGCGTTGAAGTGTGCCCCGAGGAATACCAGGGACTGTGTAGGATCCAGATGGCTCTTTTCCAGATTCAGAAGCCAACCAAACTCGAGTAGAGTGGAGATGACCTGGGATCTGTGGATTAGCAACTGCTCCTTGTCCCGAGACAACAGCAGGTCGTCTAGATAGTGATACAGACGGATACCTCTGGTCCTGATCAGAGCCACGACAGCCAACAAGTTTTGAAAACACACGAGGCGATGTTGTAAGCCCGAAGGGGAGACAGGTGAACTGCAGACGGATTTGATCGACAGCAAAGCGAATGTATTTCTGGAATTCTGACGCTATCGGAACATGGAAGAAGGCGTCCTTCAGGTCTATAGAGACAAGCCAATCGCCTGGTTGGATTGCTTGACTGATCATGAGTAGTGTCTCCATCTTGAACTTCTCCTTCTAGATAAAATAATTCAAGTGGGTTAGGTCTATAACTGGCCTTCAGGAGACGTTTTTCTTCAACACCATGAAGAGGGGCGAGTAGACCCCTTAAAACCTTTTGTCATCTGGAACTGGAATTGCAGCGCCCTGAGCCACAAGAGAGACAGGAGAATTTGCTTTTTCTCTTCCAAGAGAGGCAAGGATGCCGACTCGCTCTGTTTTAGGCAGGTGCAATATCATAAAGACTTAGGGGATTCTTGTCCACCGGAAGATGCCCCTTTTGAAAACTTCTGGCCTGAAGGCTGTTTTTTCTTCCAGGTCTTCTTGAACTCACGGCCAGGCCTATAGTAGCGAGCATTCCTTGCTCTATCTGAACTTTGCCTGGGCTGTGTTCTCTTCTGGTTTAGCAGACGGCGATCCTGGGGAAGGAACCCCGACTTGCCCCCTGTGGCACGGGTGATGGCACTGTCCGATATGTTCCCAAAGAGGGACGAACCCCCAAATAGAATCTTGCACCATGCCTGCTTGGAGGCATGGTCAGCTACCCATGGGCGCAGCCACAAGGCACGCTTAGCCGTGACAGATGTCAGCATGATCCCAGCCACCAGGCAAATTATGTCTAGGGAAGCCCCACGAGAAAAGCCAACGTCAACCTTAGCCCATGAATAGGTGAGCTCCTGGCCAGTTCTTCCGAGATGCTCCTCAGAGAAGCATCTACGTCGTCTGCCCAGACTTCCATCGCTTTAGAAAGGGCTGCGAGAGCTAGAGCTGGTTTGCAGGTCATACCCGCTGTAATGTAGATCCGCTTGAGGTCGGTATAAATTTTCCACTCCAGGCAATTCCTAAAGGAAACAGTATCCTCCAATGGGAGTGTGACGTGCCTCACCATCCTCATTAGGGCTGAGTCAATGAGAGGAGCCGACTCCAGGTGTTTTACATCCTTGCTTTTAAATGGGTACATTTTTGATACCTTCATTAACAGGCAATTCTTCCTTTCAACACCACCCCATTTGTCGGTAATTATTGCGCTGAGTTCACCCAAAAAGGAGAAATTAGGGTGTTCTTTTTTTTTGAGGTGTTTAAAATATTTCCTCTGTTTGGAGGGTGCCTCCACTGGCTCTTCCATCTCAAAGCTTCTTTGACAGCTTTTGACCAGCTGTGGTACTAGGGCAAATTCAAAACCTGCACCAGGGTCATCTACCTCCACCTCACTGAGGTTTCAATTGAGGAATGGCTCGGCTGTGAAGGGCCTGGAGCCTTGAGATCATCCCTAATAGGGACTGACATAGTGTCGCCAGCAGGGTTGTGGGTATGACCAGAATCCCCTTTACTCAGGGACTTATGGACCACCTTTCTGACCAGTGCTTCCACTTGTTGGTCTCCACCCTCTCTTTCTTATGCGACTTTAGAAAAGCATCGCTTGCAGAGCGATTTGCCTTCAGGAACCTGGGCCCCGCATACCCAGCAGGCTTTCCTCACAGAGCGGCTGGAGTGGCGGTGAGAGTGACGCCCAGAGGTGGTTTTAGACTCCTATCTGTGGTACCTAGATCTAAAGGAAGATCTGACGCCTGGACCTTGAAGAGGAGTGACAACGTTGAGACCTAGGACGGTCTTTGCCGTGCTTTGGTGTTCAGACCTAGAAGAGCTGAGTGAAAAAGAAAGGGTTAAGAGCTCCTGAATGAGTGAACCCAAGCATCACAGGTAGAAAATAAATAAATCCTACCTGCAGCGCAAGGGTTGGCCACAAGAGGGTGGTGACAGATCCATGGCAAGGCAGTTTGAAAGTGAAATGAATCATTAAAGCCTTATGAGAAACAGGCATGAGAGAGCACATAACAAAACATAGCCAGCACCCAGGGAGCCTGCAGCAAACAATTTACCTTGTAAACCAGAGCCCAGTGCCTGGGTAAATACCGCATAAGCCTGCAAGTCATCCCAAGTAATAGCTGCTTTGACAGCTATTTAAATCTGCAATCGCATTCGCGACCGCCGCCGCCATTTTGGCGAAACTGCGCCTGCACGAACCAAGCACAGAATCTTCGTTCGCGGCTTGCGGATGCGCAGCGACTTCCTGAAACGGCGAGCTGGAACGCAGCTGCGCTCCAGCCGCCGTGGCCACTCACTGGAGCTTGATAGAAAATAAGGAGACACACAAAACACAGAGATATGGCTGCCATATAAAAGGAATATCTTTGTACATTACCACCACCACGGCACGATCCGGACCAGAACCTGGGACTGGGGAGCTGTTCGCTCGACCCACCGCACGATCGGGCGTTTACAAAGCCTCCCGCTAATAGCTGGGACGTTTGGCCATATTGCCGCTTGCCTGCCAATGGCCAGGTTAGTAAGCTCTTCGTGGTATCACATCATATCGCCCATGTCCACCTGCTAATAGCTAGGATTGCTGGACTGCAGAGAGGATCACCGCTAACCACCAACGTATCGCCGTGCACACCGCCAGGCCTGGATTACAGGAAAACTTCATGAAAAGGTAAGACTATATCTTTGTCCTAGGAGGAGGACAAAAAAAGGAACACGGCCTCTGGCCCAGAGCAAAGATTTATGGGAGAAGGGTCCTATGAGGTATGAGGGGCGGGATTAACCCACACGTAGGCTGCCATGGAGTCTGTCAGGAAAGATGTTTTTTTCAACTTACTTTCTTTCGGGTTTTGGTGTTCCTGGAGTGGGTTTTTGAAGTTTGAAGATTTGGAAAGTTTTTTTAGGAGGAAAAAAGTCTCCAACTGTGTGTCCAGGTCTTGCAGGAGACCAGCAGGCTGTAAGGCTGGATTCACATCTTTGCATTTTTAGTGCATTTTGCAGATTTGCACTACAGAACGTGTTCCATAAGAACCATGTTAAATGGACTGTAGTGCAAATCTGCAAAAAGCACAAAAAATGCATAGGTGTGAATCCAGCCTTAGTGTAGGTGCGCACAGCCCTTATGTAGGGCTCCCATATAGAGACAGGTGTGCTCCACTCAAGAGACAGCACTCCATGATGTAGGAGAGATTCCTTATCCATAGGACTGGAAGAGCGAGGCAGCTAAACAAGTCTAATGCCTCGTACACACGACCGGTTTTCCCGTTGGGAAAACTGCCATGAGAGCTTTTGGCCGGGAAAACCGGCCATGTGTATGCTCCATCGCAGTTTTACCGACGAGAAAACTGCGAGGGAAAAAAAAAGAGAATCAGCTTTCTTTTTTCCCGTCGGGATTCCCGGCTGACTTTTTCCCGGTCGTGTGTATGCTTTACAGAGGGGGGAAAAAAACACGCATGCTCAGGATCAAGTATGAGACGGGAGCGCTCGTTCTGGTAAAACTAGCGTTCGTAGTGGAGATATCACATTCGTCACGCTGTAATGGACTGAAAAGCACGAGGCTGAAAAGCGCAAATCGTCTCTCACAAAACTTTTACTAACACGAGGATCCGCAAAAGCAGCCCAAAGGGTGGCACCGTTTGAATGGAACTTCCCCTTTATAGTCCTGTCGTACGTGTTGTACATCACCGCGCTTTGGACGGGCGGTATTTGGCCTGAACGTGTGTATGCAAGGCAGGCTTGAGAGGAATCCCGTCAAGAAAAACGTTTATTTTTATTTATTTTTCCTGCCGAGAAAAACGGTCGTGTGTACGAGGCATGAGAGACTGAGCTGGGATGACCAGACAAGCCCAGGAGATTGAGGGAATCTGGAAGTAACAGGGGTGTAGGAGAGCCCCTATCAAGCGGCCAGAGCGTGGACCTGTGCAGCATGGTGCTGGTACTGAAAAGGTTGAGAGATCCGGGAAAAGGGAATGCAGGAACACAGAGGTACTGTGTAAAGCCTCATACACACGATCGGACTTCCATCGGACTTTTCGGTGGAATTTGCTCCGAAGGGCGTTGGCCGTGAACTTGGTATGCATACACACAGCAGCAACAAACACGAACGTAGTGACTGTTCTGTCCACCAAACTTCTATTCTGATTATCTATATCTGTGTTGTTTAAAATAACCTGTAAGGTTTTGTATTTTACATAAGACAATCATATGTGGAGTACAGGCTCCATCTAGCGTTCTTTTTTGGTATTGCTGCAGTTATTCTGTTTAATTTACTCACTGTGTGTGTAGTTAAGGAAGTTGTTTGTAAGCAGGGAATTCTGGGTAGAATCTTCACAGGAAGTGAAGCAGCCACTATTCTTTAAGAAGACACTGCAGGAAGCAAGACATGTCTTGCTCAATCTATCGCCATCACCCCTTAGAGAACCTAAAAAGTATGTTTTTACTATCTCATCTTGTATTGTATATCGTTGTTTCTGCAATGTATGCTGTATTGTATGCAATAGTGTACTTATTGAGGTCTATTTCTGTTACTTTGTAGTTTCACCTGGCTTGTTCTAATAAAACTGAGATCAAAGAAATATGGTATCTGAAGTTTATGGGACAAGGAGGTTTAGCTATATGTCCTTGAGACAGAACAGTGACGTAATAGACATACTACGTGGTTTTCTTTCTCGTACATCACGGGACACAGAGCGACATAGTCATTACTAATGGGTTATATAGATACCGTCAGGTGCTGGCACTGGCAACTTCCAAAACCGGAAGTACCCTCCCCTATATAAGCCCCTCCCATCCGGGAGCACCTCAGTTTTTTGCCAGTGTCTAAGGTGTTGGCCAAGAGAAACATGTGTTTTTCACTGAGCTTGCGTACAGGTTCTTTTGGGCCTCAGTAAGCTATTCCGGATCCGACCAAAAAAGCTTCATAGCTAAACGGTCGGTACCCGGGCCTTGCAGAGAAGAGCAAGGTTTTGCCTGTAATGCTTCTCTTAGGAGAGCTGGACCCTGGGATCCAGAGCTCTGGTCATACCCACGACCAAGATGTTTTCTGTGCAGGGTGCTATACAGGTCCAGGGGAGTGGAATCCTTGGGAACCCGGTCCCTGAAGGTTTGATTACAATGCCTGCCGTGATAGGTGAAGTTTGGGCTTTTGTGGACCAAACAAAGTCCTGCGGCGGGGAACAGGTAAGTGGGGGCCCCCAGGAACTTGGTTCTATTGGGGGACCCCCAAGCCTAATTTGTCTTTCTGTCTGTTACCTAATGGTATTCCCGCAAAATTCTGTGCATGCCTGTAACTACTAAAAAAATGTAATAATTTTTAATGGTGGTCAAGAAAAAAAAAAAAAAAAAAAATTTTTTTTATATATATATATATATATATATATATTTAATATATTAGACTGCGGTACCTGTGTTTGTCCACTAGAGGCCGCTGTGGAATGTTTTCTTGTCATGTGGACTAGCTTCTTCTCAGCAGAGCAAAGTCCAGGCAGATGGTGAGTTCTCTTATAGGAAACTGCTTCCTCTGCCATGTTGCAGTGCTCGTCCATCCCCCGGCCTGCGGCAAAGAGGGGCCCTGGCTCCTGTCCCTTGTTACCATATTTGAAATTAGCGCCGAAGGCGCACGTGCCCGCGCGCATGCGCGTGCACGCGCCTCTATATATAGAGGTGAGCCGGGAAAGGGGGCGGAGCCTGGGGGATGACGCTCTGTGCGCGCCGCAGCGCTTCTGCGCATGTGCGGGCGTCCCAGCAGTTTAAAAAAACCACAATATTGTAGTGAGCTGGCTATGAAGTACAGAGACAGAGCTGGCAACATTTAAAGGCATACAGCAAGCGGTTGATACAGGCATCCCCTAGAAAGGCACATTAGTAGACACCAACTGTGATATAGCAGCAATTGTGCTAGACTATTCTCAGTAAAAGTGGTGTATTACGGCTGGAATACCTCAGCTTTAGGCTTAGGAATATGCCGTCCAGAAGCTCCGGAACTGAATCTTCCAGGAAGCGAAGGGGGTCTCATCGGGCTCGGAGGATCTTGGGCATACTCCTGCTGCACCAGTCTCCCCTGAAGTTCAGAGGTAAGTGACCGTAGAGACCCCGCAGGGGTACTTGGTACTGTGGCTGTCCTCAGTCACCTGCTCCTGTGTATGTAACAGAGGAGGTTTTTTCCTCAGCTCTGGGAGGATTAGAGAGAGATTGTCAACATTTATCGCTGCCTCCCTGTCAGGGAAAGCACGCCCGATCTCCGTCTCCTCCTTCAGAATGCCTGTTAGCAGAGCAACAGTCCCATACAGGGATCGACCTGCCTGAAGGGGATCAGGATAAGGTTGATTCTGTTATAGAGGAATCAACAGTGGGGGAACCTTTTCTCAGCATCTCAAGCTGAAAGATTATGGGTTCAGTCTCTGACTAACATGGTCCGATCAGCATTTAAAAATGCACCTTGCGGAACCATCAACCACTACTGTATCCTCGTTGGGGTCGCTAGAAGCCCCCAGACTGTTTGTTCTTTTCCACTTCACCCTTTACTGAAAGGGCTCATTTACCAGGATTGGGAACGTCCTGAGAAAATATTTATTCCCCCAAGAGATTTCCGGTGGTCTATCCCATGGAGGATAAGTTCATCAAAAAAAAAAATGGAAGGTCCCTACAATGGACGCAGCCATCTCTTGTATGTATAAATCACTGACATGTCCAGTGGATAATGTCCAAATGTTCAAGAACCCAATAGATAAAAGATTGGAGTCCTTATGAAAATCTGCTTGGTGATACAACCAGCAGTAGCAGCTATTGGGGTCTGCTAAGCAGTGAAGGATCAGTTGAAACAGGTCTTGAGGGACTTGACAGATCAGCAGGCTTTGCCCTAGCTGATCTACCTAGAGCCTTAGGCTTTGCGGTTGACGCCATAGAGGATTCAGTCCATCAGGCCTCCCGCCTTACGCTGTCTATAGTACATATGCGTAGGCTCCTATGGCTCAAAAACTGGTCTGCTGAAGCTCCCTGTAAAGAATGGCTGGTTAGCGTCCCATTTCATGGTGAACGCTTATTCAGGGAAAACCTGGACAAATATATCCAGAAAATTTCCAGCGGTAAAAATACGCTCTTGCCGGTTAAAAGCAGAGTTAGAGGTCCCTCTTTAAGAGGCCTGCTTCTCCAGTCCCTGGGGCATCGGCTGTGTAACAGTTCCGACGGCCTCCTCGGTCAAATCCCGGGGGTAAAAAACAGGGACAGTAGCAGGGTAATGAGAAACCCTGGGTCAGGGGAGGTACAAAACCTCCCCCAAAGTTAAATTCATGAAGCCCCCACTCAGTCGGGTGGGGGGAGGACTCCAGTTGTTCGCAAGAGACCTGGCGGGACACGATCAAGACAGATAGGTGCTCTCCGCAGTAGGTTTGGGATACAGTTTGGAGTTAAAAGACTCTCCTCCTTCCCATTTTTGAGGTCAAACGTGCCAAGGGATCCCCGGAAGAGAGAGTCCCTCCTGTTGGCACTAGAACAACTATTGCTCCAAGGAGTAATTATGGAGGTTCCCCTGGAAGAATGAGGGTTCGGGTTTTACTCAAACCTCTTTACAGTCCCGAAGCAAACGCGGACGGGAGGCCCATATTAATTCTAAAAGGGCTATACAAATTCCTGTATATCAGGACTTTCCGATGGAGTCGATCCGATCGGTGGCCACTGCCCTACAAGGGGAGGATTGGTTAGCCACGATCGACATCAAAGATGCTTATTTGCACATTCCCATCTTTCCAGTCCACCAAAAATTTCTACGCTTTGCAGTAGAAGGGCGCCATTTTCAGTTCAGAGCCTTACCCTTCGGTTTGGCCACAGCACCACGAGTGTTTACAAAAATTCTGGCCCTTTATTGGCCAATCTAAGAACACAAGGTGTAATGATAATGGCATATCTGGATGACTTGTTGCTGATAGACCACTCAGTGAAAAAACTAGACGTGGTCGTTCACAAGATGATCAAGTATCTGGAATCTCACGGTTGGATTATCAACCGAGACAAGTCAGCCCTAAAAACCAGTCAAAAGTCTGGAATACTTGGGGCTAAGGTTGGATTCAGGCCAGAGAAAAATATTCTTGCCTCGAGGAAAGGTGTTGTCTTTGAAAGATTTGATCCACTTAGTGGGTACAAAAAAGACAGCCGTCCATACGCCTGTATATGAGGCTGCTGGGAAAAATGGTGGCATCATTCGAAGCAGTACCCTACGGTCAATTCCATTCAAGGAATTTGCAAGGGGCCATACTGTCAGCCTGGAACAAAAAAGTTCAGGCCCTAGACTTACAATGTCCTTGTCCCCTTCCGTTCGCAAGAGCCTCCGTTGGTGGTTGGTTCCCCAGAATCTGGAAAAAAGGAAATCCTTCAGTCCGATTTCTTGGAAGGTGGTCACTACAGATGCCAGCCTTATAGGCTGGGGAGCAGTACTGGAGCAATAGTCTCTCCAGGGCAGATGGTCGGATGCAGAAAAGGCCCTGCCCATCAATCTCTTAGAGATACGAGCAGTCCGGTATGCCCTAGTAGCATGGACATCCAAACTCCAAGGGTCCCCTGTCAGAATGCAATCAGACAATGCCACAGCAGTGGCATATATCAATCATCAGGGGGGCACCAGGAGTCGTGCAGCCCAGAGGGAAGTAAATTACATCCTGAAATGGGCAGAAAAATATGTCCCAGCCATATCTGCGGTATTCATTCCAGGAGTGGAGAATTGGAAGGCGGACTTTCTAAGTCGCCAGCAATTAGGCCCAGAGGAAGGGTCCCTTCACCCCGAGGTTTTCTGGACAATATGTCAGCGGTGGGGAACATCGGATGTAGATCTTCTAGCATCCAGATTCAACGCAAAGGGGGACAGGTTTGTCTCTCGGACAAGGGATCCCCTAGCTTGCGGCTCGGATGCCCTAGTGTTCCCTTGGGATCAGTTCAAGCTGATATATGCATTCACACCGCCACAATGGTTACCTCGATTACTCCGCAGAATCAGGGTAGAAAAGAAACCAGCGTGGCCCCGAAGAGCGTGGTACGCGGAGATTGTAAAATTTCAGTGGGGAGTCCTTGGACTCTCCCACGTCGTCCGGCTTTCGCAAGGACCGATATACCACCCTTCCTTACCAGCCCTAGGTTTGACGGCCTGGCTATTGAAGCCCACATTCTAAAAAAGAGAGGGCTCTCTAATGCTGTGGTATCTACCATGATCAATGCCAGGAAGCCGGTATCCAGGCAGATCTACTATAGAATCTGGAAGGCGTACATCGCGTGGTGTGAGGCCAAGAAATGGCATCCACATAAGTACGTAATAGGTAGGATTCTGGACTTCCTACAGTGGGCTGTAGATAGGAAGCTTGCCTTGAGTACTATCAAGGGTCAGATTTCGGCCTTGTCAATATTTTTTCAAAGGCCCTTGGCTTCGCATTCACTAGTCAAAGCCTTTATACAAGGAGTGATGCGTATTAGTCCTCCGGTTAATATTCCCATATGTCCATGGGATCTAAACTTGGTTCTGTCGGTTCTACAGAAACAACCATTTGAACCATTACAGCATATTTCCTTGGTGCTTCTCACCAGGAAATTGATTTTTCTAGTAGCCATTTGTTCGGCTAAAAGAGTATCGGAATTAGCAGCTATGTCCTGTAAGGAGCCATATCTGGTTATCCATAAGGACAGAGTAGTGTTACGTCATCATCCAGCCTTTCTTCCTAAGGTGGTATCGAGGTTTCATTTGAACCAAGATGTGGTTCTTCCTTCTTTTTTCCCCAAACCTACTTCGGTAGAGGAAAAGTTATTGCATTCTTTGGATGTAGTAAGAGCAGTTAAAGCTTATCTAGAAGCCACTGCTCAGATTCGCAGAACGGATACTTTGTTTATTCTGCCGGAAGGCCCCAGAAAGGGTCAGGCAGCGTCAAAATCTACTTTAGCCAAGTGGATTCGACAGGTCATTATGCAAGCTTATGGCTTGAGAAGGAGACCGCCTCCGTTCAAAGTTAGAGCGCACTCCACGAGAGCAGTTGGAACTTCATGGGCAGTGCATCACCAGGCCTCCCTGGCTCAAATCTGTAAGGCCGCAACGTGGTCTTCAGTTCACACGTTTACTAGGTTCTACCAGGTGGACGTTAGAAGTCAGGAGGATGTCGCCTTTGGGCGCAGTGTGTTGCAGGCCGCAAAAGATCCTCATGTCTGATAGCGCTCAGCTTATATATGGTGTATCCCCCCCCTCATTGGGCATTGCTTTAGGACATCCCATTAGTAATGACTATGTCGCTCTGTGTCCCGTGATGTACGAGAAAGAAAATAGGATTTTTATAACAGCTTACCTGTAAAATCCTTTTCTTAGGAGTACATCACGGGACACAGAGCTCCCGCCCCTCTTTGGGGACACTTATTGCTTTGCTACAAAACTGAGGTGCTCCCGGATGGGAGGGGCTTATATAGGGGAGGGTACTTCCGGTTTTGGAAGTTGCCAGTGCCAGCACCTGACGGTATCTATATAACCCATTAGTAATGACTATGTCGCTCTGTGTCCCGTGATGTACTCCTAAGAAAAGGATTTTACAGGTAAGCTGTTATAAAAATCCTATTTTTCTGCTCTTTACCGCCACCCTTTGGGCCACTTCTGCTATTGTTGTCTGATCTTTAGCATTGGTTCTGAGCATGCGTGTTTGTACTTTGGACTTTAGCCTGATGGACTTGCGTGCACACGATCGGATTAGCCGACGTAGGACATTTGTTGCCGAAAAGTTTGTCTGTTCTCACAGCGAACATTTGTCCGATGAAAAAGTTTGTCCGATGGAGTGTACACACGGTCGGATTGTCCGATCAAACAGGTCTGTCGGAGGTTTGTTGTCAAAAAGTCTGATTGTGTGTACGGGCCTTTAGATGCAAAACTTAAAGCGGAGTTCCACCCAAAAATGGAACTTCCGCTTTTCGGAGCCCTCCCTCCCTTCAGTGTCCTTTCAGGGGGAGGGTGGAGCAAATACCTGTGTAATACAGCTATTTTGCCCCCACATCGGGCATAGATACCCGAGCCACCCGCGGGTATCTTAGCCACTTCCTTCGTCTCCCCCGCTGTCTTCTGGGAGACACGCGGGTCCCAGAAGACAGCAGGGACCAGTGGGATCGCGCAGCACGAGTCACGCATGGACAGTAGGGTACCAGAAAGTGAAGCCACAAGGCTTCACTTCCTGATTCCCTTACCGAAGATGGCGGCGGCAGCAGCACCCGAGAGCCGAGCGACAGCTCGGCTTCAGGTGCCGACATCGTGGGCGCCCTGGACAGGTAAGTGTCCTTATTTTAAAAGTCAGCAGCTGCAGTATTTGCAGCTGCTGACTTTAAAAAAAAAAAAAAAATGGCGGAACTCCACTTTAAGGCCTAAGCAGTGATGCTGCTGAAGAGAGGTGGCTTGTTTTTTTTGTTTTTTTTTTCATTACCTGTTATGATGTTAAGAATCCTCTGCATGGGCAACTGTTTTGTAGAACTTTAGTTTTGTTTAATAAGGCCCCTTTCACACTGGGGCGGTGGGCGCGTTGGCGGTAAAGCGCTGCTATTTTTAGCGACGCTTTACCGTCAATTTCACTGTGCTATTCGGCCGCTAGTGGGGTGCTTTTAGCCCCTGCTAGCGGCCGAAAAAGGGTTAAGACCACCCGCAAAGTGCTGCGGTATAGCCAAGGTGCCCATTCATTTCAATGGGTAGGAGCGGTATACACACCGCTCCTTCACCGCTCCAAAGATGCTGCTAGCAGGACTTTTTTTACCGTCCTGCTAGCGCACCGCTCCAGTGTGAAAGCCCTCGGGCTTTCACATTGGAGAGACAGCAGCGGCTCTTTCAGGGCGCTTTGCAGGCGCTATTTTTAGCATTATAGCGCCTCAGTGTGAAAGGGGTCTAAAGGTGGGCCAACAAGCCCTAAACCACAATTTGGACAGGCATGGACTCGCTAAAATTGATTCTAACACTGAGATAACAATCCCCCCCAGTATCACCCTATATAATGTTATATTATAATTAAATATTATATATCATTATTAAAGCAACTAGTGTTATGGCAGATAAAGTGCTCAAATCTTTGTGTGCAAATTTATAACTACCCTAAAATTATTATGTTTCTGTTACAAAGCATGTTCGTCTGAACCCAGAAGGGAACTGTCGGTGCTGGGCCTGTAGGGAGGTCCACGATTGACTGTATGTTGGCACCAAATTGCTAGAGCCCCCGCCCTGCTTCTTCTGGGATATGACAGTTACCAACAGCTGGTAGTTAGAAGCCTTTGCCATATTGTGTGCAACTCTTGGCTATAGGCTCACCCACAACATCCCTGGCCATGAGCCTCTATGTCCGCAACCTTTCCCTTCAGTAGCAGTCACTCAGGCGTGGAACACCAGCACACAATTATAAGCCATCTTTCCCTTACTTCTACTTGAGAGCATGAGTGTTGGGACCCACCATCCTGTATACTAGAGCCAGAGCATTTTGCTTCTGTGAAACAGATTAATTAGTTGCTTTTCTGTAGTATACCAGTCTCTCTCTATGTCCCAATCCATAGCTTTACCCAGCCGGGCACCTCCCAGATGTTACTTTCTCACTCCCAGGTGTACTAGTACTCTCGTCAGAGAACACTTTGCCTGGCTTTAAAGACCTTTTTTATCCCATTTGAAGTCCACTTCAGACCATAATAAGAGTCAGGGTGACTACAGCTGGTTCTTCTGGATGTTAAACTACTTCACCTGGAGATTCAGCCCCATGAAGGGCCCTTGGCAGTAGCAGACTACATCCACTTTGCTGTGGGGTGTTTGGCTCTCATGCCCCATCTCTCTAGGCTCCGCCCATCATGGCATTTTATATGGGCACTAACTCCACCCATTACATCACTATGGGAAGGCTTTGTCTAAAAGGGGACCTAATACCCTCTTACATAACTCCCTATTACCACACTATTTTGACACAGAGCCACCCAGTGGCAGACCAGCGAACTAAATGACATGGGACTGCATTTAGCCTAGACCAGCTAACTGCACCTGCTTACAAGACATGGGATTCCTGGCTCCATAGCTACATGTACATAAAGGGGCAGGGATGCTCATGACATCATGGACCTAATATGGCCACATGACCCTTTGGTCAATGTCATTCACCTAATGAATACCCAACCAGGAACTGCATATTATTGGCTGCAGTCACTTTTCAGCTGACTTTTTTTTTTCAGCCGACTTTTTTCTAGAGATGCACCAAAATTTCGGGCGCGAAAACATTTTGCCCGAAAATGGTGTTAAAATGGTGTTACTGTGCTTATGGTATGTTTTTCATAGGTCATGTGACTCAAAAACCGCATCAAAAACGTAACACAGGTGCATTCATGATGTGTTCTTGTTGCGTTTTCAATGCATTTAAACTGGGAGGTACGTTTATGCACCCTTTTTTTTTTTTCCTGACCAAAAATGAACCAAGCTGGATTTTTAACACCACAATGGAAGCCCAACGGACCATCGTGAAGACATACATAGAATTTAAAGTGATATATATTTATTGAGCGTTTCTTGCGCTAAAGGTGCCAATAATGGTTGACAATAAATAATTTCATTCATTTAAACTGATGATATTAAAAAGTCGAATATAATACAATTGAATATAAAAATATATATATTTTTTAAAAACTGTCGTTTTCGGCCAAGTGCATCCTGCATTTTCGGCACCAAAATTTCCATTCTGTGCACCTCCCACTTTTTTCCGCTCAACTCCTTTGATTTCTCAATCAGTTTGTTAAACCAGATGGTGTCAGCAGAGTTCACCCATAGCTTCAGCAACATACTGGCAGGAGCCAGAAACAGCAGCAACACTGAGTTTAGCTGAAAGCCAAGTGAGATGCTACAAATTACCCTGAGCAAACTGCCACCTGGCAGCACTATATTTGGATAGTCCTTTCTGCTTATGGCAAGGTGGCTACATGTTCCTTTTTTAAAAGGTCTCCAGTTTTGATATTGTTTGTCTAAATCAGAGAGTGGGAGATCTGTATATATTGTACTGCATATTTGTTTATACAGTGGGTAGAGCTGCACGATTAAACGTTAAAAAATTGCGATCTCGATTCAACCCCCCTCGCGATCTTAACACAGCATTTCCTCGATTCAGTGCAGAGAGTTCTCTGCTCACAGCTGACTGCTGTCGAAAAAAAAGGCAGCCTGCCAAGTTTATCAAAACATTGTCAGTGCTAGGAGATAACTATAAACAAAGTATCTTTTAGATCAAAGGAATGAACTTCAGTCTGTAAATGAGGTCAGTTTAATCACTAAACCTTTTTCTGACACTTGTTGCTTACAAGTTAAAAATCAGTATTTTTTGCTAAAAAATTACTTAGTTTTCAATGGTTTTTATTCAAGTTTTTCACAATACAGGGTAAGGACCATGGCATTGACTTTAACAGTGTATAGTGTCCATAAGCAGATAGGCATTCATCGTAATTACGGATAAACCACTTCCCCCTCAGAAGAGAAAGAATGACACTTTCTGGATAGTCTTCCTGTCCTCAATGTATATCTTAGATAAAAAATCTCTCGACCTATTATGGAATGGGTCATCCGTGTTGGGCTTCACACCATATCCTGTATCCTTATCACACATATATGAAAGGGCTCAAGGGCACACCCCCCCCCCCCCCCCCCACGGCAAGAGAGGCAGGCCGCCCCAGCAAAAATTCGGGGAAGACCCTCCCCCCCAACCCGCGGAGCCGCGAACCCCTAAAAAATTACTTAGAACCTCCAAACATATGTATCATTTTTTTTAGCAGAGACCCTAGAAAATAAAATGGTGGTTGTTGCAATATTTTATGTCACACTGTATTTTGGATGCATTTTTTGGGGGAAAAAATACACTTAAATGAATAAAAAAAAAAAATAAACAGTAAAGTTAGCCCAATTTTTTTGTATAATGTCAAAGATGATGCTACGCTGCGAGAATCGTGATCTTTATTCTAAGCAAAAAAAATTGTGATTCTAATTTTAGCCAGAATCTTGCAGCTCTAACAGTGGTTATAGAAAGCCTCCCCCTTAAAATCAAATTTTGTTACTTTGCAGCCTGAAAAGAAGACAGTTTGTTTTATTCAGCTGTATTTACTAGTGCAACTTATATTAGTGAAAGATCTAATAACATGCCAGAGAAAAGAAAAAAAAATTCAAACATTTCTAGTAAATACTGCTGGATAAAACAAAAATTTTAATATTTTAGAGGGGGGCGATTCTTTTCTATATCCATTGTATTCTGATATCATCTTTTACCTTTTTCCTTTACGATGCTATCACACAGTTAGGTCTTTTGTTTCAAAAAAACAATGGTGACCTAATGCAACAGTTTGGCTTTTCCAGAATATATACGTGTTTTATGATATGCAGTATCTTATTGACCTTTCCATAATTTTCTTTGATTTCTGGCTCCTGTTCTTGAAAAAGGCGCTGCTATTGCATCCCACTTAAAGAAAGGATTCCTAGCGATCAGAAAAGCTGGCCATATTTGTGTGAAGACACATAGTCAATCTTATGTGGACTATTCTGGCAGGGAAAAAACTGCGGAGGTTCG
The DNA here is from genome assembly GCA_029206835.1 of Rana muscosa. Classification (NCBI taxonomy): domain Eukaryota; kingdom Metazoa; phylum Chordata; class Amphibia; order Anura; family Ranidae; genus Rana; species Rana muscosa. The sequence continues at coordinate 166,861,225 of CM055117.1, read as the reverse complement.
GAAGGATGCCATCAAACCAGGTAAGTAGTTGGATTTGAAAAGTAGTACCGGTAGTCTAAAAAATATTTTTTAATCAATAGATTTATGATGCATCCAATAATCATTGCGTATTCCATTCCAACAGGTATAAATTTGAAGTTAGTTTATGGGCAAAGAAAAAGAAAAGCACATTCTGTATATCTCTAATGCATGCACATTTCATCATGCTTTGTCTCTTTAAAATACTGTAAGTACAAAAAAAGGCGACCCTGACAGTAGTCCAATGTTCTCATAATTTTTTGTGCTGTGCGGAAATACTAAGCAGTGGTGTCACCCCTGCCCAGTTCACCAGTTCTGCAGTTCATCTGGACTAAAGAAAACCTCCCCTATACTATGGTGATGAAGAAAAGTTGTTGTTCTGTAGTACGCACACTTTCTGTTTTTGTGTGGCAATGCTGCTGCTCCATGCATACAGTTCCCTAGGATGGGAATTGTGTTACAGGCAACATCACCAGGTGAAAATAAAGGGGGGGGGGGGGTAGCTGTAAAAATATATATATATATATATATATATATATATATATATATATATTAATGCAGCCACCACATCTACGGACTTTTATATTGTATAAATTTTAATTGTGGCTTTTGGGTTTAGATGCAATTAACAATTTGTTCTGTAGATGAGTCGGAACTTTAACATGTATTGTTAGTAGGTCTCATGTTACGTTGTTTTTTTTGTTTTTTTAAACGGCAGTATTAGTCTGTAATACATAGTGAGTATTTTGCACTTGGTTGTATTAGGTCTACGTATACTATTGGTAGATCAGTGGATTGAAACTGGAGGAACCATGAGGGCTGCTATCAAATTGGTGGAAGAACAAGGTGGAGTTGTTGCAGGTAAGAGATGGAACAAGTATAACTACTACTGTACTTGAATACACACACAAAAATGTGACTCTTAAAAAAAGGAAAAGGTGTTTCCTGGATAATGCCAAAATACAGTGTGTTAAGTTTAACTAATCCCATGCTGCACCGGTAATACCATGGAAACAGGATTTGTACATGGGTTTAGCACCAAGGCCTTGTTCTTGATGGGCTCTTACAGGGAAACTATAGAGAATTTTCAGTAATCACATGATTTAATACTGGAATGTTTTATGCACATTTTTCACATTAATGTTATGTCCTATTTCCTTTGAATTACATATGCAGATTGGTAGATTCATCCTTCTGCATAAATGTATTTTTCATTGCTGTCACTCAGCTTTCCATGATAAAATCTCACCCACTGCAAGGTTCAGGTAGGGTTGCCACCTTTTCTTCAAGCTAAACCCGAACACTTTAACAGCGCACAGAAGATTTTCCCCATTCCCATTAGAACAGAGTGCCCTTATATCAGTGCCCCTATTAGATTAAAGACCCCCATTAGATCGGAGTCCCTTTATATCAGTGCCCCGCCTAAAGCCCCCCCCCCATTAGATCTGGAACCCCCCTTTCACATCAAAGTGAAAGACCAGGAGTTGACTCATCACATCAGGAGTCCCCCTTCATCGGGTTTACCCATTTACATCAAGATCCCCATTTACAGCAGTATTACAACTGGAGTCCCCCTTCATATTAGGATTCCCCTATACATCAGGAGTCACCCTTTACATTAGGAGCTCTGTACTGAGCATCAATGGTCCCCTTATTAGATCAGAGTCTCCCTTTACATCAGGAGCCCCTCCCCCCTTCACATCAGAGTCCTCCCTCACATCAGCAGGGGCCCTTTATATCAGTAACTCTTCTTACATTATATCCACTTAAGCCCTGGACCATTACGCAGCTTAATGACCAGAGGTGTTTTCACAATTTGGCACTGCGCTGCTTTAACTGGAAATTGTTCGGACATAGAATGTTGTACCCAAACGAAATTTGCGTCCTTTTCTTCCCACAAATAGAGCTTTCTTTTAATGGTATTTGATTGCCTCTGCGTTTTTTTTTTTTTTTTTTTGCGATATAAACTGAAAAAGACTGAAAATTAAAAAAAAAATGATATTTTCTACTTTTTGTTATAAGAAAAATCGAATAAACTCAATTTTAGTCATACATTTAGGCCAAAATGTATTCAGCCACATGTCTTGAGTAAAAAGAATGTCAATAAGCGTATATTTATTGGTTTGCGCAAAAGTTATAGCGTCTACAAACTAGGGTCCATTTTCTGGAATTTACACAGCTTTTAATTTATGACTGCCTATCTCATTTCTTGAGGTGCTAAAATGGCAGGGCAGTACAACCCCCCCCCCCCAAATGACCCCATTTTGGAAAGTAGACACCCCAAGGAAATTGCTGAGAGCCATGTTGAGCCCATTGAATATTTTTTTCCTGGCCAGCCTCACGTCAGCACACTATGGGTTAACCCCTTCCTCCGGTCTCCCAGTACCACCTTCTTTTAGCTGATAAATAGGGGGCCCCTCCTCCCTTGCCCTTGTTCCTTTTTTTTGGTCGGACGACCAGACCACCACGAAAAAACAACAAAACAACACAGAACAAACCCCCCTGCCGAACCCACCCACCCAGGTTCAAGCCTCTCCTGGGACTGGAAGGTCCAGAATACTAAAGGTAGCATCCTTTTAGAACACTGGACGCTCGAGGTGCATGAGCTATGCGGGCATATTGAGCTATAGGAGCTTACATACAGGACTGTGGTGATGCTGTCTCCTCTCATGCTCCATGCTGCTAGGCTCCTTAGGAGCGTGCCGGCCGCCCCCTCCGTGCTTTCTGTGGAATTGCGATGACGTCACGGAGGGGGGCGGCGCTGGGGGCGTGAACTAGCGTGGCTAGAAAAGCCCTGTAAGCCAGGAAAATCATTGCTGTATGCCTCAGTGCTTGAGAGAGACGTCCTGGTGAGTCTCCTTCAGTGAGGGGGAGTGGAGAGATTGTGTCAGCATTATGCACTGCCTGTTTTGTTAAAGTGACATGAACTTTATTTTACCTAACAGCACTCAGTGTTTCTCAAATATACTGCTGCCACCCCTAGAGAATTTGGACTAAATGCAAGGTAAAGAGCATTTATTTAAAAGAGATAACTATTATATATATATATGAGAGTGAGAATTTTCCTGTTGCTTATTGGCTATATCCTGTCTTTTTATATAGCATGAGCTCACCACAGCCCCATAATGCACGAAGATCACCAGAAAGGTAGGAGGGGTCTACGGGGGCCACAATATAAAAGAGTGCAACACCAAAACTAAAGAGGTGTTTTGTCTTTTTAGGAGCAGAAGCCCTAATACAAGACAAGTGCGTAAGAAAAAGTCCCGCCACCGTTCTAAATCTCCGCAAGCGCCTGGGTCTCGGACAATGCACAAATCCCAATCCAGCCCAGGTCGCAAAACTACTCAAACTGCTACAGTAGCAGAGCCAAATGTGACAGGAGGCCGCCCTGATGAGGGGTTTTGCTGGGCATGTTCAGCGCCATCCGCTCCTGGGAAACTCTTATGCGCAGACTGCATCAAAGAGGTAGCCACAGACAAAGAAGCAGAGGCACGCAGAATAAAAGACTATATTCATGAGGCAGTGACAGAAAGTATACAGTCAGCCTCAGGCTTCAGGCCTCCGGGGACTAAAGCTAGAATCAGGAGCACAGTGGAGCAAAGGCGAGATTCGTCTCCAGTGCTAGAGGTGTCATCACGAGATTCCTCGGACTCAGAGTACTTATTTGACTTTCAATGCATAGAGCCTTACGTTGCGGCCGTAAAAGAGGCCATAGACTGGGAACAGGATGCCCAGCCACCTGAAAAAATTAAAAGGTTTTTTCCTAGCCGGAAGAACCAAGGGGAGACCTTTCCGCTCTTGCCAGAGATCCGAGAGTGGTTCGAGGAGGAATGGGAAAAGCCAGAAAAGAGGTTAAATGTACAGAATCGTTTCGCAAGGCTATACCCATTTAAGACTCCAGAAGCTGCCCTTTGGGAATCCCCACTAGGCATAGACGCGGCCTTACAGCGCTTGGCTAGACAAGTGGCCCTGCCATTGCAGGATTCTACAACTTTCAAAGACCCGATGGACAGACGTGCGGATACAGACCTAAAGAAGGTTTATTCATCTGCTGGTGCGGCTTGCCGCCCTGCAATAGCTTTAACCTCAGTCTCCAGAGCCTTGAAGGTTTGGACCACAAATGTCCAGACAGCTCTAAGGTCTAACGTGGAAATGGACAGAATCATTTCGGCAATGGAGGAATTGGATCTCTCAGCCGACTTCCTGGCAGAAGCCTCTATGGACTTAGTAAAACTTCTCGCTAGGATCATGGCTTTTGCAGTGACCGCAAAAAGGGCCCTATGGCTGCGTCATTGGGTAGCAGACAGTACCTCAAAACTAGGTCTCTGTAATATTCCATTTAATGGCAAAACGTTGTTTGGTGGCACCTTAGAAGAAGCTATTAAATGAGCTACAGGAGGGAAGTCGGGCCTGATACCACAAAGACCTAAAAGAAGACAGCAGGCCACCCGGTCAGGCCAATCAGACTACAGAAGGGCGCAGGATGCCAGATCATACAGACCGGGGCGAGAATACACAAGGCCCTATTGGAAGAGCTCCCAGAACTCTTTTCTACGAAACGTAAAGACCAAGGCCGCGCAGACCGCTAAGAAATCGGAGAAGTCTTTTTGATGGGTCAGCCGCCCATCCTCCCCAGGTGGGTGCCAGATTGGCATCCTTCTGGAGAGTATGGGCAGAGACGGTCAAGGACCAATGGGTCCAGAAGACGGTCAAGCAAGGATACAAAATAATTTTTCGACAAAAACCACCCAACATAGTGGCCCAGACAGAATGGCCACAAGACCAGAAAAAACGGAAGTGCTTACTAGAATATATAACCGAATTACTTCAAAAAAATGCAATCACACCGGTACCTCTAAAACAGTGGAAAACGGGAGTTTATTCACCAATTTTTCTGGTACCCAAAGCATCAGGAGATCTAAGACCGGTTTTGGACCTAAGATCCTTGAACCACTATATTGTCCCCAAAACATTCAAGATGGAATCAATATTTACGATTATATCAGTTCTGCAACCAGGAGACTGGTTAATATCAGTCGATTTAGCAGATGCGTACCTGCATGTCCCAATCAACGAGAAGCACCAAAAATACCTAAGATTCATGGTAGGGGAAGACCATTTCCAGTTCAGGTGTCTACCCTTCGGGATCAGCACAGCGCCTCGGGTCTTCTCCAAGATCTTGCTAGCTGTCATCGCCGTCATTCGATTAAGAGGCATAAAGATCTTCCACTACCTAGACGACATCTTAGTAGTGGCTCGTACAAGCGAAGAGTTAGCGACACAGTGCGAGCTAGTACTGGAGACTCTATCAGAATTCGGCTGGATTATCAACAAGCAGAAGAGCCAGCTGATCCCCTCTCAAGAGATGGAATACCTGGGACTTGTTTTCAACACAAGAAAAGGGCTTGTCTCGCTACCAGGACGCAAGAAAGTCGAGTTAGTAGCCTGCGTAAACAGCGTGATGGAGTCCTCATCACTGTCAGCAAGGGATTGCATGACACTTCTGGGAATGTTCACCGCAGCGATCCCAGCTATCCCCTGGGCAAGATTCCATACAAGAGCATTCCAGACATCCTTCCTGAACCAGTGGGATGGCGTATCATTGCACCAGAAGATCTTCATACCAAGACGGATCCGCCAAGGCCTGGCGTGGTGGATAGCACCAGAAAACCTGTCGCAGGGCATGCCCCTCAGCCCCGGAGACTGGATTCGGATAACCTCGGATGCCAGTCTCCAGGGCTGGGGCGCTCACTGCCTCGGCAGGCAGGTTCAAGGCGAATGGAGCAGGATGGAAACCAGACACTCCAACCTCTTGGAATTACAGGCAGCATACCTGGCCCTGCGGGCCTTCGAGAATCTAGTCCACGGGGCTCGAGTCAAACTGATGTTGGACAACCGAACGGCGGTGGCTTATATAGCCAAACAGGGTGGAACCAAGAGCTTGCCGCTGTGGCAGGTGGCAACCAACATATTCGTTTGGGCAGAAGCGCATGTGGAAGCCCTAACGGCAGCCTACATTCCGGGCAGTCAGAATCACATAGCAGACCGTCTGAGCCGGGATTTCCCCAACAAGAACGAATGGACACTCAACAGGGACGTCCTAGAGACAATCTTCCACAAGTGGGGGACACCCTCGGTAGACCTAATGGCGACTCCATGGAATGCAAAGACACCCCGGTTCGTGTCAAGGTTTCGCTGCGACGAGGCAGTAGCCCAAGACGCCTTCTCAATTCCGTGGGATTTTCCCTTTGTCTACCTTTTTCCACCGTTACCTCTGGTAATGAAAACCCTACTGAAGATTGCGAGGGAGAACGTCCATGCAATTGTAATCCTGCCCTTCTGGCCACGGAGACCATGGTTCCCTCTGCTCCTACAGATGGCGGCAGTCCCTCCAATACAGCTGCCACTGAAGAGAGACCTTCTACAGCAGGGCCAATGGTGTCATCCCAACCCGGGCAGGTTACAGCTGATGGCTTGGTTGTCGAATCGGCCAGACTACAGTCACAAGGCATCTCGGAGGAAGTAATTTCGACGCTACTAAAATCTAGAAAAGCCACAACCAATGTCACTTATAACAGAATTTGGAAGAAATTTACGGCATTTGCCCTGCAACAGAAGTTTTCTCCGTTATCCCCAAGCATTGCGCAAGTGTTGGACTTCTTACAGTCAGCTCTAAAAGTGGGCTTAGCCTATAACACCATAAAGGTTCAAGTGTCAGCATTGGCGTGCTTCACAGGTCACAAGTGGGCAGGTGAGCCTCTAATAAGACAGTTCCTCAGAGCAGTCATAAAATTGAAACCACCAAGGAGACCCCTGTTCCCAGCATGGGATCTGGGCACGGTACTAAAAGCCCTGCTCCTACATCCATTCATCCCTGCAGAGACATGCCCGCTTTGGTTCTTGACAGTCAAGCTGATCTTCCTTACAGCCATAACGTTGGCAAGAAGGGTTTCAGAACTAGCAGCTCTGTCCTGCAAGAATCCATATTGCATCATTCTCCAGGACAAAGTGATCCTAAGGCCCTCACCGGCCGTAACACCTAAAGTGGTTTCCAAATTCCATGTGAATTGGGAGGCAGTCCTACCAAGCTTCACACAGCCACCAAAACAAGCGGAAGAGCTAGATCTCAGACCACTGGACATGGTCAACTTGTTCTCAATTTACCTACACCGCTCTCTACAGGTACGCAAAACTAATACCCTTTTCGTCCTGCCATCCGGGCCTAGGAAAGGACAAGCGGCATCCGCAAGAATCATAGCGACTTGGATCACCAAGGTGATAAGCCTCACGTATGAGAAACAGGGGCTGACGCCTCCACAAGTTCTTAAAGCTCATTCTACCAGAGGGGTGGCAGCCTCATGGGCAGCTTCGGCTAAGATACCGATTGAAGACATATGCAGGACCGCTAGTTGGAGCTCCTGCGAAACCTTCGCTAAACACTACAGTTTAGATGTCACAGCGGCCAACGCATCAAATTTTGGAAACGCAGTGGTGTCCACACCTCTGCAAACAAAATAAAATATTCACTATAGCAGCATTTTCAGTTGTTGTTCGAGTCTTATCTTTTCCCCACCCTAAATCAGCTAAATTAAATCCCATAGTGTGCTGACGTGAGGCTGGCCAGGAAAATGGAAAATTGTTATCAATACTTACTGTAATTTTCCTTTCCTGGCCTGTCCTCACGTCAGCACAGCTCTTTTCCCTCCCGATGAGCCTGTCGTCCTCCAGTTAAGTGGAACAAGGGCAAGGGAGGAGGGGCCCCCTATTTATCAGCTAAAAGAAGGTGGTACTGGGAGACCGGAGGAAGGGGTTAACCCATAGTGTGCTGACGTGAGGACAGGCCAGGAAAGGAAAATTACAGTAAGTATTGATAACAATTTTCCATTTTTTTGTCCCAAGTGATTGAATAATGACCAAAAATAAATAAAAAATTACAAAAAGTTGTCACTAAATGATATATTGCTCACACATGCCATGGTTATATGTGGAATTGCACCCCAAAATACATTTTGCTGCTTCTCCTGAGTACGGGGATACCACATCTGTGGGACTTTTTAGGAGCCTAGCCGCGTACGGGACCCCGAAAACCAAGCACCGCCTTCAGGATTTCTAAGGGCACAAATTTTTGATTTCACTCCTCACTACCTATCACAGTTTTGAAGGCCATAAAATGCCAAAATAGCACAAAACCCCCCCAAATGACCCCATTTTGGAAAGTAGACACCCCAAGCTATTTGCTGAGAGGCATAGTGAGTATTTTACAGCTCTCATTTGTTTTTGAAAATGAAGAAAGAAAATAATTTTTTTTTTTTTTTCAATTTTCAAAACTTTGTGACAAAAAGCGAGATCTGCAAAATGCTCACCATACCTCTCAGCAAATAGCTTGGGGTGTCTACTTTCCAAAATGAGGTCATTTGGGGGGGTTTTGTGCCATCTGGGTATTCCATGGCCTCCGAAACTGTGATAGGCAGTGAGGAGTGAAATCAAAAATTTACAACCTTCAGAAAGCCTAAAGGCGGTGCTTGGTTTTTGGGGTCCCGTACGCGGCTAGGCTCCCAAAAAGTCTCACACATGTGGTATCCCCGTACTCAGGAGAAGAAACAGAATGTATTTTGGGGTGTAATTCCACATATGCCCATGGCATGTTTGAGCAATATATCATTTAGTGGCAACTTTGTGCAAAAAAACTAAAACTAAAAAATAAAATTTCTTTTTTCCGCAACTTGTGTCAACATATAAAATATTCCATGGACTCGACATGCCTCTCAGTATATAGCTTGGGGTGTCTACTTTCCAAAATTAGGTCATTTGGGGGGGGGGGGTTTGAACTGTCCTGGCATTTTATACACAACATTAGGAAGCTTACATCCACTCCTCTAACCACTTGAAGACAAAGGCCTCGTACACACGGCCGATTTTCTCGGCAAGAACCAGCAAGAACTTGTGGCAGAGAGGTCTTGCCGAGTAAATCGGTCGTGTGTACGCGGCTATCGGGTTTCTCGTCGAGAAAACCGACAAGAAACCTCGACGAGAAAATAGAGAACCTGCTCTCTATTTTCTCGTCGAGATTCTCCTCGGCATGTTTCTCGACGAGAAAAGTGAGTGTGTGTACACTTACCTGTCCTCCCGGAAGCCCGCGCATGTTCGAAATGAATTCGACGCATGCGCGGTAGCTTCCTAGGCATACGTAGGGTATACCAAGATGGCGGCGACGGCATCGAATGTGACGAGCGCATGCTCGTCGTAGTCGATGACGTCACCGCGTACGCTCCATTCAAAGAACCGCGGGTTCTTTGAAACGAGCATGTGTACACTCGGCCGGGACAAGTTTCTTGTCCAAGAATCTCGTTGAAAAAAACGACATGTTTTTTCAACGAGAATCTCGGCCGTGTGTACGAGGGCAAAGCCCTTTCTGACACTTTTTGTTTACATGAAAAATTTTTTTTTTTTTGCAAGAAAATTATGTTGAACCCCCAAACATTATATATTTTTTTAAAGCAAAGGCCCTACAGATTAAAATGGTGGGTGTTGCATTTTTTTTTTCCACACAGTATTTGCGCAGCGATTTTTCAAACGCATTTTTTGGGGAAAAAATACACTTTTTTTAATTTTAATGCACTAAAACACACTATATTGCCCAAATGTTTGATGAAATAAAAAAGATGATCTTAGGCCGAGTACATAGATACCAAACACGACATGCTTTAAAATTTCGCACAAACGCGCAGTGGCGACAAACTACGTACATTTTTAAAAGCCTTTACAGGTTACCACGTTAGATTTACAGAGAAGGTCTACTGCTAAAATGACTGCCCTTAATCTGACCTTCGTGGTGATACCTCACATGTATGATGCAATTGCTGTTTACATATGATGCCAGACCGACGCTTGCGTTCGCCATTGCGCAAGAGCAGGGCGGGACAGGGGTGCTTTTTTTTTTTTTTATATTATTAATTTTGCTTTTTTATTTTATTTTTAAACTGTTCCTTCCATATTTTTTTTGTTTTTATCATTTTTATTGTTATCTCAGGGAATGTAAATATCCCATATGATAGCAATAGGTAGTGACAGGTACTCTTTTTTTGAAAAAACTGGGGTCTTCTAGATCCTAGATCTTTCCTCTGCCCTCAAAGCATCTGACCACACCAAGATCGGTGTGATAAAATGCTTTCCCAATTTCCCAATGGCGCTTTTTATATCCGGGGGGGGACATTCCTTCCCACTGCTTGTAAAAGCAGTCCAGAGGCTAATTAGCCGCTAGGATTGCTTTTACATGAAAGCCGGCCGCTGGCTGAAAAGAATGATACCAAAATGATACCTAAACCCGCAGGCATCAATCTGGTATAACCATTCAAAGTCCAGCAACATACCAGTACGTTGCTGGTCCTTGTTGGACATGTATTGTAATCTTTTTTTTCATGCAGCCTGTTGGCTGAACGAAAAAAAGAGATTGATCGGTGGGTATGCCCACCATTAGAATACCGCCCTTCATCCACCCACTTCTAATGATGGGCATACATGCACCATTTATATATGCCGAAGCATGGGGGCATCCTCCCGCAAAAGTTATGCCGCGTACACACGGTCTGACTTTTCCACGGGCAAGCCTCCGTCGGAATTTTGACCGTATGTACGCGGCATTAGGAGAAAAATCGCTCCTCCGCTCCTCCGCCCCTGCTGCCCCCCATGCTTTGGCATATATGCTTTTTTTTTTTTAACTGTGGTGGTGAAATCACCTCCTACAGCACTGGAGTCGCAGGGATCAGGCCTGTCTCTGCGAACGCTGCAGTTATGTGTGTTGTGTTTTGTAAGTGACAGTGATCGATCGATACTGCACTTGGGTGGCCTGGGCTGGATGGAGGGGCAAAACGCAGATGCTAGCAGGTATCTGGGCTGATCCCGCTAACACTGCGTTTTTGGGAACCCTAAACTGCTGGGGACGCTAGTATAGATCTGATCAGATCAGATATTGATCTGTTCAGATACTATACCACTAAGGGAGGTGTATGCTTCACGCGTGGGTGTTAGCGTTACGGGCACTAACCTGACGCTGCCTGGGGCGACGCAGACCCTCTGACGCTAAAACCTAATTGATATCACCCCCCGGGCGATCAGGGGGTTAAACCTTTATTGCGTTATATACGGCGGGTGCCATGACACTATAAAAAGCAAACTAACTAACCAGCCTCACCCATAACACTTATATGGTGATCACTGGTGAAAGGGTTAACTAGGGGCAATCAGGGGGTTAATCCTTTATTAGGTAATATATGGGGGTACCTGACGCTATATAAAAACCTGACGGGGAACCTAAATAACAAAATAACTAACTGGCTAACCAGTGTCACCAGTAACACTTATACAGTGATCACTGGTGAAAGGGTTAACTAGGGGCAATTAGGGGGTAAAACCTTTATTAGATAATATATGGGGGTACCTGACGCTATAAAAACCTGCGGCGAACCTAAAAAAAATAACTGACTACCTAGCGGCACCAGCATAACTAATACAGCGATCAGAAAAACGATCGCTTAGTGACACTGGCAAAAGGGGGTAAAAGGGTTACCTGGGGGGGCGATTAAGGGGTTAAACCTTTATTAGGTAATATATGGGGGTACCTGACGCTATAAAAACCTGCGGCGAACCTAAAAAAAATAACTGGCTACCTATCGGCACCACGACACTAAGACAGCGATCAGAAAAATGATCGCTTAGTGATAGTGGTGCTAGGGGGTGAAAGGGTTACCTGGGGGGCGATCAAGGGGTTAAACCTTTATTGGGTGGGGGGGTTAGGGGGCTACACTGGACCTAAAACTAACTGCCCTGACACTTTTACAGTCACAAATGTCCCTGATTGCAGTGATCAGTAAATAAATGGTCACTGCAATCAGTGACACTGTGACTGGGGGGTGATCTGGGGGGGGGGGCGATCGTGTGCCTATGTGTGCTGGTGTCAGTGTGCTGTTTAGTGCACTAATCTGTATGTCTTCTCTCCACGGCGCTCGGTATATGTGAGCGCTGCAGGAGAGATGACATCACTTCCTCCTGCCTGTGTAAACATTACACAGGCAGAGGAAGATTCTCATTCGCCGGGAGCGATCGCGAGGGGGTGGCCGGAAACGAATGGCCGTCCCCTCATCACGGATCGCTCCTGGAACAATGCCGACGGCTCACTGTATAGAAGGGGGGTCCGATGGGACCCCCCAACTATGCGAAGGCAGTCACGTACAGGTACGTGATTGTGCCTGTCCGTGCCATTCTGCCGACGTATATATACAGTGAGTGGTCATTAAGGGGATATAAAGGGCCCCTTTACATCAGAAGCCCTTTTTAAATCAAGAGTCCCTCTTTCAAACCTCCCTTTTACATTTAGTAGTCTTCTTTACATCAGTATCCCAGTGTGACAGGAGGGGGGCGCAGAATGTGACAGGAGGGGGGTGCAGAATGTGACAGGAGGCCTGGACCTCATGGTAGCCTCCTTTGAGGCGGTACCATATGCGCAATTCACACACGAGTGTTACAGAAGGAAGGTCTGTCCAGATGGGACAAGTGCCCATCATCCCTGGATTGTCAAATCCAGGTGAGCCACCTAGTCAGGACCTACCTAGTTTGGTGGCTGACATCACCGGCACTTCTGTCTGGGAAGTCGGTCTTCCCTTTCACTGGATAGTGATCACGATGGACGCCAGCCTTACCGGTTGGGGGGGGGGGACTGGGGGGGTTCAGTCGACCAGGGTCGCTGGACTCCGGAGGAATCCCACTTGCCGATAAACGTCCTGGAACTCCGGGCGATCAGGCTGTGCCTCTCCACATGGTCCCAGAGGCTACAGGGGCGTCCAGTCAGGATCCAGTCAGACAACGCCACAGTAGTGGCATATGTCAACCATCTAGGAGGAACAAGAACCTCAGCTGCAGCGTCAGAGGTCGCTTGCATCCTAAGGTCGGCAAAAAGGAGCGTACCGGCCCTGTCGGCCATTTACATTCCGGGCGTGGAAAACTGGCAGGCAATGTCGCCAGAGGCTGGACCAAGGAGAATGGTCTCTACACCCGGAGGAGTTTCAGCTCCTTTGCCCAAGATAGATCTCCTGGCTTCTCGACTCAATCAGAAGGTATGAGGTTTGTGGCCAGGTCAAGAGACCCAGGGGCAGACGCGACAGATGCGTTAGGGGCAACATGGAGTCAGTACCGGCTAATCTATGCCTTCCCTCCTCTGACCTTCCTCATCTGCTTCGCAGACTGGAGGCAGAGAGGAGTCCAAGAATCCCAATTGCTCTGGATTGGCCTTGGCGTCCTGATACGCCGATCTAGTGTATCTATAGTAGGCGCCTCTTGGCGTCTACCGCTAAGAAAGGACCCGCTGTCGCAAGGTCCCATACGCCATCCTGTTTTACAGTCACTGGCTAACGGCATGGCGATTGAGAGCCAGGTGGTAAGAGACCGGGGCTTGTCAGACTCAGTGTTCTCTACCATGAGGAGTGCTCGGAAATCGTCCTCTAGGAAGATTTACCATTGCACTTGGAAGACCTACATATCCATTGTGAGGAAATGAGGTGGCATCCACGTACTTACTTGGTTCCAGAGTCCTGTTCTTACAGCGTGGGGCGGACCAAAAATTTTGCTAAGTACAATTGGGGGCAGAGATCTGCCCTGGCTGTCTTTTTCAAAGACCCCTGGTGGCTCACTCTCTAGTGAGAACGTTTGTACAGGGGGTTCGGCATAAGACCCTTCCGGTCCGCCCTCCACTACCTCAGAAACCACCATTTTGAGAACATCAGGGAGATTCCCTTGTTGACACCTTCCCAGAAGGTGGTAATTTTGGAGGCTGTTACGTCAGTTAAGACGGGTTTCTGAGTTTCTTGTTAGGCAAGGCTCCCTATCTAATCCTCTACTAGGATACGGTGGTGCTGCGTCCGCAGCCTTCTTTCTTCCTAAGGTCATTCGACCTGCCATCTCAAGGAAGACATTGTACTGCCATCCTTGTGTCCTCATCCATTGAATCCTAAGGAGACGACGTTGTTTCCTTGGACGTTGTCCAAGCTCTGAGAATATACTTGTCTGTTATTGCTCCGTACCGGGGTTCAGACTCACTGTTTGTTTTCAGTGGCTGGTCCCAAGAAGGGCCCAGCGGTCGCGTCCGCCACCATCTCGAGGTGGATCTGACAGATCGCGATTCAGGCTTGCGCCATAAGGGGTCAGGCGCCTCCTGTCATGGCGCATTCAACCAGGGCAATAGGTGCCTCTTGGGCTTTCTGACATCAAGCGTCTGTTTTCCCAGGTGTGTAAGGAGGCGACCTGGTCGTCCATTTACACTTTTACTGAACTTTACAAGTTGATGTGAGTGCATCTTCGGATGCTTCCTTCGGCCGCAAGGTTTTGCAGGCGGCTGTTTAGAGTTACAACTCCTCAGTTGAAGAGCTCTGTTTTGCTTGGGGTGAAGTTGTTTTAATGCTGTTCCCACCCCTCATTTTGACACTGCTTTCTGACGTCCCACTTTGTCAAGATTAAGGCTGTGTCCGTCCATGAACGAAAGTGAAAATAGGATTTTATACTCACCGTAAAATCCTTTTTATCTGAGTTCATGGACGGACACAGCACCCTCACCCCTCTCTTTTTTTTTTTTTTAAGTTTGTACTGCTTTTGACGAACTGATCTGCTTTGTGCAGGCTGAGGGGATATAGTCAGTAGGACCGCCCCTGGGCGGGGCTGTTCTGCTTTGAAGTTGTTAACACTTTCTGCCTAGTCACTCCTAAAGGAAGGCTAATACCCACTTTGTCAAGATTAAGGCTATGTCCGTCCATGAACTCAGAGAAAAGGATTTTACGGTGAGTATAAAATCCTATTTTTACTGGCAGCCAGTAAAGAATGGGCACTTTTCTCCTGCCAGTAAATGCCAGTGACAGGAAAAGGTTGCCAGTAAAAAATATGGCTGTGACGCTTGGCCCGGCCAAGACTATTTGAGTGCCTTCTACAGTGTGTTCAGGCAGCGCTGGTGGGGGGCGGGTCTTGTGGAAGCCATGCCTGAGCATTTTGTGTGAGGTCATGGTGCAAGGGAGCCGACCTGAGCGGCCGGTGTTGTAAAAAAAGTCTCGACCCAGGCAGGATCTCGACCACATCACTTCCTGTGTGGCTACGTCACAAAACAGCTGATCGCGGGGCTCCACTGCGCATGCGCTGCTTCACCGCACCTATACCGTGCATGCGCAGAAGCTCATTTCAGTCAAAGAAAATAATAGACTCGAGCGGGCGGGTGGAGGGGGTGCGAAGTGCTTAATGATGTCATCTCCAGCCCCGCCCCTAACACGCCCCTAGCCTGCTCTGGAGAAGGGAGGCGGGCCCCCTTGCAACTTAGCACTGTGTATATCAATGGGACCGAGGTCGAGAGAAAATATAGAGCTGCACCGCCTCCAGCCCCGCCCCTGCCATTAGCCTGCTCTGCTGAAGGGGGGCATAGCACTGTGTATATCAATGGCAGGTCCAGGAAAAATATAGAGCTTTGCCTGTGGGATGGGCCAAGTCTTTGTATAGAAGACATTCCTCATCAATATGAGCATCCACACTGCGTAATGTACATAATGTGAAGTGCTGTGCAAACAGCAGCCTGACACACGGAGCCTCCGCTTACACAAATCTGTCTGTGCACAGCCCTGCAAAATACATATACGGGAGGTCAAGGGAAATTATAGAGCAGTGTCTGTGACAGTTGCGGCTGGTGCTCAAAAATTTGGGGGGGGGGCGCAAGCAAACTGAAAAATATTAAACCCCCCCCAATCAATTGCAGCCTCACTGTGCCTGTCAAATGCAGCCACTTGTGCACGTCATACGCAGCTATTGTGCCCACTATATGCAGCCACTTGTGCCCGTCATACGCAGCCATTGTGCCCGTCATACTCAGCCACTTGTGCCCGTCATACTCAGCCAATTGTGCCCGTCATACGCAGCCACTTGTGCCCGTCATACGCAGCCACTTGTGCCCGTCATACGCAGCCATTGTGCCCACCATAGTAGCAGCATGGCTGAAAGCAAAATGTGGGAGCCGGAGTTGGAAGGCGGAGCTGCTTTGCACAGAGGTACAGAAGATGAGAGGCACAATCTAGCAGACAGGAGCAGCAGGTACCAAAGTCGGGGGCAGAAATGGGAGGCGGGGCTGCTCTGCCCGGAGAGGTGCAGTGTGGAGAGAGATCATGCTGCCAAGCAAGTATCGCATAGCGTCAGGGTGAAGCGCTTACACAGTATAGAAAAGCCTCAAACATACAAACCCCTCAATTCTCACCCACCATTCATCATCCAGCAGCTCATCCCACCTCCCTCTGAATGACACTCTTCCCACTTTCCCTTCCAACTGACAGCAGTGTGTCTGGGTGTCAGGCACACTGAAAAACAGAAACACTGAAAACCGGACAGGTGGCAACCCTAGGTTCAGGGCAATTTTACCCATGGTGCAGTGACAGGTGCTTTACTGCACTGTAAACCAACTGTCCCCGCAAGGACACACAGAAAACAATTGTTTCCCGTGTGTCCCACTCACACTGCAACGCAGCCTGGAGCTGTGCTGCAGCATGCTGCGATAAAATACAGAAATGCTGTATTTCAGTGTTTCTCAACTCCAGTCCTCAAGGCGCCCCAACAGGTCATGTTTTCAGGTTTTCCATTATTTTCCACAGGTGATTTAATCAGTTTCACTGCCTTAATAATTACCACAGCAGTTTCATCTGAGGGAAATCCTGAAAACATGACCTGTTGGGGCGCCTTGAAGACTGGAGTTGAGAAACACTGCTGTATTTTATCGCAGCGCACAGTACAGGATTGCATGTCACTGACATGAATGAAGTGTACTTTTGTGCACTTCAAAAAAAGTTGAAATTCCCTCCAGAGGTCTACCAGATCATGAGAGCGTAGGGAGTGAGAAAAAGTTTTTGCTGCAGACGAAATAGCCACCCATTCTGAAGGGTATTTGTCCAGTACAGGATCCAGGGCTACATTGTAGTCCCCTGCTAAAAGCAGGGTTCCTTTCTGGTGGGATGTCAAGAGGGAGCAGACATGTGACAGGAAGGGTCCCGGGTTAGAATTAGGAGCATAATAGGTCATTATGGTAACTTCTGCATCCTGAATAGTGCCCACGAGCAGAAGGTATCTGCCATCGGGGTCAGCTATCTGTTTGATACAATTAAAAGGGACTGATTTACGAAAAGCTATCAAAACTCCCCTCTGTTTGGTCGGGCCATTAGCCAAAAACACCTGAGGGTATTGGGCGTCAAAAGTACTTAGGACTAAAGGTAGAGGAAAAATGAGTTTCCTGTCGACATGCTACGTCTATATGTTGCTGTTTTAGGTACTTAAATATTTTCACCCTTTTTTGTGGCGAGTTCATACCTTTTCATTTAAAGACAACCAATGTAGTGTTATGGTGAAAAATAAATAAAGGCATACCTTTGGCATTGGATGCAACCCCCATGGACTCAGGGGAGAATAAAGGAAAGGGAGGTAGTGGGGAAAGAAAAGTTAAGTAGGAGAAGATAGAAAGAAAGGTGAGCACAGTAAAGCCGAGAAAATCTTGGTAATTTATTTTCAAACAAAACATTAGTGCAACCAATCATGGGTCCGGGGGCCCACCAATGGGTCGGTGGTTGGCCAAGACCATAGTCCTAGGGAAGTACCGACACTGTGGGGGCGCAGTGGTCCACCGGATCCATTCGGCCTATTTAATCATTAAACCATAAAACAGAAATGCATAAAAAATTAGCAATTAATATAACGTAAAATAACAGTCACAAACTATTAAAGAAGAAACAGTAATTTCTAGCTTAGGCAAAGAATTGGTTAAACCCCTTCCAGGCCCCCCTTAGAAACCAGGGAGGGCCCTTGGGAGGCATTCAGCATAGAAATTGAGCAGGCTCAGGTGCTGGTAACCACTATAAAGGGTAAAAAACTGCACTAAATAAAATGAATAAATACAAATAAAAATTACTAAATGGATGAACCAGTCCAAAAAGCAGCGATTAATGTGAGATATAGCACAATTGAAATAGAAATGAGAAAATCAGGCTAATTACAGTCCAAATAAAAATTGTATAAAGTCCCAAAGTAGTGCACAGATGGAACTAATGCAATGTGACAAAAATAGCTGTTCTGGAAGTTGAGTCAAAACCTGATGAAAGGCATGCTTACCAAATAGCAAGCCACTAAAGCAGTTGGCTATAACCCAGCCCAGGCCTTTGGTTAGTAGGATAACACTAACTTTCCAATAGTGGTAAGATTCTCCAGATGGGTTTAAAGTTGACTCCACAGGCGTTGATCAGTGATTACCCAAAAAAAGAAAAAGGTACCATAGCGTATTCCTGTCAATTCTAATGACCTTATACAGGACCAATTCACTTATAATGTGGAAAATATAAACTGCATCAACTGACACCCAGTGATAATATCACACACAAGTGTACCGCCACCGCATGAAGAGCCTCCTTACCAGATGGCAGAAATTTAGCACAAAATGTCCTGAACAGATGACCATCAAAGCAACACGTATAACACCGCAATGTGCACCACCACCGTATAAGGTATCTCCTTACCAGACAGTAGGGATGAGCTTCGTGTTCGAGTCGAACATACGTTCGACTCGAACATCGGCTGTTCGATCGTTCGACGAAGATCGAACGATTTGGGCCGTTCGCGCCAAATTCGAGTGACGCGAACGGCCCACAATGCACTACGCCATCGCAGTGTCATCCAGGCGCTGTGATTGGCCAAGCATGCACTGTGACCCCGCATGCTTGGCCAATCACAGCGCCGGCAGCGAGGAGAGCAATGATTGGCCACAGGCAGGATGCCTGTGGCCAATTATTGCTGAGGGTGTTTAGTACACGCCCCACACTATAAAAGGCCGCCAGCACGGCGGCCTAGTGTAGTGTGTTCCGGAGCAGGGATAGAGCAGCATAGGCAGGGACAGTGACTTTTATTTCTTTCTTGCTTAACCTGGATTCCTTTAGTTTAGGGAAAGAGAAGGATAGGTAGGGAGAGTGTCAGTGTGTTTTGTGCTTGTGCTATAGTGTGCTTAAAAAAAACATTTTTTCTAGGGACAGAAAACTGTAGGTAGGGAGAGTGTCAGTTTCTTTCACTGTGCAAGTCCTTGTTTCTAGGGACCTGGAAGGACAGTGAGTGAATTCTCCTTGTGCTATATTGTGCTTAAAAAAAACATTTTTTCTAGGGACAGAAAACTGTAGGTAGGGAGAGTGTCAGTTTCTTTCACTGTGCAAGTCCTTGTTTCTAGGGACCTGGAAGGACAGTGAGTGAATTCTCCTTGTGCTATATTGTGCTTAAAAAAAACATTTTTTCTAGGGACAGAAAACTGTAGGTAGGGAGAGTGTCAGTTTCTTTCACTGTGCAAGTCCTTGTTTCTAGGGACCTGGAAGGACAGTGAGTGAATTCTCCTTGTGCTATATTGTGCTTAAAAAAAACATTTTTTCTAGGGACAGAAAACTGTAGGTAGGGAGAGTGTCAGTTTCTTTCACTGTGCAAGTCCTTGTTTCCAGGGACCTGGAAGGACAGTGAGTGAATTCTCCTTGTGCTATATTGTGCTTAAAAAAACATTTTTTCTAGGGACAGAAAACTGTAGGTAGGGAGAGTGTCAGTTTCTTTCACTGTGCAAGTCCTTGTTTCTAGGGACCTGGAAGGACAGTGAGTGAATTCTCCTTGTGCTATATTGTGCTTAAAAAAAACATTTTTTCTAGGGACAGAAAACTGTAGGTAGGGAGAGTGTCAGTTTCTTTCACTGTGCAAGTCCTTGTTTCTAGGGACCTGGAAGGACAGTGAGTGAATTCTCCTTGTGCTATATTGTGCTTAAAAAAAACATTTTTTCTAGGGACAGAAAACTGTAGGTAGGGAGAGTGTCAGTTTCTTTCACTGTGCAAGTCCTTGTTTCCAGGGACCTGGAAGGACAGTGAGTGAATTCTCCTTGTGCTATATTGTGCTTAAAAAAAACATTTTTTCTAGGGACAGAAAACTGTAGGTAGGGAGAGTGTCAGTTTCTTTCACTGTGCAAGTCCTTGTTTCTAGGGACCTGGAAGGACAGTGAGTGAATTCTCCTTGTGCTATATTGTGCTTAAAAAAAACATTTTTTCTAGGGACAGAAAACTGTAGGTAGGGAGAGTGTCAGTTTCTTTCACTGTGCAAGTCCTTGTTTCCAGGGACCTGGAAGGACAGTGAGTGAATTCTCCTTGTGCTATATTGTGCTTAAAAAAAACATTTTTTCTAGGGACAGAAAACTGTAGGTAGGGAGAGTGTCAGTTTCTTTCACTGTGCAAGTCCTTGTTTCTAGGGACCTGGAAGGACAGTGAGTGAATTCTCCTTGTGCTATATTGTGCTTAAAAAAAACATTTTTTCTAGGGACAGAAAACTGTAGGTAGGGAGAGTGTCAGTTTCTTTCACTGTGCAAGTCCTTGTTTCCAGGGACCTGGAAGGACAGTGAGTGAATTCTCCTTGTGCTATATTGTGCTTAAAAAAAACATTTTTTCTAGGGACAGAAAACTGTAGGTAGGGAGAGTGTCAGTTTCTTTCACTGTGCAAGTCCTTGTTTCTAGGGACCTGGAAGGACAGTGAGTGAATTCTCCTTGTGCTATATTGTGCTTAAAAAAAACATTTTTTCTAGGGACAGAAAACTGTAGGTAGGGAGAGTGTCAGTTTCTTTCACTGTGCAAGTCCTTGTTTCCAGGGACCTGGAAGGACAGTGAGTGAATTCTCCTTGTGCTATATTGTGCTTAAAAAAAACATTTTTTCTAGGGACAGAAAACTGTAGGTAGGGAGAGTGTCAGTTTCTTTCACTGTGCAAGTCCTTGTTTCTAGGGACCTGGAAGGACAGTGAGTGAATTCTCCTTGTGCTATATTGTGCTTAAAAAAAACATTTTTTCTAGGGACAGAAAACTGTAGGTAGGGAGAGTGTCAGTTTCTTTCACTGTGCAAGTCCTTGTTTCCAGGGACCTGGAAGGACAGTGAGTGAATTCTCCTTGTGCTATATTGTGCTTAAAAAAAACATTTTTTCTAGGGACAGAAAACTGTAGGTAGGGAGAGTGTCAGTTTCTTTCACTGTGCAAGTCCTTGTTTCTAGGGACCTGGAAGGACAGTGAGTGAATTCTCCTTGTGCTATATTGTGCTTAAAAAAAACATTTTTTCTAGGGACAGAAAACTGTAGGTAGGGAGAGTGTCAGTTTCTTTCACTGTGCAAGTCCTTGTTTCTAGGGACCTGGAAGGACAGTGAGTGAATTCTCCTTGTGCTATATTGTGCTTAAAAAAAACATTTTTTCTAGGGACAGAAAACTGTAGGTAGGGAGAGTGTCAGTTTCTTTCACTGTGCAAGTCCTTGTTTCTAGGGACCTGGAAGGACAGTGAGTGAATTCTCCTTGTGCTATATTGTGCTTAAAAAAAACATTTTTTCTAGGGACAGAAAACTGTAGGTAGGGAGAGTGTCAGTTTCTTTCACTGTGCAAGTCCTTGTTTCCAGGGACCTGGAAGGACAGTGAGTGAATTCTCCTTGTGCTATATTGTGCTTAAAAAAAACATTTTTTCTAGGGACAGAAAACTGTAGGTAGGGAGAGTGTCAGTTTCTTTCACTGTGCAAGTCCTTGTTTCCAGGGACCTGGAAGGACAGTGAGTGAATTCTCCTTGTGCTATATTGTGCTTAAAAAAAACATTTTTTCTAGGGACAGAAAACTGTAGGTAGGGAGAGTGTCAGTTTCTTTCACTGTGCAAGTCCTTGTTTCCAGGGACCTGGAAGGACAGTGAGTGAATTCTCCTTGTGCTATATTGTGCTTAAAAAAAACATTTTTTCTAGGGACAGAAAACTGTAGGTAGGGAGAGTGTCAGTTTCTTTCACTGTGCAAGTCCTTGTTTCAAGGGACAGAGAAGGACACCTGAAGGTAGCCCTTATTGCTTTTTTCCCATCTCCCTGCAGGCCATCTATTAGAATGTCTGGAAGGCAAACAAGGAGAGGCAGACAGTCAGGAGGCAATAAAAGAGGGCAAGCAGGCTCTGTGTCTGGGGGCAACAGTGCTGGTCGTGGACGCGGTGCATTGTCATCAGCACATGGCCATGGGACACGCTTGTCCTTCTTTTCCGCAGCTGGACATGTTGAGCCACATCATGCCGAAGACTTGGTAGAGTGGATGACCAAGCCCTCCTCCTCCTCCTCATCCTCTCTCACCCAGGCTCAGGGTACTGGCAAAGCAGCTGCCAAAGCGTCCTCTTCCCTGGTATCAATGTCAGACTCATCATCAGTCACTCCTTCCCTAGACCCACCATGTCCTACTCCTGAGGAGTCCCCCGAACTGTTTGAGCACAGTGTTGGGTACATGCTCCAGGAGGATGCCCAGCGTTTCGAAGGGTCTGATGATGAAACCCAGCTACAGGAAGGCAGTAGGGTGAGAGCAGACAGAGGGGATGCTCAAGAAGGACACCAATCTGGCAGTCATGTTCCAGCAGCTGCAGCATACTGCCAGATTGGCTCCAGTGATGAGGAGGGAGGGGATGATGAGGTCACTGACTCCACGTGGGTGCCTAATAGGAGAGAGGAGGAGGAGGATGAGGAGGAGGCACATCTCCAACGAGACAGGATGCCCTTTGGTGGCCAGCGTAAGGGCAGTACACCGACGGAATCACACCGCAGAGCTCCGCCTGTGCAGGGCGCTGCCTCTGCCCGTCATTCAAAAAGTTCCTTGGTGTGGGCCTTTTTTGAGGCTAGTGCATCAGATCGCACAGCTGCTGTTTGCAACATATGTCTCAAGCGTATATCGCGTGGCCAAAACATCAGCCGCTTGGGTACCACATGCCTGACCAGACATATGTTGACTAGTGATGAGCCGAACACCCCCGGGTTCGGTTCGCACCAGAACCCGCGAACGGACCGAAAGTTCGAACGAACATTAGAACCCTATTAAATACAATGGATGCGAACGTTCGAATTCTAAAGTGCTAATTATAACAACTATTATGCATGTTATTGTCATAAATAGGGTTTGGGAACCCGGGTTGTGCACCAGGGGACATGTATCAATGCAAAAAGAAGTTTTAAAAACGGTCGTTTTTCGGGAGCAGTCATTTTAATGATGCATAAAGTGAAAAAAAAAAAAGTCAAATATTCCTTTAAATATCGTACCTGGGGGGTGTCTAAAGTATGCCTGTGAAGTGCCACGTGTTTCCCGTGTTTAGAACTGTCCCTGCACAAAATGACACTTCTAAAGGAAAAAAAAGCCATTTAAAACTGCTTGCGGCTTTAATGTAATGTCTGGTCCCGGTAATATGGATGAAATTCTTTAAGAAAAATGGCATAGCTACCCCATGACCCCCCCCTACCCCAGCCCATTACCAGCCCCTTTGGGTCTTGTATGGATATTAAGGGGAACCCCGCACATAAAATAAAAAAGGCCCTATATACTCTGAACAGCCGTATACAGGCGGTGCATACAAGACAGGGACTGTAGGTTTGTTCTTATGTAGAATCTGTTTGTAATTTTGAACAGGTACATTGTTGAAGTGTAGCTCCAGCCCAAAAATCTATTTTTAAACTTTTTGGGAAACATAGGTAAGGGTTATCACCCCTGTAACATTTGTTTTGCTGTCTGTGCCCCTGTTCAGAACATTTCACCTCACTTTCCGTCCCAATGACAACTGTTTTTGAAATGTGGTGTTTTTCTTGAAACAAGGATTGCTGATAAAGCATCAGTACAGATGAGACCCCTTTCTCCCATATTTATTCTTACAGGAGAGAATTTTCCTTTCTAGGGGTAGATTTCCTCTCACTTCCTGATGTCTTCTTTCGTTTGCAAGTAGGAGTCGTTTGTAAGTTGGATGTTTGAAAGTAGGGACCTGCCGTATATACTCTGCAGAAATAGGCCCCTTAGTTGTTGGTGTTGGCACAACACTGTAAGCACTCAGTTACTCTTGGTTGGTGCTGGAACGCCCTGCTGTCAACTATTATATCAGGAATTTTAATTACATATAATTGTTGAACAGTGGTAGTAAAAATTGGGGCTTTGATGGTGGTGCTGGTGCCACAACACTGTAAGCCCTGACAGTTACTCTTGGTGGGTGCAGCAATGGGCCCTGCTGTGAATTATTAGATCAAGAATTGTAATTACATGCCCCTTTTGAACAGGGGCTGAAAAATTGGGCCTTTCGTGGTGGTGGTGGTGGTGGCGTTGCCACAAGACTGTAAGCCCTCAGAGTTACTCTTGGTGGGTGCAGCAATGGACCCTGCTGTGAATTATTAGATCAAGAATTGTAATTGCATGCCCCTGTTGAACAGGGGCTGAAAAATTGGGCCTTAGGCACTGGTGGCACAACACTACAACCCCTCACAGATACTGTACTTGGAGCACAGCAATGAGCCCTGTTGCAAAGTATTGCTTCAAAAATTGTAATGACACGCCCCTGTTAAACAGGGGCTGAAAAATTGGGCCTTAGGCACTGGTGCCACAACACTCCAACCCCTCACAGATACTGTACTTGGAGCACAGCAATGAGCCCTATGGCAAATTATTGCTAAAAAAATTGTAATTACACGCCCCTGTAAAACAGGGGCTGAAAAATTGGGCCTTAGCCACTGGTGGCGGCACCCATAAACAAAAATGATCTTCCAAGCTATCATCATCAATCGTATCATTGAGGACTCGGAGGAGGAGGATAGCCAGTCAACATAACAGCACAGGCACTCAGCATCAGCATCAGTCTTGAAGGGATGTGACATGTTAAAATCAATTAGTCTGTTATATCAGCATCAGGTGTGTGGTAGCTGGTGGTGATCCAAGACTGGTTCATCTTGATGAAAGTCAGTCGATCAACCGAGTCGGTGGACAGGCGCACCCTGTGATCCGTGACAAATCCTCCAGCAGCACTGAATGTGCGTTCCGAAAGAACGCTGGATGCAGGACAGGCCAGTAGCTCAATTGCATACTGTGCAAGCTCTGGCCAGTGATCCATCCTCAAGACCCAGTAAGCCAGAGGATTTTCGGTGGGGAAGGTGTCCAAGTCTGACCTTGCCCCTAGATATTCCTGCACCATGTTTATCAGACGCTGGCGATGGTTGCTGGAACCGATCATACTTTGGGGCTGCGGACTAAAGAATTGTCTGAACGCATCGGTCAGACGGCCACCTTCCCCACCGCTCCTTCTTTGACTGGCCGAAGCCTCAGCAACTCGTTGTCCAGGACCAGGAGTTTGTAACCTCCCAGTCTCTGGGAACGCGTTGCACAGACCTTTCTGCAAGGCCTCCCGGAGTTGTCTCATCCTCTGCTCCCTCTGCGACGGTAACATAAGGTCCGCAACCTTACCCTTGTACCGTGGATCAAGGAGAGTGGCCAGCCAGTAATGGTCCCTCTCCTTGATCCGAAGAATACGAGGATCCTTCCGCAGACTTTGCAGGATCAGGGAGGCCATGCAGCGTAGGTTTGCTGAGGCATTCGCTCCGGAGTCCTCTGGGTCACTAAGGACGACATGATCCGCAGCCACCTCCTCCCAGCCACGTACAAGTCCACTGGTTTCTTGGGACTGTAAATCATCCCTAAAAGACTGCTGCTGATGATGCTGAGTGCCAGCCTCCACCTCCATGCTGACACAATCCTCCTCCTCCTCCTCCTCCTCCTCCTCTTCCTGTGCGATGGGTGGGACAGAAGGAACACTGTCTGGGTAAAGGGGGCCTTGAGAGGCAAGGAAGTCCTCCTCTTCCTGCCTCTGTTCTGCCTCAAGTGCCCTGTCCATTATTCCACGCAGCGTGTGCTCCAACAGGTGGACAAGAGGTACAGTGTCACTGATGCATGCACTGTCACTGCTCACCATCCTCGTGGCCTCCTCAAATGGTGCCAGGACAGTGCATGCATCCCTGATCATGCCCCACTGGCGTGGAGAAAAAAAAACAAGCTCCCCTGACCCTGTCCTGGTGCCGTAGTCGCACAGGTACTCATTGATGGCCCTCTGCTGCGTGTGCAGCCGCTGCAGCATGGCCAACGTTGAGTTCCACCTGGTGGGCATGTCACATATAAGGCGGTTCTTGGGCAGGTTCAACTCCTTTTGCAGCTCAGCCAGGCGAGCACTGGCATTATAAGATCTGCGGAAATGCACACAGACTTTCCTGGCCTGCCTCAGGACATCCTGTAAGCCCGGGTACCTGCCCAATCACCGCTGCACCACCAGGTTAAGGACGTGAGCCACACAGGGCACATGGGTCAGTTGTCCCTGTCGGAGGGCGGAGAGGAGGTTGGTGCCATTGTCGCAAACCACCATTCCTGGCTTAAGCTGGCGTGGCGTCAACCACCTCTCGGCCTGGCCCTGCAGAGCAGACAGGACCTCTGCCCCAGTGTGGCTTCTGTCCCCCAAACACACCAGCGCAAGCACGGCATGGCATCTTTTTGCCTGCGTACTTGCGTAGCCCCGTGAACGGCTACGGAGCACCGCTGGTTCATAGGACAAACCACAGGAAGAGGCCATGGAGGAAGAAGA
Organism: Rana muscosa; assembly: GCA_029206835.1. NCBI lineage: Eukaryota > Metazoa > Chordata > Amphibia > Anura > Ranidae > Rana > Rana muscosa. The sequence continues at coordinate 166,834,729 of CM055117.1, read as the reverse complement.
AGAGGAGGGGGTGGAGGAGAGAGGTGTGTCACAACCAGTAGTAGCATTTTGGAGGCGTGGCGGTGGGACAACCTCCAACACTACTGCACCTTGTCCTGCATCCTTCCCAGCTGCCAAAAGAGTGACCCAATGGGCCGTGAAAGAAAGGTAACGTCCCTGTCCATGCCTGCTGGACCATGAGTCAGCGGTAATATGCACCTTACCGCTGACCGCCCTGTCCAGCGAGGCCAAGACATTGCCTTCCACATGCCGGTAGAGAGCCGGAATAGCCTTCCGTGAGAAAAAGTGGCGTTTGGGAACCTGCCACTGAGGAACCGCACATTGCACAAACTCACGGAAGGGGGCCGAGTCTACCAACTGAAAAGGCAGCAGTTGAAGCGCTAGCAATTTAGCCAAGCTAGCATTCAACCGCTGGGCATGTGGATGGCTGGGAGTGAACTTCTTTCGACGGTCCAGCAGCTGGGGCAGGGAAATTTGCCTGCTAGAATCGGACGTCGGTGTACTGCTAGCAGAGTGGCCGCAAGTACTTGGCTGTGACACACCTAATTCTACACCTTCATTCCTCTCAGTGCATGTTTCAGAGAGGACTGAAGTTATAGTGGGGTTGGAGATCCCAGCTGATGCGGTGCAAGGAGAGGTCCGCTTTGTTCTTTGGTGTGGGTCTTTGAGGTAGGCTTGCCAACGAGCTGCATGGCAGGTCAACATATGTCTGGTCAGGCATGTGGTACCCAAGCGGCTGATGTTTTGGCCACGCGATATACGCTTGAGACATATGTTGCAAACAGCAGCTGTGCGATCTGATGCACTAGCCTCAAAAAAGGCCCACACCAAAGAACTTTTTGAATGACGGGCAGAGGCAGCGCCCTGCACAGGCGGAGCTCTGCGGTGTGATTCCGTCGGTGTACTGCCCTTACGCTGGCCACCAAAGGGCATCCTGCCTCGTTGGAGATGTGCCTCCTCCTCATCCTCCTCCTCCTCCTCTCTCCTATTAGGCACCCACGTGGAGTCAGTGACCTCATCATCACCTCCCTCCTCATCACTGGAGCCAATCTGGCAGTATGCTGCAGCTGCTGGAACATGACTGCCAGATTGGTGTCCTTCTTGAGCATCCCCTCTGTCTGCTCTCACGCTACTGCCTTCCTCTAGCTGGGTTTCATCATCAGACCCTTCGAAACGCTGGGCATCCTCCTGGAGCATGTACCCAACACTGTGCTGAAACAGTTCGGGGGACTCCTCAGGAGGAGGACATGGTGGGTCTAGGGAAGGAGTGACTGATGATGAGTCTGACATTGATACCAGGGAAGAGGACGCTTTGGCAGCTGCTTTTCCAGTACCCTGAGCCTGGGTGAGAGAGGATGAGGAGGAGGAGGAGGGCTTGGTCATCCACTCTACCAAGTCTTCGGCATGATGTGGCTCAACATGTCCAGCTGCCGAAAAGAAGGACAAGCGTGTCCCATGGCCATGTGCTGATGACAATGCACCGCGTCCACGACCAGCACTGTTGCCCCCAGACACAGAGCCTGCTTGCCCTCTTTTATTGCCTCCTGACTGTCTGCCTCTCCTTGTTTGCCTTCCAGACATTCTAATAGATGGCCTGCAGGGAGATGGGAAAAAAGCAATAAGGGCTACCTTCAGGTGTCCTTCTCTGTCCCTTGAAACAAGGACTTTGACAGTGAAAGAAACTGACACACTCTCCCTACCTACAGTTTTCTGTCCCTAGAAAAAATGTTTTTTTTAAGCACAATTTAGCACAAGGAGAATTACCTCACTGTCCTTCCAGGTCCCTGGAAACAAGGACTTTGACAGTGAAAGAAACTGACACACTCTCCCTACCTACAGTTTTCTGTCCCTAGAAAAAATGTTTTTTTTAAGCACAATTTAGCACAAGGAGAATTACCTCACTGTCCTTCCAGGTCCCTGGAAACAAGGACTTTGACAGTGAAAGAAACTGACACACTCTCCCTACCTACAGTTTTCTGTCCCTAGAAAAAATGTTTTTTTTAAGCACAATTTAGCACAAGGAGAATTACCTCACTGTCCTTCCAGGTCCCTGGAAACAAGGACTTTGACAGTGAAAGAAACTGACACACTCTCCCTACCTACAGTTTTCTGTCCCTAGAAAAAATGTTTTTTTTAAGCACAATTTAGCACAAGGAGAATTACCTCACTGTCCTTCCAGGTCCCTGGAAACAAGGACTTTGACAGTGAAAGAAACTGACACACTCTCCCTACCTACAGTTTTCTGTCCCTAGAAAAAATGTTTTTTTTAAGCACAATTTAGCACAAGGAGAATTACCTCACTGTCCTTCCAGGTCCCTGGAAACAAGGACTTTGACAGTGAAAGAAACTGACACACTCTCCCTACCTACAGTTTTCTGTCCCTAGAAAAAATGTTTTTTTTAAGCACAATTTAGCACAAGGAGAATTACCTCACTGTCCTTCCAGGTCCCTGGAAACAAGGACTTTGACAGTGAAAGAAACTGACACACTCTCCCTACCTACAGTTTTCTGTCCCTAGAAAAAATGTTTTTTTTAAGCACAATTTAGCACAAGGAGAATTACCTCACTGTCCTTCCAGGTCCCTGGAAACAAGGACTTTGACAGTGAAAGAAACTGACACACTCTCCCTACCTACAGTTTTCTGTCCCTAGAAAAAATGTTTTTTTTAAGCACAATTTAGCACAAGGAGAATTACCTCACTGTCCTTCCAGGTCCCTGGAAACAAGGACTTTGACAGTGAAAGAAACTGACACACTCTCCCTACCTACAGTTTTCTGTCCCTAGAAAAAATGTTTTTTTTAAGCACAATTTAGCACAAGGAGAATTACCTCACTGTCCTTCCAGGTCCCTGGAAACAAGGACTTTGACAGTGAAAGAAACTGACACACTCTCCCTACCTACAGTTTTCTGTCCCTAGAAAAAATGTTTTTTTTAAGCACAATTTAGCACAAGGAGAATTACCTCACTGTCCTTCCAGGTCCCTGGAAACAAGGACTTTGACAGTGAAAGAAACTGACACACTCTCCCTACCTACAGTTTTCTGTCCCTAGAAAAAATGTTTTTTTTAAGCACAATTTAGCACAAGGAGAATTACCTCACTGTCCTTCCAGGTCCCTGGAAACAAGGACTTTGACAGTGAAAGAAACTGACACACTCTCCCTACCTACAGTTTTCTGTCCCTAGAAAAAATGTTTTTTTTAAGCACAATTTAGCACAAGGAGAATTACCTCACTGTCCTTCCAGGTCCCTGGAAACAAGGACTTTGACAGTGAAAGAAACTGACACACTCTCCCTACCTACAGTTTTCTGTCCCTAGAAAAAATGTTTTTTTTAAGCACAATTTAGCACAAGGAGAATTACCTCACTGTCCTTCCAGGTCCCTGGAAACAAGGACTTTGACAGTGAAAGAAACTGACACACTCTCCCTACCTACAGTTTTCTGTCCCTAGAAAAAATGTTTTTTTTAAGCACAATTTAGCACAAGGAGAATTACCTCACTGTCCTTCCAGGTCCCTGGAAACAAGGACTTTGACAGTGAAAGAAACTGACACACTCTCCCTACCTACAGTTTTCTGTCCCTAGAAAAAATGTTTTTTTTAAGCACAATTTAGCACAAGGAGAATTACCTCACTGTCCTTCCAGGTCCCTGGAAACAAGGACTTTGACAGTGAAAGAAACTGACACACTCTCCCTACCTACAGTTTTCTGTCCCTAGAAAAAATGTTTTTTTTAAGCACAATTTAGCACAAGGAGAATTACCTCACTGTCCTTCCAGGTCCCTGGAAACAAGGACTTTGACAGTGAAAGAAACTGACACACTCTCCCTACCTACAGTTTTCTGTCCCTAGAAAAAATGTTTTTTTTAAGCACAATTTAGCACAAGGAGAATTACCTCACTGTCCTTCCAGGTCCCTGGAAACAAGGACTTTGACAGTGAAAGAAACTGACACACTCTCCCTACCTACAGTTTTCTGTCCCTAGAAAAAATGTTTTTTTTAAGCACAATTTAGCACAAGGAGAATTACCTCACTGTCCTTCCAGGTCCCTGGAAACAAGGACTTTGACAGTGAAAGAAACTGACACACTCTCCCTACCTACAGTTTTCTGTCCCTAGAAAAAATGTTTTTTTTAAGCACAATTTAGCACAAGGAGAATTACCTCACTGTCCTTCCAGGTCCCTGGAAACAAGGACTTTGACAGTGAAAGAAACTGACACACTCTCCCTACCTACAGTTTTCTGTCCCTAGAAAAAATGATTTTTTTAAGCACAATTTAGCACAAGGAGAATTACCTCACTGTCTTTCCAGGTCCCTGGAAACAAGGACTTTGACAGTGAAAGAAACTGACACACTCTCCCTACCTACAGTTTTCTGTCCCTAGAAAAAATGTTTTTTTTAAGCACAATTTAGCACAAGGAGAATTACCTCACTGTCCTTCCAGGTCCCTGGAAACAAGGACTTTGACAGTGAAAGAAACTGACACACTCTCCCTACCTACAGTTTTCTGTCCCTAGAAAAAATGTTTTTTTTAAGCACAATTTAGCACAAGGAGAATTACCTCACTGTCCTTCCAGGTCCCTGGAAACAAGGACTTTGACAGTGAAAGAAACTGACACACTCTCCCTACCTACAATTTTCTGTCCCTAGAAAAAATGTTTTTTTTAAGCACAATTTAGCACAAGGAGAATTACCTCACTGTCCTTCCAGGTCCCTGGAAACAAGGACTTTGACAGTGAAAGAAACTGACACACTCTCCCTACCTACAGTTTTCTGTCCCTAGAAAAAATGTTTTTTTTAAGCACAATTTAGCACAAGGAGAATTACCTCACTGTCCTTCCAGGTCCCTGGAAACAAGGACTTTGGCAGTGAAAGAAACTGACACACTCTCCCTACCTACAGTTTTCTGTCCCTAGAAAAAATGTTTTTTTTTAAGCACAATTTAGCACAAGGAGAATTACCTCACTGTCCTTCCAGGTCCCTGGAAACAAGGACTTTGACAGTGAAAGAAACTGACACACTCTCCCTACCTACAGTTTTCTGTCCCTAGAAAAAATGTTTTTTTTAAGCACACTATAGCACAAGCACAAAACACACTGACACTCTCCCTACCTATCCTTCTCTTTCCCTAAACTAAAGGAATCCAGGTTAAGCAAGAAAGAAATAAAAGTCACTGTCCCTGCCTATGCTGCTCTATCCCTGCTCCGGAACACACTACACTAGGCCGCCGTGCTGGCGGCCTTTTATAGTGTGGGGCGTGTACTAAACCCCCTCAGCAATAATTGGCCACAGGCATCCTGCCTGTGGCCAATCATTGCTCTCCTCGCTGCCGGCGCTGTGATTGGCCAAGCATGCGGGGTCACAGTGCATGCTTGGCCAATCACAGCGCCTGGATGACACTGCGATGGCGTAGTGCATTGTGGGCCGTTCGCGTCACTCGAATTTGGTGCGAACGGCCCAAATCGCTCGATCTTCGTCGAACGATCGAACAGCCGATGTTCGAGTCGAACGTATGTTCGACTCGAACACGAAGCTCATCCCTAATGTTGACCTGCCATGCAGCTCGTTGGTAAGCCTACCTCAAAGACCCACACCAAAGAACAAAGCGGACCTCTCCTTGCACCGCATCAGCTGGGATCTCCAACCCCACTATAACTTCAGTCCTCTCTGAAACATGCACTGAGAGGAATGAAGGTGTAGAATTAGGTGTGTCACAGCCAAGTACTTGCGGCCACTCTGCTAGCAGTACACCGACGTCCGATTCTAGCAGGCAAATTTTCCTGCCCCAGCTGCTGGACCGTCGAAAGAAGTTCACTCCCAGCCATCCACATGCCCAGCGGTTGAATGCTAGCTTGGCTAAATTGCTAGCGCTTCAACTGCTGCCTTTTCAGTTGGTAGACTCGGCCCCCTTCCGTGAGTTTGTGCAATGTGCGGTTCCTCAGTGGCAGGTTCCCAAACGCCACTTTTTCTCACGGAAGGCTATTCCGGCTCTCTACCGGCATGTGGAAGGCAATGTCTTGGCCTCGCTGGACAGGGCGGTCAGCGGTAAGGTGCATATTACCGCTGACTCATGGTCCAGCAGGCATGGACAGGGACGTTACCTTTCTTTCACGGCCCATTGGGTCACTCTTTTGGCAGCTGGGAAGGATGCAGGACAAGGTGCAGTAGTGTTGGAGGTTGTCCCACCGCCACGCCTCCAAAATGCTACTACTGGTTGTGACACACCTCTCTCCTCCACCCCCTCCTCTTCTTCTTCCTCCATGGCCTCTTCCTGTGGTTTGTCCTATGAACCAGCGGTGCTCCGTAGCCGTTCACGGGGCTACGCAAGTACGCAGGCAAAAAGATGCCATGCCGTGCTTGCGCTGGTGTGTTTGGGGGACAGAAGCCACACTGGGGCAGAGGTCCTGTCTGCTCTGCAGGGCCAGGCCGAGAGGTGGTTGACGCCACGCCAGCTTAAGCCAGGAATGGTGGTTTGCGACAATGGCACCAACCTCCTCTCCGCCCTCCGACAGGGACAACTGACCCATGTGCCCTGTGTGGCTCACGTCCTTAACCTGGTGGTGCAGCGGTTCTTGGGCAGGTACCCGGGCTTACAGGATGTCCTGAGGCAGGCCAGGAAAGTCTGTGTGCATTTCCGCAGATCTTATAATGCCAGTGCTCGCCTGGCTGAGCTGCAAAAGGAGTTGAACCTGCCCAAGAACCGCCTTATATGTGACATGCCCACCAGGTGGAACTCAACGTTGGCCATGCTGCAGCGGCTGCACACGCAGCAGAGGGCCATCAATGAGTACCTGTGCGACTACGGCACCAGGACAGGGTCAGGGGAGCTTGTTTTTTTTTCTCCACGCCAGTGGGGCATGATCAGGGATGCATGCACTGTCCTGGCACCATTTGAGGAGGCCACGAGGATGGTGAGCAGTGACAGTGCATGCATCAGTGACACTGTACCTCTTGTCCACCTGTTGGAGCACACGCTGCGTGGAATAATGGACAGGGCACTTGAGGCAGAACAGAGGCAGGAAGAGGAGGACTTCCTTGCCTCTCAAGGCCCCCTTTACCCAGACAGTGTTCCTTCTGTCCCACCCATCGCACAGGAAGAGGAAGAGGAGGAGGAGGAGGAGGAGGATTGTGTCAGCATGGAGGTGGAGGCTGGCACTCAGCATCATCAGCAGCAGTCTTTTAGGGATGATTTACAGTCCCAAGAAACCAGTGGACTTGTACGTGGCTGGGAGGAGGTGACTGCGGATCATGTCGTCCTTAGTGACCCAGAGGACTCCGGAGCGAATGCCTCAGCAAACCTACGCTGCATGGCCTCCCTGATCCTGCAAAGTCTGCGGAAGGATCCTCGTATTCTTCGGATCAAGGAGAGGGACCATTACTGGCTGGCCGCTCTCCTTGATCCACGGTACAAGGGTAAGGTTGCGGACCTTATGTTACCGTCGCAGAGGGAGCAGAGGATGAGACAACTCCGGGAGGCCTTGCAGAAAGGTCTGTGCAACGCGTTCCCAGAGACTGGGAGGTTACAAACTCCTGGTCCAGGACAACGAGTTGCTGAGGCTTCGGCCAGTCAAAGAAGGAGCGGTGGGGAAGGTGGCCGTCTGACCGATGCGTTCAGACAATTCTTTAGTCCGCAGCCCCAAAGTATGATTGGTTCCAGCAACCATCGCCAGCGTCTGATAAACATGGTGCAGGAATATCTAGGGGCAAGGTCAGACTTGGACACCTTCCCCACCGAAAATCCTCTGGCTTACTGGGTCTTGAGGATGGATCACTGGCCAGAGCTTGCACAGTATGCAATTGAGCTACTGGCCTGTCCTGCATCCAGCGTTCTTTCGGAACGCACATTCAGTGCTGCTGGAGGATTTGTCACGGATCACAGGGTGCGCCTGTCCACCGACTCGGTTGATCGACTGACTTTCATCAAGATGAACCAGTCTTGGATCACCACCAGCTACCACACACCTGATGCTGATATAACAGACTAATTGATTTTAACATGTCACGTCCCTTCAAGACTGATGCTGATGCTGAGTGCCTGTGCTGTTATGTTGACTGGCTATCCTCCTCCTCCGAGTCCTCAATGATACGATTGATGATGATAGCTTGGAAGATCATTTTTGTTTATGGGTGCCGCCACCAGTGGCTAAGGCCCAATTTTTCAGCCCCTGTTTTACAGGGGCGTGTACTTACAATTTTTTTAGCAATAATTTGCCATAGGGCTCATTGCTGTGCTCCAAGTACAGTATCTGTGAGGGGTTGTAGTGTTGTGCCACCAGTGCCTAAGGCCCAATTTTTCAGCCCCTGTTTAACAGGGGCGTGTCATTACAATTTTTGAAGCAATACTTTGCAACAGGGCTCATTGCTGTGCTCCAAGTACAGTATCTGTGAGGGGTTGTAGTGTTGTGCCACCAGTGCCTAAGGCCCAATTTTTCAGCCCCTGTTCAACAGGGGCATGCAATTACAATTCTTGATGTAATAATTCACAGCAGGGCCCATTCCTGCACCCACCAAGAGTAAGTCTGAGGGCTTACAGTGTTGTGGCAACGCCACCACCACCACCACCACCACGAAAGGCCCAATTTTTCAGCCACTGTTCAAAAGGGGCATGTAATTACAATTCTTGATCTAATAATTCACAGCAGGGCCCATTCCTGCACCCACCAAGAGTAACTCTGTGGGCTTACAGTGTTGTGGCAACACCACCACCACCACCACCACCACGAAAAGCCCAATTTTTCAGCCCCTGTTCAACAGGGGCATGCAATTACAATTCTTGATCTAATAATTCACAGCAGGGCCCATTGCTGCACCCACCAAGAGTAACTGTCAGGGCTTACAGTGTTGTGGCACCAGCACCACCATCAAAGCCCCAATTTTTACTACCACTGTTCAACAATTATATGTAATTAAAATTCCTGATATAATAGTTGACAGCAGGGCGTTCCAGCACCAACCAAGAGTAACTGTGAGTGCTTACAGTGTTGTGCCAACACCAACAACTAAGGGGCCTATTTCTGCAGAGTATATACGGCAGGTCCCTACTTTCAAACATCCAACTTACAAACGACTCCTACTTGCAAACGAAAGAAGACAACAGGAAGTGAGAGGAAATCTACCCCTAGGAAGGAAAATTCTCTCCTGTAAGAATAAATATGGGAGAAAGGTGTCTCCTCTGTACTGATGCTTTATCAGCAATCCTTGTTTCAAGAAAAACACCACATTTCAAAAACAGTTGTCATTGGGACGGAAAGTGAGGTGAAATGTTCTGAACAGGGGCACAGACAGCAAAACAAATGTTACAGGGGTGATAACCCTTACCTATGTTTCCCAAAAAGTTTAAAAATAGATTTTTGGGCTGGAGCTACACTTCAACAATGTACCTGTTCAAAATTACAAACACATTCTACATAAGAACAAACCTACAGTCCCTGTCTTGTATGCACCGCCTGTATACGGCTGTTCAGAGTATATAGGGCCTTTTTTATTTTATGTGCGGGGTTCCCCTTAATATCCATACAAGACCCAAAGGGGCTGGTAATGGGCTGGGGTAGGGGGGGGGGGGGTCATGGGGTAGCTATGCCATTTTTCTTAAAGATTTTCATCCATATTACCGGGACCAGACATTACATTAAAGCCGCAAGAAGTTTTAAATGGCTTTTTTTTCCTTTAGAAGTGTCATTTTGTGCAGGGACAGTTCTAAACACGGGAAACACGTGGCACTTCACAGGCATACTTTAGACACCCCCCAGGTACGATATTTAAAGGAATATTTGACTTTTTTTTTTCACTTTATGCATCATTAAAATGACTGCTCCCGAAAAACGACCGTTTTTAAAACTTCTTTTTGCATTGATACATGTCCCCTGGTGCAGAACCCGGGTTCCAAAACCCTTTTTAGGACAATAACATGCATAATAGTTGTTATAATTAGCATTTTAGAATTCGAACGTTCGCATCCATTGTATTTAATAGGGTTCTAATGTTCGTACGAACTTTCGGTCCGTTCGCGGGTTCTGGTGCGAACCGAACCCGGGGGTGTTCGGCTCATCACTACCAGACAGCAAACAATGAAGGCAAAAACAGGCGCTGACAGATACAGTGGGGCAAAAAAGTATTTAGTCAGCCACCAATTGTGCAAGTTCTCCCACTTAAAAAGATGAGATAGGCCTGTAATTGTCATCATAGGTATACCTCAACTATGAGAGACAAAATGTGGAAACAAATCTTTGCCCTTCTGCGAGCGGTACATACACGCAGGTGCCTGACGGTGTCCGCTATTCCAGGGGCCCGATGGTTCGTGTCTGCGGGTGGATAGTGCTCTATCAGCTGAGATTGTTGCGGCTGGCGGTGCGGAGTGTAGGGATTAGGCAGCCATATCCCGCGATCGCGCGCATGCGCCCCCCCCCCCCCCCGTTTCAACTTCATTTCATTCTTTAAGCAGAAACCCAGAGCTGACCCAACAACTACTATTTTCTCACCTTGGTCTCAGCTGATGATGGATTAAAGCCAAACCTTCTCAACGCGACCCAGCTAATTAGTCAGTCGTTGTCCCGCAAGGCACTAAAGACCTATCACACTGCTTGGAAATCCTACTGCAGGTTTCTAGCTTTGTGCCCCGGAGCAACGACAGGTGACATTAAGCACGTCCTGGCCTTCATATTGTATTGCCACACTCAGCTGGCTCTATCTCATAACACTGTCAGTCTACTTAGCCGGCAGCCAGCATTTCTTGTCCTTACAGGACCCCGGGAAAGCTTCCTTATTCGCAACCCATACAGTCAAATCTATCCTATGCGGCATCCAGAAACAGCAGCCCGTAGCCAACTGCAAATGCTTACCCATCACAAGTGCCATCTTTAGGAACGAGTCGACCATCCTTTCACGTTCCTTGTTTGGGCTTCTAATCAGCCTGGTCATACAAGCGGCCATCTACCTGGCCTTCTACGACTTTCTGCGGCCTAGTAAGTATACCTTTAGTGGCACCGGCAGCCAGATAGGTGGTGCAGACACCACCTGATTCGCTTCCAAGGTCATTTTGTTCTTCCCCTCGTAGTTTCCAAAACCCAACAAGCCAGCCCCGGGATAGACATCAAGCTCTTTAAAAACCAACGTCTGGTGCCCAGTAGCAATACTCGACCGGTTACTATATCACCTACCCAGCAAATCGAACTCTAGCCCTTGATACCTTTTCCGACCAGCCCCCTGAGTGGCAGCCAATTCATCAGGCACTTTAGAATCCTACTGGTTAACCTAGGCCTTGACCCTGGCCTGGACTCCGGACACTTCTTCGGATCGTGGCAGCCTCAGCCACATCTCGACATGGAGTACCAGACCATGTCATTAAGAAATTGGGCAGGTGGAAATCCGCCTGCTTCACTCGTTATATTCTGAACCCTTAGGTAGAAATGGCACAAGCCTTTGCCACACTTGCTCAATAAAAGTCACAAAACCAAAAAGAGTTACTCCCCTATACAAGTTATTATTTTTTTTCCCCCTTTTCTTAGCATACCGACCAGGGCACACCTCTAGGTCTATGTTTTAAGTCTTGTGGCGTGTTTATGTGGTTCATATCTGTCTCGGTCGAAGGGCTTCAACTATAAATGGGGAAAAAATTAAAAAAGATAGATAGATCTCAGTTGTGCTCATAAGTTTACATACCCTGGCAGAATTTATGATTTCTTGGCCATTTTTCAGAGAATATGAATGATAACACAAAAACTTTTCTTTCACTCATGGTTAGTGTTTGGCTGAAGCCATTTATTATCAATCAACTGTGTTTACCCTTTTAAATCATAATGGCAACAGAAACTACCCAAATGACCCTGATCAAAAGTTAACATTCTCCAATTCTTAATACCGTGTATTGCACCATTTAACATCAATGACAGCTTGAAGTCTTTTGGGGTATTTGTGGATGAGGCTCTTTATCTTCTTGGTAAAGCTGCCCATTCGCTTGGCAAAAAGCCTCTAGTTCCTGTAAATTCTTGGGCTGTCTTGCATGAACTGCACGTTTTGAGATCTCCCCAGAGTGGCTCAATGATATTCAGGTCAGAAGACGGAGATGGCCACTCCAGACCCTTCACTTTATTCTTCTGTAGTCAATGACAGGTCGACTTGGCCTTGTGTTTTGGATCATTGTCATGTTGGAATGTCCAAGTACGTCCCATGCACAGCTTCCTGGCTGATGAATGCAAATGTTCCTCCAGTATTTTTTGATAACATACTGCATTCATCTTGCCATCAAATTTCCTGTGCCTTTTGTAGCTCACACATCCCCAAAACATCAGCGATCCACCTCTGTGTTTCACAGTAGGAATAGTGTAGCTTTCATCATAGGCCTTGTTGACTCCTCTCCAAATGTAGCTTTTATGGTTGTGGCCAAAAAGCTCAATTTTGGTCTCATCACTCCAAATGACTTTGTGCCAGAAGGTTTGAGGCTTGTCACTGCAATGTTTGACATATTGTCAGAGGGATACTTTGTGGCATTTGCGTAGAAGTGGCTTTCTTCTGGCGACTCGACCATGCAGCCCATCTTTCTTCAAGTGCCTCCGTATTGTGCATCTTGAAACGGCCACACCACATGTTTTCAGAGAGACCTGAAGCTATTTGTGGGTTTTCCTTTGCATCCCGAACTATTTTCCCTGGCAGTTGTGGCTGAAATTTAAGTTGGCCTACCTGACCATGGTTTTGGTTTCAACAGAACCCCCGAATTTTCCACTTCTTGATTAAAGTTTGAATGCCGGCAATTGGCATTCTCAATTCCTTGGATATCTTTTTATATCCCTTTTCCTGTTTTATATAGTTCAACTACCTTTTCCCGCAGATCCTTTGACAATTCTTTTGCTTTCCCCATGACTCAGAATCCAGAAACGTCAGTGCAGCACTGGATGAAAGATGCAAGGGTCTGTCAGGAGTCCAGAAACGCATTGACCTTTTACACTTCAAACAGATCACAGGTGAGGATGGTTACCTTTTTTAATAGCCATTCAAACCCCTTTGTGTCAACTTGTGTGCATGTGATCAGGGTAATTTGGGTAGTTTCTGTTGCTATTACGATTTAAAAAGAGTAAACACAGTTGATTGATAATAAATGGCTTCAGTCAAACACTAACCATGAATGAAAGAAAAGTTTTTGTGTTATCATTCATATTCTCTGAAAAATGGTCAAGAAATCATAAAGTGTGTGTGTGGACAATGGAGATATATATAAATTATTCATTTTTAACCCATTGGTGCAGTTTTTATATTGGAAAAATAAGTCTTCTTCCTCTAATCCAGTGGTTCTCAACCTGGGGGTCGAATGATGATTTGCCAGGGGTCACTGAATCCTGGGCTGTTCCTGAAGCCCGCATCACTCTCCCAGCCTTTTTGTGGCTACCCAGCAGGGCTATCCCTGGAGCCTGTGGCCACCCAGCTGGGCTGTTCCTGGAGCCCGCAGCCGCCCACTCAGCCTCTTCGCATTTCAGTTCACAGTATGGCTGTGGTCAGCTGACTGGTGAGGAATGTGAAGTGGGAGGAGCTGGAGGAGACCCTATCTCCTGATTTCGGCATAGGTGTCACTGCTATGAGACACCACAAAGTCGGAAACACAGTGAAGCCGGAGACACAGTGAGTGACACTACCTGTGATTATAGTTGCCATTAAAAGAACTCAGGGAGCGCTAAATGTCTGTGGGTTAGAGGCGCAAATGACTTGTCTTGCCTTGGGTGCCGACAACCCACGCTACAAAAATACTTTTACTGTTAGGGGCCCCCACAACTTGGGAAATGTTATAAAGGGGTCACGGCACTAGAAGGTTGAGAACCACTGCTCTAATCGCACCAGCTTCTCTCACAGATTCTCCACCTCTGAGCTGGAGAATCTGGGAAGGAGATGTTTCAGAGTAATGGCCAATCAGTGAGCGCTTCAGATCTCACTTTCATAAACTGGCCGTTTGGGACAGAACGGTTGTGTGCTGTGATGAAAAGCCGAGAACATTTTCTCTGCTCCTCGTCTCAGCTACATAATCCGGTACACACCAGAGATCAATTGTGATCCTGAGGATCATGGCTGATCTCTGTTTCATAAACGGACACCATAACCCTTCCTGTGAGGGGGCAGTCCCAGTGCCAAGAAGGATTTTTATTTTCCTAGGAGATAGACTTTATATGTTTTATGACAGTCAGACCCGACAGGTGCAGTTACATTGAGAGAGAAGAATAGTAAACCGTATGTACAAAATTCTAGGTGCATGATGTGCTGCAGTTTTCCTCAATCAGCGCCTCCACTTTTTTAAATTTATTATTATTATTATAGCAAACCTGCAATAATTTGACACTATCCATGTTTAAATGTTATGTAATATCATTGAGCCTATATTTCACTTAAATTTTCCTGCCAAGCATCTCTTCCTTAAAGGAGAAGTATAGCCAAAGCTTGTTTGGCTGCACTTCTCCTGTGGATCACAGGAGTTCAGTTTATTTTGCACTCCTGTGACCCATTTTCAGTAGAGAGCGGTCTGAAGTCCGCTCTCTACTGATGTCAGTCCAGGCACCGCGTCATCACGACAATGGAAGTTGGGATCCGCCAGGTGCCTTGACTGACACCCGGCTCAGCTTCTCAGTGAGCCGGCCGCCCCTCCACAACCCAGCGCTCCAGTGAGTGCGGGGGGGGGCGCGGAGCAGAGAGCGGCTGACTGACAGTCTGCAGCTCTCTGCTCGGGGAGCTGTCCGAACTGAGCAAACGGCAGTGTTCGATCGCTCAGTTCTCATTGCAGAGGTGCCAGGGGACAGATGCCGCATCGGACCGATGCTGCATCCACATAGCCAAGTATAAATAAAAAAAAAAAAAAAATGCATGATTCCCATACTTCTTTATTAAGCTGGCCATAGACAGTTAGTGCTAATCTCGCATGGTACAGCAGGGACCGGCCCGAGATTGGAACCATGTATGGGCAGGCTGAATGCCCCCAAGTTGATCCACCTATCAACTTGGCTACAGCCAGCCTGCCAGATTTTACATGCAATTTATTGGTAGAGGCTGTTATAGCTGCTAGCAATAATCACTGTTTTCCAGGCAGGGATGACCCCAACCCCCCCACTGGAAGAACACAATGGCTCTGCGGGGGGGGGGGGGGGGGACTGACTGTGTTGATGGGGGAATCATACCTATGGTTGCAGGAAAGAAATTTGCGCCGCCCATGGCGGGCTTACTTTCGACATGTCAGTGTGATACTCTTTCATTTGCATTCCTTTTGTATATGAAGCAGAAGTGATAAATCTCTCCCTGGATTTTTGTTATTGTCTCTCTCTTCCTTTTGCACATACGTTGCTAAAAAAAAGGCAGTCTCATTTGCAATGGATGTAAATCTGATTTTGATGCAATGTCCTTGATAATTGACCCTTGTGTCTTTGGTGTCCCCTTCTTAAGGTGTTGCTACCATTTGTATTGAAGACAGTGAAGGAGGCAGATGGGTGAAAGAAAATTACAAATGTTCCGATTGTGTTCCCGATGACCTCAGAAGCCAGTTCAATGGGCATTTTCTGGACAGCTTTAATGCCTTCAACAGCCAGCATATGAAAAATTAATGATCTGTCCATTACTGGACAAAGCAGAAAGAAAGCTTAATCTAGCATATCTGAGATGAGCAGATCTCTTTTCATAGAAAGTGAACTATATCTAGATTGCAATGAATATTATATATGTTATAATACATGTAAATCTATGCTATTATGTCAAAGCTGCAGCCTATTCTCCCAATGCACTCAGTCCTAACTGAAAAGATTATGGATTTCAAAGAGAAGCAGTTATGTTTGTAGCTAAATTGTACCTACTGGGTAGAGCGAGCCATGAAGAGATGTTGGTCTTACAGCCCTAGGTGCTGTGTACTCAAAAGGTTGGTGAGAACCAGAATAATAAAAAAATAGTTGATTCTGCGCTTAGGTGGTAAATAGAGCTTAAAAAATGGCTGCTGCCTACCCCAGAAACTCCACTAAGTGAAGTAATGGTAATGAAGTGAAATGCCAGCACTGAGAAAATGTGTGTATATAGTGACTCAAATAAATAAAGGTGAAATCAGTGAAGTCAATGAAAATTCTTAATCTACTTCTTATAATAAATATTCAGACAAATTCATTAGTGTGATTTATAAAAAGTGCAATAAAACAAAATTGACCAATTAATTTATAAGGTAAAGATGAAAATATATTCATAAGATAAACGTATTACAAATACTGTATATACTCGAGTATAAGCCGAGTTTTTCAGCACAGTTTTTTGTGCTGAAAATGCCCCCCCCAGCTTATACTCGAGTCACCTTTTTGCGCCTAATCTCCCAGACTTTGGGGACCCGGTACTTGGCACACATGTAGCCCCATTTCTCTATAAGTGTGCAAAGTTTTTTGACTGGGGAACCTATGGCCGGGGAGCACCGATTTTTCAAAGGCGGGCACCCCTTCCATAGACTCCCATGTTAAATGGTAATTTCTTCAGTGATTTTGCGGACCCGGTACCGACCGGTCGTAGGTTCCCTGGACCCGAAACTTGGCACATATGTAGCCCTATTTCTCCTCTATAAGTGTACAAAGTTTTTTGGGGGACCTATGGCCGGGGAGCACCGATTTTTTTTTTTTTTTTTTTTTCAAATCCAGGCACCCCTTCCATAGACTCCCATGTTAAACGTCAGTCTAGTCATTGGCACTGTGAGGCATGGGCACAGTGAGGCATGGACACAGTGAGGCATGCAGATGGACGCCCTAGGCTTATACTCGAGTCAATACTTTTCCCATTTTTTGTGGTAAAATTAGGTGCCTCGGCTTATATTCGGGTCGGCTTATACTCGAGTATATACGGGCAATATATAAATTGTGTTGGTGCAAATGCTTCACAGTCCAAGAAAAAAAACACAGCCAGAATGGCAAAAATATTGTCTCTATATTATAACTTTCCAAGTGACTTGTGCTTAAATCAACCACAGCTTCTGTGCAAAAAAGGGGTGAATTCCACTCGTGCTCCCCTCTCCGGTCCACACTCACCGGAATGCTGTACCCCTGCCGGGGTAAATCACATTCAAGCAGAGTTGCCTTTGATCCTGATGCCAATAGAATTATCCTCTTCCACGGGGTGTTGGATCATACGGTGTGTTCACATATGGATGGATGGGAAAGATTGATACTCATAGCGTAAATCCGTAAAAATTTGTTTTATTCAATCAATTCAAATTAGTATCTTTAAAAACATGCACTATCTATAGTGCTAAGGAAACAATAACAGTGTTGCAACCATAGATCTGGGACAGCGTGCGTTCAAGACGTGGGATTACAAAAACCGGAAGTGACATGATTGCGCTCCAAGCTCCGACTTGCGCGTTTCGTCGTCAGAAACGGCGCCATCTTGGTGCACCTTGCGTCTTATATAGTGTGTAGGATTGCCATGACAACTAAGCCCGCTAATGGCCAAATTCAATGGTAATACAGGATTTTGGCAAAACCCTTCGTTATGGGACATATTGCTGTATATTTAACTTCAACAGCCCTCCGTAATTCATCTATGACCTAAATGTGGCACATTACTAAATATACCAAACCTTTGTTTAATCCTCACGGGAGTTGACTACGTCCTAAGGCCCAATAGTGTGGACAGACATAACTGCGCCCCCAGTGGCCATATGGATAGTTGGCAGGCAAAACCACATATATAATCAGTAGTAAATGCAATGCGGATATTATAAAGTAAAACTTATATATAATAACGTGAAACGTCTATAAAAAACTCTCAATATAAATTTACATTAAAAACTGATTATGAATTAATAAAACATATTAAGTAAAATAATTTATCAAACATATTAATTAAATAATATTGATAAAAGTATTAATGAATTAATGAATAATGAGTACTTTCCTTGTCAAAATATTTTATTGATTGGATCAACAAGTAAATACAAGCAGTTGTAATAAATAATACAACAGTAAACAAACCATGTTTAACATAAATGGTAGAATTTTAAGGTCCACTTAGTAGCTTCTGTTAGGTAGGTTATTTGACCATTACAGAAAAGAAAAGTAAATTAGTTAATATAACTAAGAATAATTACCACTACAATTGAAATAATGCTACCATATAGAGTATTAGCTTGGACCAGAGCTGTTAAAATGTGTTAAATAGAATAATACCAATCTAGTACTTTATACCTGGAATACACTTAACCATGGTTGATGTATTTGCATATTTATTATATATTTTTGCATTATGTAGTCCAGTGAAGTTATTGTCATTGTAATATACACTTGCCGGCCACTTTATTAGGTACAATTGCTTATTATTAGGTTCAATTGCTTGGTAACACAAATTGCTAATCAGCCAATCACATGGCAGCAACTCAATACATTTATGATGGGCTGGTCTGAGTAGTTCAAAAACTGCTGATCTACTGGGATTTTCACGCACAACCATCTCTAGGGTTTACAGAGAATGGTTCAGAAAAAGAGAAAATATCCAGTGAGCAGCAGTTGTGTGGATGAAAATGCCTTGTTGAGGTCAGAGGAGAATGGGCAGACTGGTTCAAGATGATTAAAAGGCAACAGTAACTCAAATAACAAATCATTACAACCAAGGTATGCATAATGCCATCTCTGAACGCACACAACACATCGAACCTTAAGGTCCCTTTCACACGGGACGGATCCGTGAACCTCCGCTTGCTCTCCCCTATGGGGGGATTGGATGAACATGGACCGTCTGTCCGTGTTCATCCGATCCGCTCTGCAGACGGATAGAAAAATAGGATTTTCCTCCATCTGCAGAATCGGGGGATTGCGGACACGGAGGAGATCGGGTGTCAGCGGATGTTCATCCGCTGACACCCGCGATCTCTTAGGGACCAATGTATGTTCCTTTTTAAATCCGTAAACGGACGGATGAAAAAGCGGACATACGGTCCGCTAGTGTGAAAGGGGCCTAAAGCAGATGGGCTACAGCAACAGAAGACCACACCGGGTACCACTGCTGTCAGCTAAGAACAGGAAACTGAGGCTACAATTTCCACAGGCTCACCAAATTTTGGACAATAGAAGATTGGAAAAATGTTGCCTGGTCTGGGTCTCGATTTTTGCTATGACATTTAGATGCTAGGGTCAGAATTTGGTGTAAACAACATGAAAGCATGGCTCTATCCTGCCTTATCAATAGATCAGGCTCATAGTGGTGGTGTAATGGTGTGGGGGATAATTTCTTGGCACACTTTTGGCCCTTTAGTACCAACTGCACATTGTTTAACCACTTCAGCCCCGGACCATTTGGCTGCCAAATGACTGGGCCACTTTTTGCGATTCGGCACTGCGTCGCTTTAACTGACAATTACGCGGTCATGCAACGTGGCTCCCAAACAAAATTTACGTCCCTTTTTTTCCCATAAATAGAGCTTTCTTTTGGTGGTATTTGATCACCTCTGTGGTTTTTATTTTTTGCGCTATAAACAAAAATAGAGCAACAATTTTGAAAAAAAAGCAATATTTTGTACTTTTTGCGATATATATCCCCAATTTTTTTTTTAAAAAGCTATTTTTTTCTCAGTTTAGGCCGATACGTATTCTTCTACATATTTTTGTTAAAAAAAAATCGCAATAAGCGTATATTGATTGGTTTGTGCAAAAGTTATAGCGTCTACAAAATAGGAGGTAGTTTTCTGGCATTTTTATTATTATTTTTTTTTTTTACTAGTAATGATTAGACATGTGCACACTGAAATATTTCGTTTCGGAATTTCGTTTTCGTTAGAAAAATAAATTTATTTAGTTACACCCGAAATTCGTTTTTATTTATTTGGTTTTTCGTTAGAAATTGCATTCGTCCGAAAATCTGAATTAATTAAGGTCGAATCTGTCATTGAAGGCTTATGGTGTCTGTCGAATGTTCAAAGAAGATTCGACAGAGCAGCGAAACTGTACGACGCTGCAATCGTACATTTCCGGTCGAATGTTCCGCCTACAAGCTATAGATGAATTCTATTGTATGATATTGTATGTAATAATTATATTTTTTAATTACTATTACTAGTCAACAGGGATGAGCCAAACACCCCCCTGTTCGGTTGCACCAGAACCTGCGAACAGACAAAATGTTTGTGTGAACTTTAGAACCCTATTAAATACAATGGACTCGAACGTTCGAAATCTAAAGTGTTAATTATAAAGGCTAATATGCAAGTTATTGTCCTAAAAAGTGTTTGGGGTCCTGGGTCCTGCCCCAGGGGACATGTATCAATGCAAAAAAAAGTTTTAAAACCGGCCGTTTTTTCGGGAGCAGTGATTTTAATAATGCTTAAAATGAAAAAATAAAAGTGAAATATTCCTTTAAATTTCGTACCTGGGGGGTGTGTATGATATGCATGTAAAGTGGCGCATGTTTCCCGTGCTTGGAACTGTCCCTGCAAAAAATGTCATTTTTGAAAGAAAAAAAGTCATTTAAAACTCACTCGGGGCTATTAATGAATTGTCGGCTCCCGGCAATACATACAAAAGTCATTGACAAAAAAAAAAAAAAAGCGTGGGGGTTCCCTAGAATTCAATTACCAGGTCCTTCAGATCTGGCATGGATTTTAAGGGGAACTCCACCCCAAATTTAAAAAAAATGGCGTGGAGTCCCCCTAAAAATCCATACTAGACCCCTTATCCGAGCACGCAACCTGGCCGGCCGCAGGGGAAGAGGGGGGGACGAGAGAGCGGCCCCCCTCCCTCCTGAACCATACCAGGCCACATGCCCTCAACATGGGGAGGATGTCCCCATGTTGATGGGGACAAGGGCCTCATCCCCACAACCCTTGCCAGGTGGTTGTGGGGGTCTGCGGGCAGGGGGCTTATCGGAATCTGGAAGACCCCTTTAACAAAGGGGACCCCCAGATCCCGCCCCCCCTATGTGAATTGGTAAGGGGTACATTGTACCCCTACCATTTCACGAAGAAAGCGTAATTTTTTTTAAAAAAAACACACAAACACCTTGAAAAAGTCCTTTATTTAAATTTAAAAAAAAAAACATTCCAGCGGTAAAATCCAGTGTCCCGCGGCGATCCCGATGTCCAGCGCTGTCCTTCATTGGTTGTGCCTGAGCGGACCTGATGGGGAACTCCCTCTCAGTGTTTTAAATGTATAGACCCGCCCCTTCTAAAGTTCCCCATCAGGTCCGCTCAGCGGACCAGATGCGGAACATGAGAAGGGGCAGGTCTATACATGTATTACCAAAGTGAGAGCAGTTCCCCATCAGGTCCGCCCCCTCAGTATGTCGGACCCGCCTACGTCATTGGCTTGAGCGGGGAACTTCCTTCACGATGTAAATTTAAATTACACAGTGAAGGAAGTTCCCCGCTCAAGCCAATGACGTAGGCGGGTCCGACATACCGAGGGGGCGGACCTGATGGGGAACTGCTCTCACTTTGGTAATACATGTATAGACCCGCCCCTTCTCATGTTCCGCATCTGGTCCGCTGAGCGGACCTGATGGGGAACTTTAGAAGGGGCGGGTCTATACATTTAAAATACTGAGAGGGAGTTCCCCATCAGGTCCGCTCAGGCACAACCAATGAAGGACAGCGCTGGACATCGGGATCGCCGCGGGACACTGGATTTCACCGCTGGAATGTTTTTTTTTTTAAATTTAAATAAAGGACTTTTTTAAGGTGTTTGTGTGTTTTTTTAAACATTTTTTTACGCTTTCTTCGTGAAATGGTAGGGGTACAATGTACCCCTTACCAATTCACATAGGGGGGGGCCGGGATCTGGGGGTCCCCTTTGTTAAAGGGGTCTTCCAGATTCCGATAAGCCCCCCGCCCGCAGACCCCCACAACCACCAGGCAAGGGTTGTGGGGATGAGGCCCTTGTCCCCATCAACATGGGGACATCCTCCCCATGTTGAGGGCATGTGGCCTGGTACGGTTCAGGAGGGAGGGGGGGCCGCTCTCTCGTTCCCCCCTTTTCCCCTGCGGCCGGCCAGGTTACGTGCTCGGATAAGGGGTCTGGTATGGATTTTTAGGGGGACTCCACGCCATTTTTTTTAAAATTTGGGGTGGAGTTCCCCTTAAAATCCATGCCAGATCTGAAGGGCCTGGAATGGATATTTGGGGGAACCCCACGTCAATTTTTTTTTAAATTTGCGGCGGGGTTCCCCTTAATATCCATTCCAGACCTAAAGGGCCTGGTAATTGAATTCTGGGGAACCCCCACGCTTTTTTTTTTTTTTATCAATGACTTTTGTATGTATTGCCGGGAGCCGACAATTCATTAATAGCCGTGAATGAGTTTTAAATGACTTTTTTTCTTTCAAAAATTACATTTTTTGCAGGGACAGTTCTAAGCACGGGAAACATGCGCCACTTCACATGCATATCATACACACCCCCCAGGTACGAAGTTTAAAGGAATATTTCACTTTTATTTTTTCATTTTAAGCATTATTAAAATCACTGCTCCCGAAAAAACGGCAGTTTTTAAAACTTCTTTTTGCATTGATACATGTCCCCTGGGGCAGGACCCGGGTCCCCAAACACTTTTTAGGACAATAACTTGCATATAAGCCTTTATAATTAGCACTTTAGATTTCACCCATAGATTTTTCGAATTTGCCGCGAACACCCCAATTTGTTCGCTGTTCGGCGAACAGGCAATGTTCGAGTTGAACATGAGTTCGACTCGAACTCGAAGCTCATCCCTACTAGTCAACCAACATTAGAATTCTTCTATAGCCTATGGGCCGAGCATTTGACCGGAAATGTACGATTGCAGCGTAGTACAGTTTCGCTGCTCCGTAGAATCTTCTTAGAACTTTCAACAGACACCATAAGCCTTCAATGACAGATTCAACGTTTGTATGTTTTTCGATGCTTCGTTGAATCTTCGTCGTTCACGTTGAATTGTCAAGTTAGTTCTAGCTATTTTACTGCTCCTCCTCTTTGGCTACAATCAGCCAATAACATTCATCATCATCATTTTTTTTATTTTACTTCCCCCACCCAATTCCAGCAGTGATCTTTTCTCTCTATGTCGAATCTTTTCTCTCTATAATGTCGAATCTTTTCTCTCTATGTAGAATAATCTTGGACTAATAGAGTTAAGGTTAGGCACATTCGACCACAGGTTCGATGGACACAGATTGTTATTGTCAGCCTCATGTCGAATCTCCTATCTATATCGAACTGTTGTTGCAACGAAAACGAAAATTAAGCATTTGTTTATGTCGGAATTTTCGGTTTTCGGATTCTGCATTTTCGTTTTCGTTTGTTAAAACGATAACGAAAATACCTGAAATTCGGACGAAAATGCATTCGGACGAAAACGGATGCACATGTCTAGTAATGATGGCAAACTGCAATTTTTATCGTGACTGCGACTTTATGGCAGACACATCGGACACCTTTGACACATTTTTGGGACCTTTGTCATTTATACAGGGGTTAAGTGTGTCCTAGGGAGTGATTCTAACTGTAAGGGGGAGGAGCTACCAGTGACATGTCAGCGATCACTGTTCCCGATCACAGGGAACAGTAGATCCCTGACGTGTCACTAGGCAGAACAGGGAAATGCCTGGTTTACAAAGGCATCCCCCTGTTCTGCCTTTGCCGACCGCAATCGCGGGCCGCCCGGGAACATAGAGTTCCCGGGACCCGCGGGCGCACTCACGGGGCACGCGGGCGCGCCTGCTGGGCGGCAAATTCAAAGGGACATACAGGTACGCCCATTTGCCTGCCCGTGCCATTCTGCCAACATATATTGGCATGCGGCAGTCGGCAAGTGGTTAAACACCATGACCTACCTAAGTAATTTTGCCAACCATGTCCATGCCTTTATGACTACTGTGTCCCCACTTTCTGATGGCAACTTCCAGCAGGAAAATACACCATGTCCCAAAGCTCAAATCATCTTAAACTGGTTTCTTGAACATTACAATGAGTTCACTAAAACCTGTCTACACCAGCCCCCCCCTCCCCCCTCCTTTCAAAAAGTGCCAAATGTGGCAGTGGAGGAAATGGGGAGGATGCAATCAAGTTGAAATTCCCCATTTGGGTGAAGTTCCGCTTTAAGCCGGCCATACATGGATCAAAACTCCCACTGAACCAGACAAATTTTGATCCATGTATGGGCAGGCTGGATGTACTTTAAAACAACCAGACTGTTTTGGTTTTTTTTGCTCGATCACTGCCAGCGGCTATAGCCACAAGCAGTGATCACTGCATTTCAATATCTAGGAAAAATCCCGCTGTCAGAATACAGTGGCTCGACATGAGTGAGTCCCCCCATTAACACTGAATGTGTTGATGAGTGAATTGTGCGTTTTTTGTTTTTACTTCAACCCGCTGGCAGTGTTGTGTTTTTTTTTTTTTTCTGTCCCATGTGCATGGTGTAAAGTTGGGGGGTTATTTAGCTCAATGTAGTGCTCACAAGTGAGTAGAGTACACACCAGTTGTGCAAAGCTCCCAACTGTCCCTGATTTCGGGGGACTGTCCCCGATTTGGAACAAAGTCCCTCTTTCCTCTTCATTTGTCCCTCATTGTCCCTGATCTATATAGTTTTATTTAAAATGCAGTTTATATCTTTCAAAACAAAGTTTCCCAGTGCTAAACCGTTCATCCAATTTCTAAATTGCTGCATTTATATATTACAGGAGCCAAAATAAAGGAATATTTGTATAATTCTTCTTTAAGGGGATGTGGCAGGGGGGGTGTGCCTTATGCCTACATACTATTGCTAATAGGTGTCCCTCCTCCCCATCTCTCCCCAAAGTTGGGAGGTATGGTTATGCCATTTTAAGGGCTTGTTGGCACACTTTAATGAACAAGAAAGAAAATGTCCAACAAAACGAACCATTGCCCACGCAGGGGTTTCCACCATCAACACAAAATAACACCGCTGCTCAGGCTTGCCTCGGTCTTCCTGGCCATGTAACTCTGTGTCTCTGGGTTCACGTACAAACACTGTACCTCTGTTAGCATTCTGTCTTGCTGCTCCGCTGACATCTGCACCATACAGACAAGGTACACTTGTGGCTACTTTCATGGACTACTCGGGAGGGTGGAGCCCAGAACACTAGTCCCGAGTCTACACTTTATGGTGGATTAAAGTGGTTGTAAACCCACTTTTTCAACTTGCACCTACAGGTAAGCCTAGATTAAGGCTTACCTGTAGGTGCAAGAAATATCTCCTAAACCTACACGGTTTAGGAGATATTTACTAAAATGACAAGCGCCGCTGTCTACGGCGCATGCGCGCCGTAGACAACGGCACATTTATGGGGTTAATCCCATTCACATACTCGGCTACTTCCCAGCAATCGCTGGGCGTAGCCGAGTGGGACACCTCCCGCGCGCATGCGCAGAGTGACGTCTCCGCCGCTCCGGCCAATCACAGCGCCGGAGCGGCGCTGTGATTGGCTGGTGCGGCGATACCCGGAAGTAACATTCCGGCTATCGCCGCAGTGATGTCTGCGTCTGCAGTGAGGGACGAGGACGGCTTCGGGGGCCCCGATCTAAGGTAAGTGGAACATAATGAGCTATTATGCTAGTCATAATAGCTCATTATGCCTTTCTCTTGCAGGTGGGCCAAAAAATAAAAAAAATAAAAGTGGGTTTACAACCACTTTAAAGACTGGACTTTGCTGCTGCTTTTTTCTTTTTTGCAAAAAACTTTGGATATAGAGCTCGGAGGTATTGTATTTGAGACGTCATGGATTTTGTATACAATCTTATACACACAATTTTTATTTATTTATTTTTTTCTTATATGATTATCAAATTGAGAGTTCATGATTTTGATCAAGCAGACACCTTTGATTTTGCATATTATACACAGAATCTTTTTAGGGTTTATAGATAATTATTAACCACTTAACGGCCGCCCACTGTATATATACGTCAGCATTTTAAGGTGGATATCTCGGTAACGGCAGCAGCTGCTGCCACAACCGAGGTATACATATTTTCAGTGTGCGGTTCTGTTTACGATAATGGTGGTCTTTGGGTCGGATTTGCAGCGAGATCACCGCTATCGGCAGCGGGAGAGGGCCCCCCTCCCGCCACTCTCCCGCGCCCTCCGCCGCTTACCGGAGCCGTCAGAGGCAATCGGGTACTTCTCCTTATTTGGTATGGATATGAGTGAGGGCAAGATGGCCCCCACCTGTCTCCATACCAT
The DNA here is from genome assembly GCA_029206835.1 of Rana muscosa. Lineage (NCBI taxonomy): Eukaryota > Metazoa > Chordata > Amphibia > Anura > Ranidae > Rana > Rana muscosa. The sequence continues at coordinate 166,808,583 of CM055117.1, read as the reverse complement.
AGCAGGGGCAGAAGCAACGTTAAAACGTCACTTCCGCCCATACCTCTTAAAGGGCCATTTTTTTGTTGTCATTTTTTCAAATGACAACATTTTTATTTTTATTTTTTATTGCATTTAAGTTCAAATATGAGATCTGAGGACTTTTTGACCCCAGATCTCATATTTAAGAGGACCTGTCATGCTTTTTTCTATTACAAGGGATGTTTACATTCCTTGTAATAGGAACAAAAGTGTCCCAAACTTTTTTTGAAATGCATTTTTCTGGATATCTTTGTTAGTTATTCTGTCTCTCTCACTGTTAAAATAAACCTACCATTAAAATTATAGACTGATCATTTCTTTGTCAGTGGGCAAACGTACAAAATCGGCAGGGAATCAAATACTTTTTTTTCCCTCACTGTATATATAAAAAACAATACAAAAATAATGTTAAAATTAGCAAAGTTTAATAAAAAAATTATGAATACCCATACAAAGTGTAATAAAACATACCTGAAAGAATATATATTATGGCTATTGATAAGATTTGAAAAAATGTGCGTGAAGAATCCACCCGTGGCTCCACCATTTGACTGCTTTGTACTGCGTGTAAGTTTACAAGAACTGACAAGTTTAGAAGCAAAATAAACCTTTTATTAAAAACAGATTTTGTTTAATAGTTGATTTAAAATAGTATTTTCCAAACATAACAAAGAGGCTTAACAGTTTTACTGTACTGTGAAAAACAGCATAAAAATAGACTTTATTGCAATGTCCCCATGTTTAATGAGCTGTGCTAATCCATGTCTGAGTACTTTTTTTTTTTCTTCATTTCTATTCATTAAAAAAGGAATCATTTCCAACAAAGTAAAAAAAATTCTTTTGGCTACAATATGGTACTAAGAACATTATCCCCAAGCTTTAGCTCAGAAATTATTATTTGATTCTAACAAATATAAAAAACTATATACAAACACTAAAGTGTAACCCTTCAATCTGACAAAATAATTTTTTTGTGAGACTGAGCGATGAAATCCTCAAGATCAAGAGAAACTACAATGTATTGTTAATACGCACACATATTGAGTGTTTTTATTATAACAACATTTAGGCTCCATTCACACTTGTCATGCAACTTTGGACATCATTCATATATGCGCGACTTAAAGTTGCAGCAACTTCAGAGTAGTTCATGCACTACTTTGGTCCGACTTTAAAGTGGATGTAAGCCCGAAAATTTTTTTTATTTTTTTTTTGCTGTCACAATGTAGAGTATAAGATTTCCTATCATCTGTGCCCAGTCTTGCCACAAAGAGTCAATCCAGCTCTAAACAATCCTCTTTTCTTTTTTCAGTGAGATAAACTGACAAACAGGAGAACTTCTGTCCGTTCCGCCCCCTTGCTGTGAATGACAGCTTATTTACATATCTCATGCACTAAGCCTGAGACAGGCATTATGTTTTAATTCCCACCCCCCACTCCTTTTCTGAAGTCATGTGGTTACTTTTCTGGATTTTGACTGGATGTTAGTGATCATAGCAGAAGTTCAGTGTAAGGAATACACAGGAAAAAATGCATGTTGACAAGGGGAGTGTAGAGGTGGGCGGGGAGTCTACTGACATCACAACTCCACCCACCAAGCTCCAGACAACAGATCCACCCACAGAATCTGCAGTTTTTCAGGTCTCATAACAGACAGGGGGGAGACATTTGACAGGTACGGATACATGCAGGAGGCATCTATATCCTTATAGATCAGCACTATGGCAGTAGTTTAGAAAGGATGAAAGTGGATTTACGTCCACTTTAATTCAACTTGACTTCGAAGTTAACCCTCAGAAGTTGCATGAAAGTCGTACTTGAATGTTATGCAATGCAACTTGTGTGCAACAGTTGGCCATTATCCCTGGTCAAAGCCAAAGTCATTTGTACAATGGAAGAACATTTCCCCGTGGGATTTTTTAGCAGCAAACAATAAGTAAATTTTAGATAAAAAATATTGGTTTTATTTGTAGAAAAATAACAAGTGATATAGAAATATAAAAAATAATGAATTTATGAGCTCTGGCAATTACAAAAAAGCGAAATACATGCAAGGATAATGAAACAGATGTACATATGGTATTCAATTTTGCATGAATTAACTTCATCGCGGTTTGATGTACAGAAGGAAACCCCAATGCATTTTGACCTTCTAGGTCTTCCTCAGGGGGGTCTTATTTTTCTATAAAACCTCAAAAAATTATTAAGTATATTAAGATATAGCATGTTTCTAGTGTCTCCTATCATTAATAGTAAACTAGTGAGAAATTTCTACAGTATGATCTATATTTATATTATAAGGAGACAAGCAAGAGAAATAGTGCTATGTATATCACATTGGTCATTAGTTGCATATTTACCCTCTTTACCACGTTAAATCGCTAAACCAGAGACTTGTGTTTAAAAACGTAGTTTCATATGGTCTCCCAGGGCGCTGGCAGGGCGTCCACCCCCGGCCTCAGGGCAGACGAGTCCCGCAGACCACCCGGCTTACAAGGGGTCACACACCCAATGGGTCGCCACAGCACCTGAAAATTGTAGTTTAGAAGTAATTGAGTATATATTACTTCTAAACTACAATTTTCAGGTGCTGCGGCTCACAGTACCCTCCCCCCCCTCTCTGTCTGCAATAAGGAGACCCATTGGGTGTGTGACCCCTTGTAAGACGGGTGGTCTGCGGGACTCGTCTGCCCTGAGGCCGGGGGTGGGCGCCCCGCCAGCGCGGACCTTTCGGCCCTGGGAGACCATATGAAACTACGTTTTTAAACACAAGTCTCTGGTTTAGCAATTTAACGTGGTAAAGAGGGTAAATATGCAACTAATGACCAATGTGATATACATAGCACTATTTCTCTTGCTCGCCTCCTTATAATATAAATATAGATCATACTGTAGAAATTTCTCACTAGTTTACTATTAATGATAGGAGACACTAGAAACACGCTATATCTTAATATACCTAATTATTTTTTGATGTTTTATAGAAAAATAAGACCCCCCTGAGGAAGACCTAGAAGGTCGAAATCCATTGGGGTTTCCTACTGTACATCAAACCGCGTTAAGGTTGATTCATGCAAAATTGAATACCATATGTACATCTGTTCCATTATCCTTGCATGTATTTCGCTTTTTTGTAATTACCAGAGCTCATAAATTCATAATTTTTATATTTCTATATCACTTGTTATTTTTCTACAAATAAAACCAATATTTTTTATCTAAAATTGATTTATTGTTTGCTGCTAAAAAATCCCACGGGGAAATGTTCTTCCATTGTACAAGTATCTAAACCGGGGTGTGCAGCCCTCTCAGACCCCCCCCCCCATATGTGTCATCTCATGTTAAAGCAAAAGTCATATCCAAGTTGCACCCATCCAAAGTTGCGTCAAAGTTGCGCACCTTTGGAGTCGTACAAGTGTCAATGGAGCCTTAACTCAAGGAATCATTGTGACCTACATATTATTAGATGTTCGATTTTTATATTTCATATACAGGGTTGCCAATGTTCCCTCTGCTGGTCAACAGTATGTGACAGAATGTGCCTGGTAATCCTTCTTTAATCAGTACTTTGTTTATTTAGCACAATGTTTGCTTGATAGCCAATCCCCTCTACTGCTGATACTTACTTTGTCTGCACCCCCACCACCACCGATTGCTCACCAATTCCCTGAAAATCGCCTGGGCCAGCTTTGGGTTGGAGTTTACACAGGGCCAAGGACTCTTCCTGTCCCATATGTCAATACTTGGCTTGGCGATGGGCTGCTCAGCTGCTAGCGCTGCATTGTGGGAGGAAGAGGAGAGAGCAACATACTTCCCAATACTCAGAATTACTGGGTATTTCACAGGGCATCAGCAGGTGGTGAGGTGGAAGTGGAGAGCAGGGAAAGCGAGAACCAGTTGTTTGCACTAAAGACACTAAACCCCATCCTCTGTCCTTAAACTGTCTAAACCAGCATCTCTACTGTTTACAGAGTCACTGGTGTTTGACAGCTGGATGGCAGGGACAGGACTGACTGTCAGAAGGGATGGGCTTAAAGTGGAACTAAAGTCACCAGTGGTCTGTCGTCTATGAAGGGTCCCTTTCTGGGATCTTCTTCCGGCCTTTTTTTCCAGGTGGCGGTCGTCAGTCATTTGATTGGCTGATGTGGGACAATCTAACTCAGGGGTCTCAAACTGGCGGCCCTCCAGCTGTTGGGAAACTACAAGTCCCATCATGCCTCTGCCTATGGGAATCATGCTTGTAACTGTCAGCCTTGCAATGCCTCATGGTACTTGTAGTTTTGCAACAGCTGGAATGACACCAGTTTGAGACCCCTTATCTAACTACTGCTAATTTACAGAAATCAGTCATCCCGACACACAGGGACTGTACTGAAAATGTAAACTAAGCTTTGTATGCGCATCTCAATGTACAGTACTTACTGTACATGCCACACAAGACTGCAAGCAGATGGGTAGGTTAATTTTATTGCAGAAGAGATGCTGAATGTCTTTTCTGGGATAAATAGCCTGCCTGTTCATAAACGTTGTAAGTTCTGACTTTAATTCCACTTTAATATTAGCTCAAGGCTCTGTGTAGACAAGGTACCGGTAATTGCACTTTAGCACTGAGGTTACCTTGTACAGTTTTTGGGTCGGGTCCGGCTTACTTAGGCAGGAAAAAAGCTTGTATATGTAATGAATAATAAAGGTTTCTCCTAGAAGAAATCGAATTATACAGTATACAATTCATTCGTACAATCAAGGATATTTAAACATTACAAACATTGATAAGAGGATTTTAAATAAACTGATAAGATTCATATACAGTATATACCTAAAAAGACTAAAGCATCCCTTTAAAATATGCAGTTTGTGCAAAATGTTGATGGTTGTCATGAAGGGAGGGGTTGACACAACTATGGTAGGTTGACTAAAGGAGAAGTTTGGGGTTTGCAAAAACAAATACACATATATAATCACCTCTATGCTGAGGCATCAGTCTCGCGTTGGCTCTAAAGCCTAGTACACACAGGCTGAAAAGCAGGCAGTTCAACAGAAACTGCCCAACATTTGGGATGTGTGTACATCAGCCTGTCCGATAGAAGCTGGCTGAACAGCAGTCTTCTGTCGAATGGGCATGCTGGAAAATCAGCATCCGATCGGTGTGTTTTGATGGGGGAGGCAGTCCCCCTGTCAGAACACAATAGCACAACTGGGAGATTGCTGTACTAACATTGCATAGTTAGTACAGCACGCTCCTCTCAAGCTCCCCAGTTTTTTTGACCGCAGGGTTGAACGAAAAAAAATAAAAGTGTGTACCAGGCTTTAGAGCAAGAACTGAGCAATCACATGACTGATCATCGCTCAGTTCTCCGTCTGCTCTGAGCAGAGAGCAGTGACTGCTAGTTACCACTCTTCTCCTGCAGCATTCACTGGAGCACCTGGCTGGAGAGGGGGCAGAAGTTGCCGGCTCCAGCTCTCAGCCGCGCACTGAGAGGCGGAGCCAGCTGTCAATCAAGCAGCTGGGTGGATCCTAACAAAATTGTCAAGATCTGTCTTCAGCTGATAGTGGGCTATAGTCTGCTTTCAGCTGATTCTGAGTCACAGAAGAGCAAAAGTAAGTACACTCCTGTGACCCACCAGAGCAGTATGGTCAAAAAAGCTTTGGCCATACTCCTCTTTTAAGGGTTCACTTAGGCATGTCTATCCCTTTCTATAGTTCTCATGGCCATTAAACGTATCTGTGTCTATAGTGCCCATGGCTTATATTAAAAGGTTGTACAAATATAGGGGGGATAGACAGGTGATAGAAAAATATTACAACACTAAATTTGTCAGAAAGGTACAGTTGGGCTACAAATTTGACTCTGAAAAGTATAATTAGCCGCTGATGTTTTTGGATATAAAGTACCCCTGTATAAGATATAAAACTTCACAACCTTTGAGAATGGATTGCAGCACTCTGTCCTGCAATGTACTATAGACCACTGTGGCAGCATAAGGATAAAATGCTCTTGTCATATCTGGCTATAGGAATAAAACAAGCCCTGGATAACCTGCTTGAACACAGCGGGCCACTAATCCTTCTCTTGTGCATTGGCAACACTTTGGTGGTTCGCTGTTCAGTGCAAATATTGCCTTGACTGTCCTGCATCACTGGCAACACTTTGACTTATTCTTCTTTGAGGCTTGATACAAATTGCCATCATTGCTATTTATCCCTGAAAATGAAAATAAAAGAAAAATATTAAAGAGTATGTAAACCCAACATTTCATATTCCTAATATGTGCCTGCTCTACCATGCACTGGTATGAAAAAGTATCCTGTTCTCTTTGTATTGCTTCCTTCGTGTGAAATCACTGTGGTGTTCTGGCCAGTCCCTATGCTTTTCTATTAAAAACTGACCACACTAAGCAGGCAAACACACCAAGGCCAGTTTTCTAGCTATTCTGGGAACTCAACCTGTTCTCCAATGATCAGACTTGTCCTGACACCCCCATCTGTGCAGCCTTTCACTGCGAAAAGCGGTGTGCTGCTGTTTCTCCTACCCTATGCAGCTGAGAACAGAATTTGATTACTGATAAAAAAAGGGGGGGGGGAGATAATAATAATGTGTTTTTTTTATATCTATACACACATTTTTTTTATCCTTCATTTCTATTTTAAACTGAACGGGGCAGTTTTATAAGGCGAGGGTTTACAATCACTTAAAAGCGGAGATCTGCCGTAAAATTGTTTTTTTAAATCCAGCAGCTTCAAATACTGCAGCTACTGACTTTTAATAAATGGACACTTACCTGTCCTGGAGTCCAGCGACGTCGGCAGCAGAAGACGAGCAATCGCTCATCTCTCGGCTGCCCCCACCGCCATCATCAGTGAGGGAATCAGGAAGTGAAGCATTGCGGCTTCACTGCCCGGTTCCCTACTGCGCATGCGCGAGTCGCGCTGCGCCGTCCTCACTGTTCCCCGCTGTGTTCTGGGAGCCGAGTGTTTCCCAGAACACAACGGGGATAGGGGACGGGGGGGGGGGGACTGACGTACTACTCACAGGTCCCCGCAGAATCTATGCCCGGAAGTGGGTGCAAATACCTGTCTTAGACAGGTATCTGCACCCCCCTCCCCCCTGAAAGGTGCCAATTGTGGCACCGGAGGGGGGGGAGGAATCCGATGAGCGGAAGTTCCACTTTAGGGTGGAGCTCCGGTTTAAGGAATACCAAAATGCAATTATAATTCATAATTATCTCATTACAGTTATTTTGCTCCTATGACAAGGTGGAGGTTAAAGAGTAACAAACATTACTAGAGCAATTCATTTGTTTGTTATTCCTAATAAACAAAGTTGAAAAGAAGCCTCTGAATGTCTGAATATACCGTATATACTCGAGTATAAGCCGACCCGAATATAAGCCGAGGCACCTAATTTTACCACAAAAAACTGGAAAAACGTATTTACTCGAGTATAAGCCTAGGGTGTCTATCTGCATGCCTCACTGTGCCTCACTGTGTCCATATGCATGCCTCACTGTGTCCATGCTTCACTGTGCCTCACTGTGTCCATCCTCACTGTCCATCCTCACTGTGTCCATGCCTCACTGTGTCCATCCTCACTGTGTCCATGCCTCACTGTGCCTCACTGTGTCCATGCCTCACTGTGCCCATGCCTCACTGTCACTGTGCCCATGCCTCACTGTGCCCAATCTCCCTACCTGATCTCCGGCGCTGTGTGACTAGACTGACGTTTAACATGGGAGTCAATGGAAGGGGTGCCTGGATTTGAAAATTCGGTGCTCCCCGGCCGTAGGTCCCCCGGACAACAAACTTTGCCCACTTGTAGAGGAAGAGTGGGGCTACATGTGTGCCAAGTTTGGGGTCCAGGGAACTTAAGCCTGTCCGGGATCAGGTGCACAAAATTGAAGATGGACACAGACTCGAGTATAAGCCGAGAGGGGCATTTTTAGCACAAAAAAAATGTGCTGAAAAACTCGGCTTGTACTTGATATATACGGTAGGTTCCGAACACAAAACTGGGTTTTCTTTGGGTTTAACTTGATGCCTGATTTATTGTCCTGTTGCTGAAATCACTAAAAGGTTTGGGCTGGAGTAACACTTTAAGGCTGGGTTCAGATTGGAGCACGGAGCAGCTCACAGCAGGTGGTCTGGTGTGTCCCCATTCACCATTTCAGGTCCGATTTCAGCCCAAATTTTGGGCTGAAATCGGACCTGAAATGGACCAAAAGACGCACAGGACCCCTGTGCAATTTGCACTGGAGCCGCTCCAGAGATGTGTGAACCGGCTCCATAGAGAGCCGGTCACAATCTCCTGCTATGCGAATTGGATGCGGAGAAAATGTATCCAATTCGCAATAGTGTGAACCCAGCCTAAAAGTGTGTTGTTTAAAGTATATCTAATGCCCTGTACACACGATCGGAATTTCCGATGGGATAAAATCCGATGGAATTTTCCGTCGGAATTCCATTCAAGCTGTCTTGCATACACACCGTCAGACCAAATTCCGATCTTCAAGAACGCGGTGACGTACAACACTACGACGAGCCGAGAAAAATGAAGTTCAATGCTTCCGAGCATGCGTGTTTTTTTCTCCGTCGGAGTTCCACACAGACGATTGGAATTTCCGGTAGGATTTTTTTCCATCGGAAAAAAATAAAACACGTTCTATTTCTAAACTCCAACGGAAAAAAGTCCGATGGCGCCCACACACGGTCGGAATATCAGATGAAAAAATTCCGTCAGACTTTTTTCATTGGAAATTCCGATCGTGTGTACAAGGCATAAAGCATTTTTGTTTTGACTAGAGTAGAGGCATGTTAAAACCCCTGTTAATTTTGTTTTAGCTCTGAGTGACCCATTAGAGTTTGACCCACAAGGTGTACCTAATAAAATGTCCAGTGAGTTCAAACTCAGTAAAATTCTCTCTTTGACAGTGGTCAGCGTGTCATGTGTTCCCATTAGCATTTTCCCTATGTTCTTGTAATATGGACATCTCAAAAGGTTAGATATTACATGAATCTCACTCCTGGTACAGTAATGAGGAGACAATCTCTCTAGCAGAGACACAAACGGAAATAAAAACCTAGGATTCCACCCTCTGCCTACTCTAGTCACACTTACAAAAATGGGTTTAGATACACTTCTAATGTTTGGAACGTATTTTCAAGAAAAAATCTTAATCAAAAATTACCTGATTAAAAAATTATTTATTTTTTATAATATTTCTTATAGAAACAGACATACAGCACCAGGTGATCTACATAAATAGCAATGTATAATTCAATAATTTTCCTAGTATGTCCATCTATTACAACTACTTTGATCACCTCCTCTTTGTCTGTTAACCATATTAAGAGGTGCTTCTTTATTCCCAAAACAAAAAAAATGCTGAAAAGCTATATAAAATAATATAACACAATACAACATAAGATAATAGTCTATGGGAGTAAACAGTTAGAACCAGTGTGAAGCTGTCGCCACCTGCTGGTGGTTGCTCCATGCTGCAGATCAGGTCACCCTTTGTTACCCCAAACCTGTAAATCATAGTTACATAGTAGGTGAGGTTGAAAAAAGACACAAGTCCATCAAGTCCAACCTATATGTGTGATTGTAAATCACTGCCAGCCCCTCTATTATCAGATAGGCATACCACACTGTATAAGTGTTTTATTAAAACGAGGCATGTAAATATCTTTTTAGAGCTATCTTCAGGCCGGTCACGTTACTAGTGGCCGCTCTACACCTCTGATCTAGGGCTACTGCAGGAGGGGCCGAGATCTCCTCTAAAGTCAGCCGGGGAGGTCACGTGGTTGCTCAGCCTCTCCTGTTGTAGGCCTGAATCGGAGGTGTAGAGTGACCGCGAGTCAAGTGACCGGTCTTAAGATAGCTCTAAAAAGGTATTTACACGCCTCGTTTTAATAAAACACGTATACAGTGTGGTATGCCTAGCTATAATAGAGGGGCTGGCAGTGACCATTTCTAATATTTTATTTCTACTAATAGCGGGCAGAGACAGAGACAGAGACACAGACACAGAGCTGACAGGCAGGGAGGAGGGGGAGAGAGGAGAAATCAGAAGAGAGCTGCGGAAGACGGAGGGACATAAACTGACCACGGTAGTCAGGGCTAGGCAGTAATGATTATCGTGGTCAGTACAGAGAGGGGGACACAGAAAGTGTCAGGATCAGCCAGGTTTTTACAGTTGAGAGGAGCAGATTAGACAGCACAAGCACTGTGCTGTTTAATATGCTTTAAGGGAACAGGATCTCTATTTTTATTTTTTTAGGGTTACAAGCACTTTAAATAAGAGGAATGGTGGTAGCTAAAGCATCACACAAACTACTGACCACATACAGTATCTCACAAAAGTGAGTACACCCCTCCCATTTTTGAAAATATTTTATTATATCTTTTCATGTGACAACACTGAAGAAATGACACTTTGCTACAATGTAAAGTAGTGATTGTACAGCTTGTATAACAGTGTAAATTTGCTGTCCCCTCAAAATAACTCAACACACAGCTATTAATCTAAACCGCTGGCATCACAAAAATGTGAGGGGTGTACTCACTTTTGTGAGATACTGTATGTGTACAGCAAACCACTCTGGTTTATGGGTTTATACTTACTTACTACATCACCAATCTTTCTGGCATTAGTTTTTTCCAGCTCAGCCAGCACACTGCACTCAAATGTCAAAGATGCCACTCGGAAAAAGAACTCCTTCACATTTTCTCCTAACAAAGCAAAAATAAAAAGGCGTCAATTAAAAAGAAAAACTTTACCAGTGACAGGCCTGACACGCCACATTCCTGAACTTACTGTTTCCTGCATCCAAAAGTGTAAAAATATCATTCTGACTAGAAAATGTGGCATGACTTGATAAAATGTAATGACCTGAAATCCTCAATTTTTTGTGCCTTGTACAACGTATATAGTACCCAACATTCTAACTTGATTGCTATGCAACCCCTAGTCAGACGCCATTAGTGCCTAACTAATCTAAGCCATAAGAGACAAGTACAACAAACACTGAGCAGGAGAAGCCACTACACATTAACTGGAACCCACCTTAATAAAAAGGGCTAGACCACCGAGGCCTGCGGCCTTGCTTATATCCCTCCGCCATATTCTTGATCCAACATTCACACTACCCCATAGACTTCCATGGGCTGGCAAAAAGGTTGGAACTAGGGGGACCACATTTTTAAACTACCATTCAGGGACACCCCCCTTCCCAAAAATCAGCTTGTGCTGTAACGCAGGGTTCCCCAACCCCCGGTCCGCGGCCCACTGCTGGGCCGTGGCCTATTTGCAGATGGGCCGCGAAGGCTGCACTGTGTGAGGTGCGGCAGCGGGCAAGCAGAGAGATGACATCTCTCACCGCCCGCCCGGATCACGGCACTTCCGCCCACACAGCGGGGCTCCTACTGCGGTGAGGCGCGGGAGCAGAGAGATGAGATCATCTCTCGCCGCCCGCCTGGAACGCGGCACTTCCGCCCACACAGCGGGGCTCCTATACTGCGGTGAGGCGCGAGAGCAGAGAGATGAGATCATCTCTCGGTGCCCGCCCATAACGCGGCACTTCCGCCCACACAGCGGGGCTGCTATACTGCAGCGAGGCGCGGGAGCAGAGAGATCATCTCTCACCGCCCGCCCCGCATTACCGCTGTTCTCCCTCACCTGCCTGTGCTGCCACCACGGCAGGTGACAAAAAAAATCTACTGGCAGGTGGCAAACCACCTCTGGTGGCAGGTGGCAATCCACACCTGGTGGCAGGTGACATGGCAAGTAGCAATCCACACCTGGTGGCAGGTGACGTGGCAATCCACACCCGGTGGCAGGTGACGTGGCAATCCACACCCGGTGGCAGGTGACGTGGCAATCCACACCCGGTGGCAGGTGACGTGGCAATCCACACCTGGTGGCAGGTGACGTGGCAATCCACACCTGGTGGCAGGTGACGTGGCAGGCGACGTGGCAATCCGCACCTGGTGGCAGGCGACGTGGCAATCCGCACCTGGTGGCAGGCAACGTGGCAATCCGCACCTGGTGGCAGGCGACATGGCAATCCACACCTGGTGGCAGGTGTTGTGGCAAGCGACAATCCACATCTGGTGGCAGGCGAGGTGGCAAGCGACAATCCACATCTGGTGGCAGGCGACGTGGCAATCCACATCTGGTGGCAGGCGACGTGGCAATCCACATCTGGTGGCAGGTGACGTCGCAAGCAACAATCCACACCTGGTGGAAGGCGACGTGGCAAGTGACAAATCGCATCTGGTGGCAGATTCTGCATTATGGTGAGTTTGAACTATTTCATTTTATATTACAATGCAATGACAGAAATAATGCGCTTCAATCATCCCAACACCATATCAGCCATTGTTCTGTGATGATTGAGGCGCTAACACTAGCCATTTCCCCGACAAACTGCCCGCGAAAAGCTACATAACAACCCAACAACCCCCCCGGGCCTTGGCACGATTCTAATACACAACGCCGGTCCTCGGTGCCAAGAAGGTTGGGGACCACTGCTGTAACGAATCACAGCACAGTGATTGGACACAAGAGGTGGGATTTGTGATTTCTCCAATCACAAGCAGGAGGCGTCAAGTACTGTCAGTGAGTAAAGCGGTGATGTGGTGGCCTTTTTTGGGGGCATCAGATTGGCCCGGGGGGTGGCTTTGTCAGTTTCATTCCGGGACACTATATTGTCCTGGAATGAAGGTGCTCGGGACAGATCTGCAAAATGCGGGACTGTCCCATGCAATCCGGGACACATGGTCACCCTAGTAGGAGCTGATCTGTTTACTAGCTCCATAAAAGTATATCAGGCCAACCTGTGCAAGCATGGAAGCTGGTGGAGGGATGTAAACACGGTGGGAAAGTTTCCTTTTCTTTTAAAGGTGAACGTCAAGCAAATATAAAAGAGATAAGCCAATTTCACTTGGTATCAGCTTTCTAAATTCCGACGGGAAGACCGGCCCCTCCACTAGCAAAAGAGCTACAAGAAGTTAGCGGAGGCCCGGCGGAAGAAAGAACCGGAGAGCGGGAGAAGAACCGGAGAGCGGGAGAAGAAGAAGGCGACGGAGAAGACCGGGCCCCGCTAGCAAAAGAGCTGGAAGAAGATAGCGGAGGCCCGGCAGAAGAAAGAACCGGAGAGCGCGGAGACCCCCGAAGTCGGAAGAAGACCCCAGAGCTGTGCAATAAATTAATTAAAAAAGCTGTGTTGTGTTTATTCTTGACATTTTTTTGCCACCAGGTGAATGGGTAGGGGTACGATGTACCCCATACTCATTCACATAGGGTGGAGGGCCGGGATCTGGGGGCCCCCTTATCAAGGGGGGGGCTCCCGGATTCCGATAAGCTCCCCGCCCGCAGACCCCGACAACCAACGGCCAGGGTTGTCGGGAAGAGGCCCTGTCCTCATCAACATGGGGGCAGGGTGCTCTGGGGCAGGGGGGGGCCACAGGTCGCCCCCCTGCCCCAGAGCACCAAACCCCTCATGTTGAGGGCATGCGGCCTGGTACGGTTCAGGAGGGAGGGGGGGCCGCTCTCTCGTCCCCCCCTCTTCCCCTGCGGCCTGCCAGGTTGCGTGCTCGGATAAGGGTCTGGTTTGGATTTTGGGGGGGACCCCCATGCCGTTTTTTCGGCGTAGGGGTTCCCCTTCAAATCCAGACCAGACCCAAGGGCCTGGTATGCTCCTGGAGGGGGAACCCATGCCGTTTTTTTATTTAAAATTTGGCCTGGAGTTCCCCCTCAAGATTCATACCAAACACAGTGCCTGCCATTGGCGGGGATCCAAGTCGGATCCCCGTTCATTGAAAGTCGGACATATGTCGGCTTCATGTCGCAGGGCAAAGTCGGATCCAAAGTAGGACAGATGTCGTGTCGCACTAGTGTGAACCCAGCCTAAAGCTCTGAGTTATGTAACCCTCCCATGCACCCAACATCCTCAACTCCGATAACCCCTCTACTTTGCACAAATGTTACCAATTTACTCCTGACTCAATTACCTCCTCCTGTGCTTTGCTAACCAGTCACTACATGGAAGCTGTACATAATGCTTTCCTTGGAATATAGATGCATTTATGTTAGTTGCACTTAAAATGATGGAGATAGCTAGGTAAAGTCTAGAAGAAGGGGCCCAACTGTAACACAACCTCTGTTCATGGGCAGCATAGTGGCTTAGTGGTTATCACCCCTGCCTTGCAGCATAACAGTCATCGGTTTGAATCCCAAGCACCTTTGCATGGAGTTTGCCTGTTCCCCCTGCGCTTGTGTGGGTTTCATCCAGGTATTAGGCTACTTTCACACCGAGGAGTTGGGGGCGTTGGCGCTATTTTTGGCGGCGCTTTACCGTCTTTTTTGCTGCGCTTTTTGGCCGCTAGCGGAGTGCTTTTAACCCACGCTAGCGGGCGAAAAAGGGTTAAAATCTATGGCAAAGCGCTGCTGCAGTGGCGCTATGGCGGCGCTGCCCATTGATTCAGGGGCGCTTTAGGAGCGGTGTATACACCGCTCCTACAGCGCTGCAAAGATGCAGCTTGCAGGACTTTTTTTACCGTCCTGCCAGCGCACCGCTCCAGTGTGAAAACTCTTGGCTTTCAAATTGGAGTGAGAGGAGAGGCTCTTTCAGTTTTTAGCGTTATATCGCCTGTAAAGTGCCTCAGTATGAAAGTAGCCTTACGGTTTTCTCCCACACTCCGAAGACAAGCTGGTAGGTTATTGCCTCCTGTTTAATTTGGCCCTATTATGTGTATGCATGCATGAAGGGTAGGAACTCTTAGTCCCGGTTCACACTGCTGCGACAATCGCTCTAACTTTGGAGCACTTGTCGCATCAGAAGTCAGACCCCAGTTGGACCCCATTCTGTGCAATGGAATCATTCTAATCGGTGCGACTTGAGTCACTCTGACTTAGAAAAAGGTTCTTGCAATACTTTTGGTCTGACTTTGGTATGTCTAGAATTTACTTCTGTTAAAAAAGTTGCATGCAAGCTGTGCCGAAGTCACGCTGGTGTCTGACTTCAAAGTCGCGGGCAGTGTGAACCCAGGCTAACTTGTACGTTCCTTGAGGGCAGGGACTCAATGTAGGATCCATTTCAGATACACTACTTATTCTGTTTGTAATCAGCAATGTACAGTAGGTAAGATTGGGGGCTCTGTACATAAAGAAGAAAATGCACATCTCCGTCTGTTTAATAACTAAACGGTAAATGGCACAATCAAGTTGTGACAAAATGCAACCACGGCATATATATATATATGTCATAGAGATATTTGGCTTTGTGATGTACAGTACCTGTTAACGAGGACACAGACCAATATTCTGCATTCATCTCTTTGGCCACTTGTATTGCATCCCGTTCCATGAGATTATACTGAGAGGGTGACTGCACAGAAAACACAACAGGAAGTGTTATTTCCAGATTCTACATTAAACAGACCCGATCGCCCAAGAAAAAAAAAAAGATCCGATATCTTATTCCCATAGGACTAGGATGCTTGCTTCTTTTATGTATTAGTTTTAATAAAACAGACACCATAGTGAAAGAAATCATACAAATAACTTAAACAAGAAGTGTTCTACCAAACGCATTTCATTAGTAAGGCAGGCCATACATGGTGCAAATTTCTTTCCTACAACCTGTGGTCGCTCGATTCTCCCATCAATGCAAAGAGTGTTGACAGGGGAATCCCTCCTGCCGAGTCATTGTTTTCTCCTGGTGGAAAAGACCGCATTTATTGCTAGTGGCTATACGATCCGCTAACGACAATCACATATACGATCCGGCAGGCTGGTTTCTAATGCTCTTGAAAAAGTCATCTTAGTGATGAAACCTATCGGGTTTCTTCACTTTATGTATTATCTTTAACCACTTCAATATCGGGCACTTACACCCCCTTCCTGCATAAGCCAATTTTCAGCTTTTAGTGCTGTCGCACTTTGAATGACAATTGCGCGGTCATGCAACACTGTACCCAAACAGAATTTTTATCATTTTGTTCCCACAAATAGAGCTTTCTTTTGGTGGTATTTGATCACTTCTGCATTTTTTATTTTTTGCTAATGAAATAAAAAAAGACCGTTTTTTTTATTTTTAAAGATTTTCTTTTGTTTCTGTTAGAAAATTTTGTAAATAAGTACGTTTTCTCCTTCACTGATGGGCACTGATAAGGCAGCACTGACGGGCACTGATAAGGTGGCACCAATGAGGTGGCACTGATGGGCACTAATAAGCGGCAATGATGGGCACTGGTAGGCGGCACTGATGGGCACTGGTAGGCGGCACTGATGGGTGGCACTGATATGCAGAACTGATGGGCATTGATAGGCGGCACTGATAGACACTCATGGGTGGCACTGGTGGGCACTGAAAGGCTGCACTGATGGGTACTTATGGGTGGCACTGATAGGTGGCACTGCTGGGAACTGATAGGCGGCACTGCTGGGCACTGATTTGTGGCACTGATAGGCATCCCTGGTGGCACTGGCAGGCATTGTGGATGGGCACTGATTGGCAGCTGCCTGGGCATTGATTGGCAGCTGCCTGGGCACTGATTGGCATATCCCTGGTGGTCTAGGGTGGCATACCTGGTGGTCCAGTGTGGGTGGCCATCCCTGGTGGTCCTGGCGGCATGCTGGTGGTCCTGGGCTGGCATCCGAGGGGGGGCTGCGCTGATAAACAATCAGCACAGACCCCCCGTCAGGAGAGCAGCCTATCAGCTCTCCTCTACTCGCGTGAGTCAGACGCGAGTGAGGAAAAGCCGATTAACGGCTCTTCCTGATTACACTGTAATCAGCTGTGATTGGACGCGGCTGATCACGTGGTAAAGAGCCTCGGTCAGACTGACACACCGCACCACTGATCGCCGCGATGCGCGCCCCCACGGGCGCGCAGCGGCTGTTATCCTGCTGGACGTCATATGACGCCCAGTCAGGATAACTGAACCACTGCCCGGCCGTCATTCTGCTATGGGCCGGGCAGGAAGTGGTTAAACAGTCACTATAGTGACTTAAATCATACAAGCAACATAAACAAATAGTGTTCTACCCAACGCATTTCATCACTAAGGTGACTTTTTCTAGAGCTCTTGAAAAAGTCACCTTAGTGATGAAAACCATCCGGTGGAACGCTGCTTGTTTTTCCTCCTTTTATAATTTTATTCTGTACTCAATAAACAGTTTGGGCGAGACAGTAATATTCTCTTACTATCTTGCCCAGTAGGGACCATCCTTTTCTCTTGCACAGCCTGCAGACTATACAGGTATACTAAATGAGTGCAGAGGAGTTAATTGTTTTGGAAATACTTGGGGGACTCAGTCAGTGGGAGTACCATTAGACTGCATCATACCAGTGACAACAGATCAGAAAAGTGCTGGTGCACCAACTGTATATTATTTGTGCACATGGATAGGAGCTATCAGACCACCTTTGAGGATCTATTAGTGTTATCTGTTAGTGAGATTTATATATTTTATTTTAACTTACAGTGGATTCACACTATTTGGACTATAGATAACAGAAGGACAACTTCTGTTCCTATTCATTTCCCTTTCACAACACCTGCACTAAGTCCTATATACGGAAGACTGCATTTTTTGACAAAGTTTAATTTAGGTGGCTTCTTTTTGTACAGAACTCTATACCCTTTGTTGTATTTATTTAATATCTAAATCTGATATGAAAAATCATACAAGAACGTATGCAATACCAGGGTGGATATAAGTCAATGATTTCTTTAAAAAAAAAAAATCTGATTTTTTTTTTATTTCAATAGATTTTTGGGGGATTTTGTCAAATTTATTTAAATACAATGGTTTTGGAGTAAAAATCTAAAGATAGTTTTCTATTTAAGATACATTAATAACTTGGTTTATTCAGCATGAAATGGAGCTTAGTTATGTAGCATGAGGCTGTATATTCTGCAATATTTACATTTTTGGTAAACTCATTCAATCAATCCAAGATCTGCAAGCTGAGATAACGTGCACTGCATTGATGCATTTAGACAATTTCACAGTAACCATGAAATAAACCAAAGTTCAGAAATATTCCTTTATCCCATTGTTTTGCAAGTCTATGTACACTACAAACTGTATGATTGAATCGGTTCTGATATTGCTGTTTTACTAACCTGACAGCTTATTATTCTAAATAGGAAGCTTTCATTTTGTTTGCAAATATTAAAGATTCTAACTACCAGCAAGAACATGACATTTAAAGAGCACCTGTCATTTCAGATCCATCATGGCAGCGCCTGTTAGCGGGCATCCACTCACCTGCTGCCGCCACATCCCTCACCTTGTTGTGTCACTACTGCTTCACCAGCCATCCCATTAAAGTGAATGGGACTGTCGGTGAGTCAACAGCGGGTCAGAGGAGGAGCTTCTGCGGGAGAGAGATGACAGTTTCTCTTTAAAAATTATGATTTACATTGAGTTGATTTAAATCAAGCCTTTTTACTAGTGATTTAAATTGTGATTTAAATCGACTTGATTTAAATCAAATCCACCCTGTGTAATACTGAAGCTCATCATACTCATTACAATATTTGTGCAATCAACTTTAGATTTACCAAAACTATGAAGATTGTATGATAAAATTGTAACGTGTGTGGTGAGCTTTAGCAAAGACTCAATAGTTAATATATTATCTGTTACACAAGCTCAGCAAAGGTTTTGTCGTTGCTTTACACATCCAGTGGATGGTGCAGTTATCTATTGTCATGTTATTTTCATGGATAGAAATCTGCAGATATCTTGCTTCTCTGCATGTTGTAATTTAATTGTACAAACTCGATACAATCACCTATAGATTTAACAAAAACTGTTCTAAATATAAGAGTCTACCTAAACACTCCATTTAATCTCCATCTTATATTGTATGTAGACCCTTCTACTAAATACTTGTTGCTAGATATAAAGGAGAAAAGGATATTTTATTCCTTAATCAATCACGGTTTAATTACTGAACATCACTATACTTACAGTGAGATCTTTCTTTGATCCAACCAGGAAAATCAGCGCAGAGGAAGGATCGTTTTCTTTCAATGCATCCTGAAGCCATTGCCTATTAAATAATGTAATACCTTAAATTACTCACTATTCTATAATAGAATACATTGTACTATACTATACATGTCTTACAAAATGGACTTACTTTGTGTGTTCTAGAGATGAAATATCTGACAGATCAAAGGCTATGATAATTGCTGAAAGATAATAAATCAAAGATTAAAATTCAGAGGTTTCAAACCACAAAGACCTCCCTCTCATCATCTACATTACAAGGGGCATTGCTTTGTAGTCCACAGCAAATAGCTGGGAAGGCTGATAACATTGTCTGACATTTCAGTTCAGTGCACATGAAGTTACAAGGACAAGCTCAGGATTTTTCAGTACTTATTGTGAGAGGGAAATTTGCGCCAAACAATAATTTGTAAAACAATACCTAATATGTGCAGCTGCTCCCCAAAAAACAATGAAATAATAAACACTGTGCAATTGGACAAACGGGTGGTAGGGGGCGCTTGTGTAATTATAATATGTACCTTATTTAAAAGAGGAAGTAAACCCGTTTTTGTTTTTCCTGCAAAAAAAAACCCTGCAAGAGAAAGGCATAATGAGCTAGTATGCATAGCATACTAGCTCATTATGTGGCACTTACCTGAGATCGAAGCCCCCGAATCGCTCATCGTTCCCCTCCGCCGCCATGTCACCTCCGAGCGTCTTCCGTTGTGACTGGCCGGAGTGGCGATGACGTCACTCCTGCTCATGCGCGCGGGACCGGCAGATCCCTGCGCATGCGTGAGGTTCCGGCATTATCCCATTCAGAAAACCGGCACACTCAGTGCGCCTGCGCCGTTGTCTACGGCGCGCATGCGCCGTAGACAACAGTGCAGTGTTTTCTGCAAATATCTCCTTAACCGTGTAGGTTAAGGAGATATTTCTTGCACCTACAGGTAAGCCTTAATCTAGGCTTACCTGTAGGTGCAAGTTGTCAGAGTGGGTTTACAACCACTTTAAAGACCATATAATATGGAATAAAGAAACGTGCAATAAAAGCGCAATAAGGTTACTAATAAATGCCTGAAAGTGCTATAAACTGAACCATTTAAACATAAAGTGCAACAATAAATTTGACAATCTGGAATAATTCATAATTAAAGAGTGAAAAAGTGATAAAGTCCATAACATATATTATTAATTCTTAAATCATGATAGCAGAGGAGAATTCCTTCACCGTTAGCATGAAACAATACCAAAAAGTGCTCAGATATGAAAACTGCTCACCAGATGGATATGACCTCTTTACTTAAAAAGACAGTTTAATGCACTGTAGGGAAATCCTATTGGATACCCTAATGCTGGCCATACACTATACGAGCGCAAACGATGGTGCCATCATGTAATGACCGATAAATCGTTCAGAGGACATAAATAAAAAAAATAATTGGTTTGTTTTTTTACATATACCTAGTGCAGACAGTTCGGATGGAAAACACATTAACCTTTCAATTTATCGTTCGTTCGGCAGAAAATTTCCAAACTTGTGCTTCGTTTTTTCGGCACAAAAATGTCCCAACGATTATCGATTTTGTGCCCATTAACTGGCGGAAAACTGAACAAACTGTCGAAATGACCGAATTTCAGCCGATTTTTCATATTTTGTATGGCCAGCATTAGTAAATGGATAAATCCTCTGTGCTGTATCCTCCTCTCCTCCAAGTTATCTCATAAGGAAACAAAGGGACAATCCATTGTGCAATACTGTATTTTTATTTAAAAGTAATACAAACAAAAAGCAGGGGTGCCTGCTTACATTATTAGGTCCCTTAGCCTGGCACTGAGGATAGCCTTCAATAATTGCAATATGGAAGCTGCTTACCGCTGGGCTCAAGTCCAAAGCTGGCGTGCATTCCACTCGTGCATGGGAGAAAACTAGAAGCTGGGATCCGGAAGTGACGTGACCGGAAACGCCTCAACGTACGTTTTGTAAAAATGACTTCATCAGGAAGCGTCTTCCCGATGACGTAACTTTTACGAAAACGTACGTAGAGGCGCTTGCGGTAATTTGCAGAATAGATACACAAACCGCGGTTGCCCCTGATCTCAAGCTGGAGAGCAGGGGCGACTGCAGTTCGTGTATCTATGATATTGCAGTGGCTATTAAAAGGCAATACAGCAATATATTGATTCCATTACTACAAGGTTATGGGCGCCACTGCAATAATCTCTATGTATACTTGGTCCTTTTATGCCCTGGGTGGCCGTGCACGCCCCCCCCCCCCTGCCATCCTTTGCAGACTGGCTTGGTGCCCTCATTTGGTGCTCCTCAGAGCTGTGTGAATATTGGTGGTCCTAAATAATCCCCTGAAGAAGCCAATGCTGGTGAAACATGTTGGGATATAACATCTACTACTGACCAACTCTGTCTCATGGACACCAGCGACTAGTAAAAATATATCTTTGAATATGCTCTGTCAATCATTTTATTGAACCTTATTTCTATGTTGATGGTTTTATGTAATAATAAAAATTCAAATTTTACTATATATGTACATTTCTTTATTTGAGCACCGCCATAATCCCAATTTCCTGCCGCCATCAATTTTTTATTTTTAATGCAATATGTTTTTATGCTGAACATAAAGGACATATACCTATGTGCCTAAATGTAACTACAAGGCATATTTATGAAGGATTAGATAGTACACTTGCAGGGAAAAATTCAACGGGTAAAAAAAACATCCTGACATTCCCCACCAACAACTGTTTTTTTAGTAGGGAAAGGTGCTTATATTAATATTTATTCCGTTTATAAATAAGGAGTGCTGTATTCCGTGCAAATTCACCAATCATTGATTAGACGTATTAACATAAAAACTGCCAGGCTGAGATGGCGAATTATTGCATTTAATAATTAATATACAATGATTGCCTATTGGGAGCTCTGAACCTTTGCTTTTAACACAAGTTTAACACTTGTAGGGTTACATTTTTCATATGAGGTATGTGGGTTGGTATTCCCATGAAAGATGATAGAAAGTGTACAGTGTCCTGGCATGTTGTCACCTGCCCACATGGTAGAGGAGTGAAGGGGATCCTGGCACTGCAACAGTTTTACATGCACAGTGACCTCTAGGGAGGCAAATGTGTCATTGAAAGTTTCTCTTAGATTTCAAATGTTTGCTGCTTTAAATCATTTCATAGTTAACAGAAATGTTTTCAATATGTCAGGAGATTTCCATAGATGATGCTATGATGCAACTAAAAAAGACAGCAAAGTAAAACCTTAAAGGCTCTTTCACATGGGTGGCAGGAGGAGGGTAAAAACAGGTGGCTGAGACACATTTTACTGGCCCCCAACTGCCCACCAAAATTCTATTATTACAGCCTGACAGAGCTGTACACATGCTGTGGCCATTGCATTTTTAATTCGGGCAGCAGAGTTACACAGAGGGCAAAGCCTGTCAACTCGTAGTTGCAGCATGGTCCCATAATATAAAATTGCTGTTCAGCAATTGAAAAAAGAAAAAAAAAATCTAAATCTCAACCACTCTCTGCAAAGTGATCCACCACAGATTGCTTTTTTAGAAGGTGGTAAGCACTGCGGCCGGTCTGAAAGAGACCTAAGTTAAATCTTTTTATATTTGCATGAAGTACAAACAAAAAACACACCAATGCACAGTTGACAATACTAACAAACAACACCGCCATTAAACAGGTCTCTAATGCATACCTTGAGCACCTCTGTAGTATGTGGAGGCAATACACTTAAACCTCTCTTGCCCTGCCGTGTCCCATCTAATAGGAAAAAATATATATAAAAAAAAATGACAAAGCACCATGAAAATAAAGGGACTCCCCATATACTGTATTTATCGGCGTATAACACGCACCCCAAGTTTAGGTAAGAATTTTAAGGAAAATAACTTTTTAGAAGGGAAGTTTAAGGATAAAAACTTACATTTAAATGCCCATCAATGCAGCCTTATCAGTGTCCATCTGCAGCCTTGCCTAGTGTCATTGCAGCCTTGCCCAGTGTCATTGCAGCCTTGCCCAGTGTCATCTGCAGCCTTGCCCAGTGTCATCTGCAGCCTTGCCCAGTGTCATCTGCAGCCTTGCCCAGTGTCATTGCAGCCTTGCCCAGTGTCATCTGCAGCCTTGCCCAGTGTCATTGCAGCCTTGCCCAGTGTCATTGCAGCCTTGCCCAGTGTCATTGCAGCCTTGCCCAGTGTCATCTGCAGCCTTGCCCAGTGTCATTGCAGCCTTGCCCAGTGTCATTGCAGCCTTGCCCAGTGTCATCTGCAGCCTTGCCCAGTGTCATTGCAGCCTTGCCCAGTGTCATTGCAGCCTTGCCCAGTGTCATCTGCAGCCTTGCCCAGTGTCATCTGCAGCCTTGCCCAGTGTCATTGCAGCCTTGCCCAGTGTCATCTGCAGCCTTGCCCAGTGTCATTGCAGCCTTGCCCAGTGTCATTGCAGCCTTGCCCAGTGTCATTGCAGCCTTGCCCAGTGTCATCTGCAGCCTTGCCCAGTGTCATCTGCAGCCTTGCCCAGTGTCATCTGCAGCCTTGCCCAGTGTCATTGCAGCCTTGCCCAGTGTCATTGCAGCCTTGCCCAGTGTCATTGCAGCCTTCCCCAGTGTGATTGCAGTCTTGCCCAGGGTCATTGCAGCCTTGCCCAGTGTCATTGCAGCCTTGACCAGTGTCATTGCAGCCTTCCCCAGTGTGATTGCAGTCTTGCCCAAGGTCATTGCAGCCTTGCCCAGTGTCATTGCAGCCTTGCCCAGTGTCATTGCAGCCTTCCCCAGTGTCATTGCAGCCTTGCCCTGTGTGATTGCAGCATGATCGTTTAAAATTACCGCCACGGCGCCGATATAGACAGATGTCCTGTGTACTCGGCTCCTCTCGCAGTCCCGCCCAGTCCCGCCCCTTGGCCAGGCTCCTATGATGGACATAACACAGGTCCAATGGCGGGACTGGGCGTGACTGCGATCGGAGCCGAGCCTAGCCGAGTACACAGTATACTCGGCTATGCGTATATCGGAGGTGCGCGCTCCTCTTCCCCTCACAGACAGTGAGGATCGGTGTATAACACGCACCCACAATTTTCCCCTGATTTTCAGGGGAAAAAGTGCGTGTTATACGCCGATAAATCCGGTATGTCCTTTTCCATACAATACAGCTCACTGTCATTAATTATGACAACTACAGTACAATTATGTACAATAAAAAAAAATATGTACAATACAAATAAAGGGACTTCCCATATGTGTCATTTTCCATACAATACAGCTTACTGCCATTAATTATGAAAACTATAGTACAATATAGACAGGTCTCCCCCTCTTTACCAACCACTCATTTTATTGCTTCAGGTGAAAACTGAACTTTTCAAAAATGAAATCCCCCAGTGAGCATTATAATGTCTGAATAATTGGACAATTAGGGACTCAAAGGTCTAATCTGGCAATAATATCTAAATAGTAGCTAAATAAAATGTGGTCATTTTAGATTTTAGGGTTTAATAGTTGGTAATTAGGGGCAAATTCATATATGTTTTCACACAAGATTCAAGTAACTTTCACACAAGATTCACACATTTTGAGAGAGGAAGGTTAAAGCCTCTTCTCTTTTACACCCAAGGAAGCTGCCATCTTAGCCTATGTTTTTTCTGCAGTTGCCATGATGCTGCACATGTGATCAGTTATGACACCAGCCATTTGATGGCTTAACAGTTCAGGCGATAGAACAAGCAACTGTGACAGTTATTATTCACAACATGCGTTGAATGTAACTGTTTTGGGAAACAGTAAAATTAATGGGTTTAGTTCCGCTTTAAAGGAGAACCTTTACCTTTTGTAACATATTACATATTACACTCGTATTTAGGGTGTAACATGTAACATGTTACTGTTCAGCAGCTGACCTTTCCCCCGATCCCATCCCCCCTGCCCATGACAGCAGGCGGGGCTTTCTCTTTGTGCACCCCCACATAGCTGCATAATCCATTCACAGCAATCTGTGAATGAATGAGTGAACTACAAGGCTTGTCTTCCACCGCGGCAGACAGCTTGTAATCCTCAAAGAACTAGGAGGGTGTTGCTGAGCGCCCTCTTTGTTCATTGACTCTTCCTAGTAACTGTCTGCCTGTATGGCAGATGTCTGTAGTAGAGTAACATTGCACCAATTATCCACTGATCACGGGTGCCATGCTTTGCAGGGTGCACTTAAAAAAATAATTTCAAATTTTTCTTTCCTGAAAAATCAGGAAGGGGAAAGATGCACACCACAAGCTCGGCTCTCTGATGTAGGATGCAGAGATATGAGCTAAACCATTTACCCTCGGGTCTGCGTTTTAGGCCGGAACCTCAGCTTCTCCTATGGAGGATGATTGCCACTGTCACTGACAGGGACACTTAGCTTCCAGTAACACGAGTTCCACACCAAGAAAAGTCCAACACTGTTTTATTGACTTGAAACTGGTTGACTTTTAAAAGAACAGACAGGGTGTGGGAAAGAGTAGGTCCAGGCACAACTGATGAATTAAAGTTACTCCTGTTCCGTTTAGTGCAAACAGGCTTGGCGCACGGTCGCTGCCACCGACCGTGAATTTGGTCACTGCCACTGACCTGGGTGAACGTTGAGGCCTCTGCCACAGGCCTTGGATGAGGCCTGCCACTGACCTGAGGAAGATGGGTCCCTGCCACAGACCATGAGAACATAAAGTACCTTCTTTAGAACAAATGACCCCTGTCAGAGAAAGGCATCCATCCGGACGGTCACCAGAGGCCTCCACCGGCACCAGCAAATGCTGCGCTGGCTCTACGGGGAGGTCACGTCTCCGGTCCCTTACGCCCAGGATTCAGGCACCCAATACCGGGGGAACCTTAGGAATGCTTCGCCCTCGCGGGACCCAGTCGAAGGTACTGGGCCCCAGGCCTCCTGGTATAGTACCTCACCCCAGGCTGAAGGTGCCTGGGATGGAACTCGACTCCACGCGCCTAGGCCAAGGGCGCCTGGGCACAGACGAACCGCAGCAGCCCCCAGGCCGAAGGTGCCTGGGGAATGGACCTCGTGCGCAAGATGTCTGCCCCCTTTATATCCCCTCCCAGCAGGCACGGTGGGTCCCCCCCCCCCCCCCGCCGCACTACTGCCGCGAGAGGACAAAAAGGGCACGGCTCTAGAATGGTAGTTCAACCCCGGTCCCAGGTGACAGCGCCACCTAGGGACCGCAGGGAACATGACACCATTCATACCTCCCACACTCCAAAGTGTCCATAAATCCCTAAAATTGAACGTATCTGAGCCATCTATTGCCCAGATACACCCCACTAAATTTAACACCCGCTACACATTGATCAATCAACTTGGGTGCATTCAGCCTGCCCATACATTGATCAATCAACTTGGGTGCATTCAGCCTACCCATACATTGATCAATCAACTTGGGTGCATTCATCCTGCCCATACATTGATCAATCAACTTGGGTGCATTCAGCCTGCCCATACATTGATCAATCAACTTGGGTGCATTCAGCCTGCCCATACATTGATCAATTAACTTGGGTGCATTCATCCTGCCCATACATTGATCAATCAACTTGGGTGCATTCAGCCTGCCCATACATTGATCAATCAACTTGGGTGCATTCAGCCTGCCCATACATTGATCAATCAACTTGGGTGCATTCATCCTGCCCATACATTGATTAATCAACTTGGGTGCATTCAGCCTGCCCATACATTGATCAATCAACTTGGGTGCATTCAGCCTGCCCATACATTGATCAATCAACTTGGGTGCATTCATCCTGCCCATACATGGTTCAAATCACGGAAGATCTCTGCTGAACCGGCCGAGATTCAAACGGTCTGTGGCCGGCTTAAGCCTTTAAGTGTCGAAGAAGACTCTGTCCTGAGAGAATAATGGGGATTTCATCGCTGGCCTCTTTCTGAAAATGCAAGTTTCTTGGCTGTCTATAACTTCAGAAATTTTGAGACACAGACCCCAAAGAAGAATGCTGTAAAAGAGTGCCAGAATTCTTTATCTCCAAACTTGTTTCTGGTCAATGACTCAGAAAGCATTAAAGCCAAATCATCAGCATGACAGCCAGGCAGCTAAAAACAGTTTACAATGGAAAGTTATCATTGACAGCTACTTTAGGTTTTGAGTTAAGCAGGAGATTAAATGCTAGGGGCTCACTTTAAAGTGATTGTAAAGGCTTGTGTTTTTTAAAATAACAAACATGTTATACTTACCTCCTCTGTGCAGTTGGATTTGCAAAGAGTAGCCCAGATCCTCTTCTTCTCAGGTCCCTATTTGCTGCTCCTAGCCCCTCTCTCTTTTGAGTGTCCCACAGCCAGCAGCTTGCTACAGGGGGCACCCAAGCCGAGTCAGAGCTCCGTGTATCCATTCAGACACAGAGCCCCCAACCTGGCCCCGCCCCCTCTCTCCCCTGATTGGCTGACTGACTTTGATAGACAGCAGTGGGAGCCGATGGTGCCGCTTCTCAGTCTCAGCTAATCAGGAGGAGTGTCCTGGATGGCTGAGGGGATCGTAGACATCGCTGGAGACAGAAGGAGATCAGGTAGGTATATGGGAGGTGCTGGGGAGGCTGCTACACACAGAGCCTTTACAGCTTCTTTAAGAGCTCTTTCACACAGGCATTGAATTCTACCGCAGCCTAATGCACATGAATGCACCTAGTTAAGCAGCGTTTTGGATGCACTGCACATGCATTCATGTTGCATCAAGCAAAGCCCCTGAATGCCCTGTGAGATGTGTTTTATTTTTATTTGCACAAGGCTAAAATGGGAAATGATCCATTTTGATGCCTTGCAGCTTCACCGTAAATGCACTGTAAATGCCATAGGTGTGTTTACAGTGTGCTTAAGTCATGCTTGTAGTGTGTTTCTATAGAAATTAGTGGAGGCAGGCAGTGTTAATTTTGCCTCGCTGCAACGTGAGGCAACGCTAGCGCTCCCTATTTTAACAATTTTGAGTGGTGTTGACAGGCGGTCAGGAAAAGGCCCCTTTCACACTGGGGCGGGCATGTGCTGTGGTGGTATAGCGGTGCTATACTGTCATATTTACCGCGATATTCAGCCGCTAGCAGTGCGGTTTTAACCCCCGCTATCGGCCGAAAAAGGGTTAATACCGCCCGCAAACCGCGGCTACAGCGTCCCATTGAATTCAATGGGAAGGAGCGGTAAAGGAGCGGTATACACACCGCTTCTTCACCGTCCAAAGATGCGGCTTGCAGGAGATTTTTTTTTCTCCTGTCAGCGCATCGCCTCAGTGCGAAAGCCCTCGGGCTTTCACATTGAGAATGCTGGGGCAGGAGTATTTCAGGCGTTATTTATGGCTATTTTTAGCTCTAAAACGCCTGAAATACGCCCCAGTGTGAAAGGGGCCTTAGGCAGAGATATGCAATTAGCAGGCCTCCAGCTGTTGCAATCATCATGCCTTTGCCTCTGGGTGTCATGCTGGAGGTCTGCTAATTGCATATCCCTGTCCTAAGACCCTTTTCACATGGGACAGATCCGTGAACCTCCGCTTGCTCAGCGGGGATCGCTCCGCTGATCCCCACTGAGCCGGCGGATGACAGGGCGGTCCCTGCACACTGTTCAGGGACCGCCCTGTCAGATCTCCGCTCTCCCCTATGGGGGGATCGGATGAACACGGACTGTCTGTCCGTGTTCATCCGATCCGCTCTGCAGACGGATAGAAAAATAGGATTTTCCTCCGTAAGCAGAATCGGAGGATTGCGGACCCGGATGAGATCGGGTGTCGGCGGATGTTCACCCGCCGACACCCGTGATCTCATAGGGACCAATGTATGTCCCTTTTTCATTGGGAAACGGATGGATGAAAAAGCGGACATACGGTCCGCATGTGTGAAAGGGGCTTAAGGGTTCTGTTGCCTGTTAGATATTCAGGTAGGGTTAAGTGTTATTAATCTGCTTTAGTGTTGCAATTAGCAGACCTCCAGCTGTTGCAAAACTACAAGTCCCATCATGCCTCTGCCTCTGGGTGTCTTGCTTGTGGCTGTCAGAGTCTTGCTATGCCTCATGGTACTTGAAGTTCTGCAACAGCTGGAGGTCCGTTAATTGCATATCCCTGGCACTGTAGCAGATATCATTATTGAAATGTAGAGGAGCGCTCGAATTGCCACTTGGTCCCTCCGTCAGCAGACTCACACAGAGCCTGACTCTTGGCACTGAGCACAAATGTATGTGTTTACATCTGATCTTCTACAACCAGATGAAATACTTAAAATGTAAAGCGAAACAAGTTTTTCCCATATTTCCTATTACTTACAACTGTAAACTGAAGGGAACTCCCAGGATCTCAAACCTTTCCATTTCAAAATCCACCCCGATTGTCGCTTTGTAGTTTTTATCAAATACATCTTTACAGAACCTATAAAAAGTAACACAGGATAGATAAAGCCACCTAAAAAGTAACACAGGATAGATAAAGCCACCAAACAACAATATTAATTGACACAGCATTGGGTTAGGAATAATCCATTTGTTATTCCAACTTATTACATCAGGGTAACAGGGAACAATAAAACCTGCCAGAAGTTCTAACCCTTCCCCACCAAGTCCATAATAAAAAAAAAAAAGTTATGTGGAGTTCGGCTTGAAGGTGGCAATACAAAGGAAAAGCCAATATTTCAGAATTTAATTACCGGTAACAAGTTCCTGATGATGTTTTCTTAACCTTACATGCTGGACATTCACTCTTATTAATAGCTATGGGCCAGAAAAAAGCATAGCACTGCTGTATTGGCAGGCATAATAGAGAATGAATGAGCTGATAATTTTCCACTCAGCTTCAGCCATTTTGCTATTGTACCCAGTATAACTGCCTGTTTAGCACGGCACTGTACATAGGACTAGGATGCCATTTCCACCAAAATCTCGGCGAATTGGCCGGTTCAATAAAAACTGTCCGACATTCAACCCTTGTGTTTGGCAGCTGGTCTGACAGAAACCAATGGCTGAGAGCACTGACCAGAGTGTTCTGATTCTGGTGGAGGGGGGGCGTCCCCCTGTCAGAACACAACAGCTCAGTGGGGGAGATCGCTGTACTAACGTTGGATCCTTAGTACAGCAGCTCCAACCGGAGCTGACAGTTATTTTTCATTCAACCCGCTGGGTTGAGTGGAAAAAAAACTCATAGGGGTTGATTTACTAAGGGCAAAAACACTGTGCACTCCGCAAGAGCAGTTGCTCCAGAGCTTAGTAAATGAGCAAAAAACTCTGCTTACTTCCATCATCCAATCATGTACAAGCAAAAATGCTTTTTTATTTTATTTTCCTTGCACGTGATTGGGTACTCTTTGCAAAGTGAAGCCTTACCTCATTTACTAAGCTCTGGAGCAACTACACTTGCAGAGGGCAACTGCAAAGTGCACAGTCAATAGACTGTTAGTAAATCAACCCCATAGTGTGTACCAGGCTTTAGCTGTTAATCAAAACAGCCGAAGACTGGCACCCAAAAGAATCCACGGAGAAGATTGGATGGGATGCAAGTGACCTCACAGGCGTTGGATTGTTGGAACTAATGTACAGTAAGTATGTGAGCCTTTAGTTCTTCACTAACATGAATCAAATGTTTTTGCTTGCCATGTCTTTATTACAAGCAGAGCCATTGAGTGATTATTTCTGCATGAGAATGGCCAGCTTTAGTTTTACCCCAATAAGATACTCCTCATATTGTTAGGCTTTTATGTCCCCATTCTCTTACCTATTTATCATGCATGTCTTTCCCACTGAAAGGTCACCAACCACGATAACCTTGGAGATCCTAAATCTGCTGGAAATGAATGAGATATATATTCATATCAAAATACTGTAAAAAGAAATAATCATAAATTTGTGCATGTATTACAAAATCAGACCCTTGCAGACATGAAAAGTAGAAAACCCGGCTAGACCCTGTTTAGGCTTTACTAAGACTAAAGCAAGCTTGAAAGTCACCCAGATCAGCAGTAACTGGCCAAATTTCAATCCATCAATTGGCAGGCTGGTTGTGCTGAAGATGATTTATCGATTAACTTCAGTACAACCAAGCTGTCACATTTTTTTCATACGATCACACTCCTGGTGGCTATAGCCGTCAGCAGTGATCATTGTATCCTGATGGCGGAGAAACCTACCGCTGTATAAAATATATTAGCACAGCAGTAGGGATTCCCCCATCAACACTGACTGTTTTCAAGCGATTTTCTTTCCTTTAACCCATGGTTGAGGGAAAGAAAATTGCAGAATGTATGACCAGCCTAAGATTGAAACGTTATATCTGCCATGATTGATCTTACTTACAGGTGAGACACTTTCAATTCTCCCACAGCAGCTACTAACTGACTCCTGGGCCACACACAAGGCAAGTGAAATGAAGTTATAAGAAAACCTATACTGAGAGAATATGGAGGCTGGCACTGACCATTCTTATGAAAATGCTGATTGCATGGCTGTCAATGCTAGTCAGTGGTCTTCAATACCTTCTGATCTACTGTTCTAAACTAAGGCATGCATTTTTCTTTGCTCTGACGTCATTGGCTACATGCTTGTTTTCTGAAACAGTCACTCAAGAAAGTATTAAAGTCAAAGAATAGCCAGGTAGCCAGCATTTTCAAAAGGTGATTAGCAAAGGAGATCTCAGTATACAGAAACATTCAGGACAGGCTTCCTTCCAATGTGAGTGCCAGGGGCTGGATTGCCATAGAACTAGTATGTGGCCAGGGAGTGAGAGAGTGGCAGTTGCTATGGAACTCAAGCTTTTGTTTCTACAGATGAATCTAGACAATTTACCTTTACACCCCTTTCACACTGGGGAATTTTTTAGGCGCTTTTGGGATAAAAATAGCGCATGTAAAACACTTGAAAAACGCCTCCCCTGCAGCCCCAGTTTGAGAGCCCGAATGCTTTCACACTGGAGCGGTGCGCTTGCAGGACGTTAGAAAAAGTCCTGCAAGCAGCATCTTTCGGGCAGTGCGGGGGGGGGCAGGGGGGTATATACAGCGCTCCTGCGATTGAAATTAATGGGCACCGCTGCCAAAGCACCTGCAAAGCGCTTTGTGGGGGCTTTTAACCCTTTATTCGGCTGCTAGTGGGGGTTAAAAGCACCGCTAATGAGCCCCCCCCCCCCCCCGTCCCAGTGTGAAAGTAGCCTTAAAGTGGAACTAAAGGTCAAAAAATGTAAAATTTAAAACGGGCAGGGTTTTTATTGCAGGAGAGACACGTATTGGGGGAGATTTACTAAAACTAGAGCGTACATAATCGGGTGCAGCTCTGCATAGAAACCAATCAGCTTCCAGGCTTATTGTCAAAGCTTACACCTATAGATTATCTGCAGATTTTCTATGGTTAGATGAAAAAAGTGCAACAGATTTCATCCATGTACGCTAAACTGTGTGGATGGAGGAATCTCCCACTTTTTCCATCTGACCATAGAAAATCTGCAGATAATCTATAGGTGTATGGCCAGTCTTAGGCCCCTTCCACACTGAGGCGCTTTGCAGGCACTATTGCGCTAAAAATAGCGCCTGCAAAGCGCCCTAAAAAAGCTGCTACTTTGTATCCAGTGTGAAAGCCCGAGGGCTTTCACACTGGAGCGTTGCGCTTGCAGGAGGGTAAAAAAACTCCTGCAAGCCGCATCTTTGAGGCGCAATAGGAGCGGTAAAAATACCGCTCCTATAGCGCCCCTGCCCATTGAAATCAATGGGGTAGCGCCTCCAAAACTCCCGCAAAACGCTGCAAAGAGGCGTTATTGCGGGCGTTTTTAACCCTTTTTCGGCCGCTAGCGGGGGTTAAAATCACCCCGCTAGCGCCCGCAAATCATGGCAAAAACTACGGTACAGCGGCGCTAAAAATAGCGCCGCTATACCGCCAGCGCATCCAGCGCTTCAGTGTGAAAGTAGCCTTAGGCCGGGTTCACACTTGTGCGACACGACAGCCGTCCTACTTTGGATCCGACTTTGCCCTGCGACATGAAGCCGACATATGTCCGACTTTCAATGAACAGGGATCCGACTTGGATCCCCGCCAATACCAGGCAGTGTGTTTGGTATGAATCCTGAGCGGGAACTCCAGGCCAAATTTTAAATAAAAAACCGGCATGGGTTCCCTCTCCAGGGGCATACCAGGCCCTTGGGTCTGGTATGGATTTTAAGGGGAACCCCTACGCTGAAAAAACGGCGTGGGGGTCCCCCCAAAATCCAAACCAGACCCTTATCCGAGCACGCAACCTGGCAGGCCGCAGGGGAAGATTAAATTGTTGATGAGCGAATAGCCAGCATTACAGCGGGAGGAAGCGACGCGTCAACATCGAGAAGGAGAAGAGGGAAGAAGACGCCGACGGCGACGGGAAGACCGGCCCCTCCACTAGCAAAAGAGCTGGAAGAAGATAGTGGAGGGTCCGGCAGAAGGAAGAAAGAAAGAACCGGAGAGCGAGGGAAGAAGGCGACGGAGAAGACCGGGCCCCGCTAGCAAAAGAGCTGGAAGAAGATAGTGGAGGCCCGGCAGAAGGAAGGAAGAACCGGAGAGCGCAGAGACGACACCGGAGACCCCTGAAGAAGGAAGAGACCCCCGAAGTCGGAAGAAGACCCCGGAGCTGTGCAATAAATTGCTTTAAAAAGCTGTGTGTGTTTTTTTATTGCCATTTTTTTCCACCAGGTGAATGGGTAGGGGTACGATGTACCCCATACTCATTCACATAGGGTGGGGGGTCGGCATCTGGGGGCCCCCCCATTAAAGGGGGGCTCCCGGATTCCGATAAGCCCCCCGCCCGCAGACCCCGACAACCAATGGCCAGGGTTGTCGGGAAGAGGCCCTGTCCTCATCAACATGGGGGCAGGGTGCTTTGGGGTGGGGGGGCCGCAGGGGGACGAAAGAGCGCCCCCCCTCCCTCCTGAAAAATGGTACGATTCAGGAGGGAGGGGGCGCTCTCTCGTCCCCCCTCTTCCCCTGCGGCCTGCCAGGTTGTGTGCTCGGATAAGGGTCTGGTTTGGATTTTGGGGGAACCCCCACGCCGTTTTTTCAGCGTAGGGGTTCCCCTTAAAATCCATACCAGACCCAAGGGCCTGGTATGCTCTTGGAGGGGGAACCCATGCCGGTTTTTTATTTAAAATTTGGCCTGGAGTTCCCCCTCAAGAGCAGCAGAGCACAAGTCACATGCCAAAGTCGGATCATGCAAGACTGCGGTCCGACTTTGATCCGACTTCAATGATAGTCAATGGGCTGAAGTCGGATCAAAGTCGGACCAAAGTAGTACAGGGAGCATTTTCAAAGTCGGACAGACATGTGTCGGACCAGTTAAGACGGCTCCCATAGGGAAACTTTGATTTTCACATGTCATGCGACATGAGCTCCCAATGTCGGAGCGTTTGTCGCACCAGTGTGAACCCGGCCTTACTGAACAAGTTAGAAGCTGATTAGCTACCATGCACAGCTGCACCAGATTCTGAGTTCTCCAGTTTAGGTTAATCTCCCCCATGTCTCTTTAGCAATGAAGTAAACACCTGCCTAATTGCAATCCTCTGTGGAATGTACACTGAGCTGCACATGCGCAGCTTGATTTACATTCCGGCAAACTGCCATTGTGCTGGGTTACCTGCACTGCCACATATGAACAGTAGTGATGTCATCCTGCGCTGGCCAAATAAAACAGTTGAAGATCGGCACCTGGTAGAACCCAAGGGGAAGATGCCAGTGCCAGTGAGGGACCTTAGGGGTGTTGGACCTAAGGTAAATATGTAGGCCTGTTGATGGGGCACCATTCCTTCCACAGATACCAATGATGGGGCAGCATTTTTCCCACAGACACTAATGATGGGATACCATTCCTCCCAGGGATACCAATGATAGGGAACCGTTCCTCTCACAGATACCAATGATGGGGCATTACTCCTCCTATAGACACCAGTGACAGGGCACTATTCCTACCTTAAATACCAATAATGGGGCACCACTCCTTCCACTGATACCAACAACAGGGCACTAGTTCTTCCACTAAAATCAATAATAGGGAACCCTTCCTCTCATAGATACCAATGATGGGGCACTTTTCCTCTCATAGACACCAGTGACACCGTTCCTACCTTAAATACCAATAATTGGGGAACCATTCCTTCCACTGATACTAAAAATAGGGTGCTATTTCTTCCACTAAAACCAATGATGGGGCACTGTTTGCTCTCACCGACACCACAATGTTTTCTAATCCCACTGGCTGCAGTCTGGCCCCTATAAAGCCTCAAGAACAGTAAACTTGCCCTTTGTTCATAAAGTTTGGAGACCCCTGCTATATACTATAAAACACAAAAGTAAAAATGCCAGAAAGGTAAAAGACTGCAAGTTACAAATGCAAATGATCTATTTCAAACAGGGGCAGAAGATGGAAAATACTATTTTCAAGGTGCAAAATGATTGAGGTCCTGCAAAACAGCTTGTTTGGCATTTAAGAGGTTAAACAGAGTGTTTTGGCGCAGGAAGTGAGGCGAGGCGCAGGAGGTGGCAGCAGCAAACTGCTGTCTCTATGGAAAAGGTGACGCTACTGAAGAACATTAATTGAAAGGCAGAGGCCTCTCTGAACAGATGGGGTAACCACACGAAATAGGCAGCCAGCCCAGGGAGGATGTTTGGAATTAAGGAGAGTCTGGGTGTGAAGGAATGAACATTGGAGACGGAGAACATGAACTTGTGAAGAAAAGCAAAACCAAGCCCAAAAATGATAACATTTCATTTATATATTTAGAACATTGGTCTCATCTCAGTAGGCCTATCTGGGATTATGGTATACAGAGGTTTATGGTATACAGAGTGCACAGTATGTAGAGAGTTTGAATATTTACTAAAACAAGCTCCAGAAAGAGAAGACATATTTTTATGGTGATCACATCTGACTGAAGCCAGACACGACCAGACAACTATCATTTTTACAAGCAGGCTAGAGATACAAGCCCCCATATTTTTCTCAAGCAAAACTCCAGGAACAAAATGTTTCTATTAAATGTTCCTCAATAGCCAAAAAGAATATAAATTTATTTATGTGTACAAAATGCCTTTGCAAACCCTGATATTACCTTATAAAAGTAGCAATTACATCACAACCAGGTTGAGCATAGCCTGTGCAGAAAGTTGTAGGAGGGACCCAGTAGGCCAGCCTACTACAGGCAATCTGCAAAGAATGAAATAAGGGGGCGGATACAAGACCAGTCACCCTGCTCAAGAAGAGAGAACAGCAGTGACTGGTCTTTATCAAATGCAAGAAACTGCTGCCTTACACAAGAGTTGATAACTAGGATTGCCCATTAGCCATAATATCTCTCAGTACACTCAGGGAACCTTAAAAAAGGTGCGGCATAGGGATTTTTGCACACTACACACAGTTTCTTGTATTCTAATGTATATTACCCAAGACTGCTTATGGTAAAGATATAATAATTTAAAGTATCCCTAAAATTGTAAGTCTCTTACACAAACTCCCCAGGCACTTTTAAGCGCGTAAGAACCGCCCCACATACATATACTGCGGCAGGGCGGCCTTTAAGCTCCAAATCACGTACCTGTACGTGATTTCTTCTTCCTGGTCAGGGGCGCCTGCACGCGCGTGTGGCCAGAGACCTGCTCCCTTTGTGCCTGGAAACCCCGGAAACCCCGCAATCATTTGGAAAGAGGCAAAACGGCAGTCTGCCTATGTAAACAAGGCAGACTCCCGTTCTGCCAGAGAAATTAGAAAATTTAGATCTTGGGTTTCTGCTAAGCAGAAACACGGATCTCTGTTTTTCTTTAGTCAAAGTTAGAAAGCACCCCCTAGGGTCACATTTAACCCTTTTATTGCCCTTGACATTAACCCCTTCCCTGCCAGTGTCATTAGTACAGTAACAGTGCATTTTTTTTAGCACTCATCACTGTATTGGCGTCACTGGTCCCCAAAAAGTGTCACATAAGCGTATATTGATTGGTTTGTATGAAAGTTATAGCGTCTACAAACTATGGTATATATATATATATATATTGTTATTTTTTAGTAATAGCGGTGAGCAGCGACTTATAATGGGACTACATTAATGGGGCTAATACTATACACTGTCACTTTACTAATGACACTGGCTGGGAAGGGGTTAACATCTAGGGCGATCAAGGGGTTAAATGTGTGCCTAACAATAAGTAATGTGTGCTGCATTAACTAAAGATCTCTTTGTTTCTTATCCCTGCTTTGCATGAATCATTGGTCAGGACTTGCTGACAGACTCCGGCTGTGTACAATGACAGCGGGTGTCGGTGGGGAGGGCACACATGTGTGCGACGTACGGGTACATAGCTTTGCCTGCACGGGCCGCCCAGTCTGCGAGGGGTTAATGTGATACTTACGTAAGCAAGTTTAAATAAACTCAACAGTGGAAAAAAAAACAGAACAGTTATTTGGAAAGATGCTGGGTGTATCTTTTTTGTGTCTGTTCCCTACTACCGTACTTACTATTAATCTTGAACCACTGATCAATATTAGGATAGGAGTTGTCTATCTATAAAATGTCCAAGGCACGTGCTGAGTAGTGTGTATTTGATGGGCACTGGTTTGTATGTCATGGGTGCAGAGTGGATTGTAGACAGCAGTCTACCGGTATTTACCGTATATACTCGAGTATAAGCCGACCCGAATATAAGCCGAGGCACCTAATTTTACCACAAAAAATGGGAAAACGTATTGACTCGAGTATAAGCCTAGGGTGTCCATCTGCATGCCTCACTTTGCCTCACTGTGTCCATGCCTCACTGTGTCCATGTCCATGCCTCACTGTGTCCATGTCCATGCCTCACTGTGTCCATGACTAGACTAACGTTTAACATTGGAGTCTATGGAAGGGGTGCCCGGCTTTGAAAAAAAAAATCGGTGCTCCCCGGCCGAAGGTCCATTAGACAAAAAACTTTGCACACTTATACAGGAAAACTAGGGCTACATGTGTGCCATGTTTGGGGTCCAGGGGACCTACGACCGGCCGGTACCGGGTCCCCAAATTCACCAGAGAAATTACCGTTTAACATAGGAGTCTATGGAAGGGGTGCCCGGCTTTGAAAAATCGGTGCTCCCCGGCTGTAGGTCCCCCGGACAACAAACTTTGCACACTTGTAGAGGTAGAGTGGGGCTATATGTTTGGGGTCCAGGGAACCTATGGTTGGCCGGTAGCGGGTCCCCAAAGTCCGGGAGATCAGGCGCAAAAAGGTGACTCGAGTATAAGCCGAGGGGGGCATTTTCAGCACACAAAAAAATATGCTAAAAAACTCGGCTTATACCCGAGTATATACGGTATATATGATGAATAACTCACTAATACAGTTTATGTGTTGTTGTTTTTTTTGGGGGGGGTTCGGTTTTCCTTCCACAATCCAAATAAAAACTGGAAGTTTAACTGGATTCTTCCAAGAAATGTCCTTAATTGTTCTTTCATGATAAAAATAGGGACAATAGACTCTTTTGGGGCACTGATGTAATGGCTCCATGTACTCTGTTATGTATTAAGCAACAAGTACAGCAACACAGGAAATGAATACATCATAACTTATGCGGTTAGCGTAGAATTTGAGGCCCTGCCAGTGAATGAACTGGGGAAGGCCTGTGAGTTCAGAGAAGGGAGAAACATTTGGCAGATTCAGATACAGCAAATAAGAGCAAACAGTAAGATGAAAGCATTTGGTGAAGAAGGGGAATGACAAGCCATCTGGTGAAAGGGAGCTAAACGCTTCTACTAGCCTGTCTTCCTCAGTTGCTCCCACATCACAGATAGGCCAATTCGGTTTCCTTTGGTGTCAGCATTAGTAACATTTCCAGTCGGTGATTTGGAGGTTGGGGGGTGCATCCTAATCATATGACGATGTGTAAAATACTCAGATATATACAGTAATGGCTTGGTTAACTTACCCCACAGTGCCTGTTCTCTGTTGCTTGCATGCACTGGTCACTTTGGAGTGAAAGGAGTCTCTTGTGTGAAGACATGCCTCTTTCTTGAAACACTAGAAGAAAGCAAATGCACAATTTTCTGAATATTAATTATTGAACGTATACTGGTGGTGACATTTGTCCAGTTTTCTGTCCATTCATGGCGGAAAGCTTGCCTTAACCTAGACGAGGCCTGTGAACAAACACAGCCTCTGCAGGCACTGGGACATCCACATTCATTCAAATTTTTTCCCAAGGCACAGACCTTAGCCGATCGCTACACATTAATTCTCTTGACATCATTTTCCCACATGAATGGGATTCTCATTGACTCCCTAGTTATCTCACATCTTGACAATTGCAACTCTCTCCTTGTTGGTCTACCTCAGCACAGGCTTGAACGCTGCTGCCAGACTCCCCCACCACCTCACTAAGCGATCAGTGTCATCACCCCCTCTCTTTCCATCACTTCCACTTGCCAAACAAATAAAATTCTAAATACTAACAACATACTACAAAGTCATCCACCACTCTGCCCAGAGCTACATCACCAACCTTATCTCAAAATATCACCCAAATACTCCTCTTTGTTCCTCCCAGGACCTCCTGCTCTTTAGCTCCCTCATTGTCTTCTCCCATGCCCCCAGGACCTCTCCAGAGCCACTCCCATGCTGTGAAACTCTCTACCCCAATCCCCAGCTATATCCTACTTTGTCTACCTTCAGGGAATCCCTGAAAACCCAGCTCTTCCTAAAAAGTCGTTTTTTTTACCTTCTCCATCAACACATCACCCACAATTATTA
This sequence comes from Rana muscosa, assembly GCA_029206835.1. Classification (NCBI taxonomy): domain Eukaryota; kingdom Metazoa; phylum Chordata; class Amphibia; order Anura; family Ranidae; genus Rana; species Rana muscosa. Next base: position 166,768,804 of record CM055117.1, on the reverse strand, counting down.
CTTTTTGTATCACGTGCCCCATTCTTTTAGATAGTAAGCTCTCAGAAACAAGGCCATCTTAAGTCTCTTTAACCAAAAGTTCAGTTCCACTTTGACAATCCTTAATAAAGGCCAGTGGTCACATATTTAATTTACTGTGCAGATATGAAAATAATTATTTGTTTAGACTGGGTTCACATATATGCGAATTGGATGCATTTTTAACCGCATCCAATTCGCATAACATGTGAATGTGACTGGCTTTCAATGGAGCCGATTCACACATGTCCAGGGTGGCCACGGTGCGGTTTTGAAAAGGGTCCTGTGCAGTTTTGGGTCCAGTTCAGGTGTGAATTCAGGGAAAGATTTGCCCCTGAATCGCACCTAAACCGGTGAACACTCTGGACTGCAAACCGCAGCCAGACATGTGTGAACCCAGCCTTACTGATGAATGGTATTACAACCTGTTGTACAGTAAGGTTTCACTCATATGTGCAGCTAGGGGTTGGTAAAATCAGAAGATTGAACTGCAGGTTTAACCCCCCAACTGTCCACCTGAACCTGAACATGCAGCCACTCAATGAATGAATGAATGAGTGACTTGTACAGCGCTCACATGCGAATTAAATCACCTCTAGGTGCTTTTTGCAGCCAGTGTCTGCTTGGCTGGTGCGGTCATTTTACCCCGTAGGAACTCGACATGCTTGGGACACACATATATAAACATATATACTGGGCCAATTTGGACAAGATCCAATTAACCTACCAGCATGTCTTTGGAGTGTGGGAGGAAACCGGAGTACCTGGAGGAAACCCACACAGACACAGGGAGAACATGCAAACTCCAGGCAGATGGTGTCATAGTCGGGATGCGAACCAGCGATCCTTTTTCTGCTAGGTGAAAGTGCTAACCACTATACCACTGTGCTACCCACTCAAGGCAAATATTAATCAGCATGTCTATGGGCTGTGCTGCAACCGGTTTCAATGCACATGATTGCAGCGCGGTAGTGGGGTATTTACATGCTTAAGTCAGGCAGGAAAGAGGCAATATAACACCTCTGAAAAGCAATCCATCCTTCAGATGGCTGTACACATGTGAACGAGCCCAAATTATTTTCTTCCTTTCATATTTACTAGTCCTTTGATTTGTATATTACATCCAAACAAAAGCAGAGGCACTGATAAAACTGCTTCAGCCTTACAAAAACGTTAATTTACATAGTTTTATTTGGCTTCTGTAACAAGGAGGCTGTTGATGCTCTCTAGAAGTGCTGCATTCAGTTTGTGTTGTTTCTGCTCCAGGCACGAGCTCCATCCAGGCGACAGCTGAGAAAATGAGAGCTTATTTCCTGTCTGGCACGGTCACCACCACCCGCTTCTTCTGTCGTCTTGCTCATCCTCCATGCATAGACAACAAGGCCTGAGGCCACATCTACAACACTGGGACCACACAAGGCGCGAGAGCTCTGGAGGTTTACCAAGAGGAGGGTGTAATTTTACATGCTGTTTGTGTAAAGTAGAATGTGCTGGAAATAAGAGTCTTCCTGAAATATATATAGATACGCTCTTACTACCAATCTGAAAAATCCGATTTTTAAACAGATTTGGCTGTTCATACATGGTATGATTTTTCATAAAATTTGATGAGGATTTCTTATGGAGAACCCACAGACACCAGATCATCATGTGAGCTGATTAAAAAAAGTGGGGAGACTACGGTTTTATATATTCGTAGGCATTATCGAAACATCACCGCTGTTAATGCTGTGTGGTTCCAGAATAAAGCTGGCCATACATTATACAATTTTCTTATATTTATATATATATTTCTCAATTTCCTTTAGATTTACCTATGTAGTGCAAGGGCCTGCCAGATTGCATACGAATTGAAAGTGTTTAGGTTTGCCTTCATATTATATGGTTTTGGTAAATCTAAAGGAAAATTGTACAAGAAATTAGAAAAATGTAAGGCCAGCCTTAAGCCTCGTACACATATGATACGATTGTTGGAAGGGGATTGTCTGTTGACTGACTGTTGTCCTAAAATCTGACCGTTAGTACGCTCCTTTTGACAATTGTTGTCCAAATTTCCGCCAACAAATGTTGGATGACATGCTAGTAAATCTTCGTTGGACAACGGTTTGCCGTCAGATTTTCTGATGGTCAGTACACAAGTCCGTGACACGAAAGTTTAAAGTACAAACACGCATGTTCGGAATCAATGCTCACCAAACACAAAATTAGCAGAAGGGGCCCAAAGGTTGGCACTCAAGAGCTAAAATTCCTCGTAGTACGTCACTACGTTCGTGTTTGTGGCACGACAATTGTGAAGCATTAGTATGCAAGACAAGATCCTGGCACACGCCCTTTTGACTACTACAGGTAAGCCTGTAATAAGGCTTACCTGTAGCTACCCTGGATATCTCCTAAACCTAAACGGTTTAGGAAATATCCCCTGTATCAGCATGTGCCGACGTCATCGGCACATGTGCACTGTAGTAACGGCACCTCCGTCCCGTTGCTTCAGCTGACGTGCCATTGCCAGCGGCTCCCGGCTTCCGCGCAAATGGGCCCGCGATACCCGGAAATAACTCCGGGAGTGATGTCGCCGGCCGGAGCAGTGTGCGGGGACTGCAATCTAAGTAAGGTGAGTATTTCAAAATGAGCTAGTATGCTATTCATACTAGCTCATTATGCCTTTGTCTTGCAGTTTTTTTTTTTTGTGTGTTTACAACCACTTTAAATTACTGTCTGTAAATATTGCATTAATCCTAGAAATGATTCATCTTTTATTTCATAATACGCCAAAATGTTGCAGTCTGGCAAATACTTCTATCCTCACCGTAAACCCAACTGTCTGAAAAAAGTAAAAAAAAAATGCCTCTGGGACAAACCAGACATGTCTAATACAGTGACTCATTAGGGCAGAGATTCATTATAATTGCAGATTGTTTCAGTGCTTGTACACAGGGTGATGGGGGAGGGAATAGGCAGCGGCAGAGCACAGTAGATGTTCATTGTGTGTATGGGAGGTGTATGCTCTTTGTAAATATCATCCATCCAGGAGATATACAGTTATATATATATATATATATATATATATATATATATATATATATATATATATTAAATATTATACATTTGTATGTGGGTTACAGCAAGGATATTTTCATTCAGAAGAATGTACGCATAATATTTATTTATATAAAAGGAGACGTATACCCGACCGGCAGCTGCCTCAGCCTCTTACAGGTAATACTCGAAAAATTTGAATATCGTGCAAAAGTTCATTTATTTCACTAATGCAACTTAAAAGATGAAACTAATATATGAGATAGACTCATTACATGCAAAGCAAGATAGTTCAAGCCGTGATTTGTCATAATTGTGATGATTATGGCTTACAGCTCATGAAAACCCCAAATCCACAATCTCAGAAAATTAGAATATTGTGAAAAGGTGCAATATTCTAGGCTCAAAGTGTCCCACTCTAATCAGCTAATTAAGCCATAACACCTGCAAAGGGTTCCTGAGCCTTTAAATGGTCTCTCAGTCTGGTTCAGTAGGAATCACAATCATGGGAAAGACTGCTGACCTGACAGTTGTGCAGAAAACCATCATTGACACCCTCCATAAGGAGGGAAAGCCTCAAAAGGTAATTGCAAAAGAAGTTGGATGTTCCCAAAGTGCTGCATCAAAGCACATTAATATAAAGTTATTTGGAAGGGAAAAGTGTGGAAGAAAAATGTGCACGAGCAGCAGGGATGACCGCAGCCTGGAGAGGATTGTCAGGAAAAGGCCATTCAAAGGTGTTGGGGACTTTCACAAGGAGTGAACTGAGGCTGGAGTCAGTGCATCAAGAGCCACCACACACAGACGGATCCTCGACATGGGCTTCAAATGTCGTATTCCTTTTGTCAAGCCACTCCTGAAAAACAAACAACGTCAGAAGCGTCTTACCTGGTGTGACAGCAGGAAGGTAAAGTCACCTGGTTGCATCCAGGGGGGTAGATATATTTCGCCCAGATTCAGGCTTTACGCCGACTTATACAACTAGGTGGAGAGTTGTATAAGGCTAGTGGGCTCATGGATGACTCATACCTCTAGGGAGAGGGCTGGGCGTCGTACAGACAGGGAGTTGATGAGGCCAGCTGAAGCTTGTCAGCTCATTTAGGCCTCTATAAGAACTCCCAGCTTCATTAGATGTTAGCTCATGCCTGGAACCAGACCTGTGTGGACTGTCTAGGGAGAGTGAACCCCTGTGCGGTGAGACAAAGCCTGTGTGGCTATTTGCTTGGACATTTAAAACCAGGGACTTAGGGACTAGGACAGCACTAGGCTGATCCCAGTTGTTAGTTAGGAAACCTGTATGTTTAGTCAGAGGTCAACTTGACCAGGATTTATTTTGGTTATGTTTCTTTTGCTTTGCTGTGTTTTGTCACTGTAAATAGAAAATAAACCGCACCTTTTTTGATTTTGAAAACCACAACCTCCGTTTGCTGGGCCTGTTTTGTGTGGGGAGCCCATCCCGGGGCTCACACACACCCGCTGCCGAGCTAACCCCCTCACAGTTGGTGGAGAATGCGGGCAGTTTTTTTTAAGCCAGCATGGAGGAGATACTGAAGCAGCTGGCTCTAGCAAATGCCAATCAACAGCAGACAAATGCAGGTTTGCAAAGGAGCCTTGCAGCCCAGCAGCAGACAAACGCAACTTTGCAACAGAGTCTGGAGGCTCAGCAACGAGCCCAGCAGCAATCTGAGGCCCGCTTCATAGACCTGTTGCAGAAGCAAGAGCAGAGACTACAACAACAGATGGAAGCAGTAATGCAGCAACGTCCGCAGACCAGTGAGGAAAGCCGTCCCACTAATACCGCGTCCTTTGGGGTGAGTCGTTTATTGACAAAAATGACTGGAGAGGATGATCCAGAGGTATTTTTGACCACATTTGAAAGGACCGCTGAAAGAGAAAAGTGGCCTGAGGAGCAGTGGGCTGGACTGGTGGCTCCTCTGTTAACTGGTGAATCGCAGAAAGCTTACTATGACCTAGAGCCTAACCAAGCAAAAGACTATGTGATGCTAAAAGCTGAAATATTGGCAAGGCTGGGTGTCACCCAGGCTGTCCGGGCTCAGCGTGTGCATAACTGGACTTTCCAGCTTGGAAAACCCCCCAGGTCTCAAATGTATGATCTCATTCACCTGAGCAGAAAGTGGCTACAGCCAGAGACTTTGTCCGCACCAAAGATTGTGGAACGTGTTGTAATGGATCGGTTTTTGAGAGCTCTTCCTACTGCCATCCAAAAGTGGGTAAGCCATGGAGACCCAGAGACGGCCGATGGTCTTGTGGATCGTGTGGAGAAATACTTGGCTACAGAGAACCTGACGGCCTCTTCCAGAGACACTCGGACTTTCCACCCTAAGACCAGACCATCCCCAGGGGCGGATAAGAGGATTCCAAGGGGTGAGGGTGGAGAGAGTGAGAGGGTGGGAGCTCTACCCCAAGTTTGGCGAGAACAGCCTGGGAAATCAGCGGCTCAAGAGGCGGCAAGAAGGATCGTTTGCTACCGCTGCCGGCAAGCGGGACATATTGCAGCCAATTGCCCGGTTGTGGAGGAACCCATGCAGTGTGACTTTCTGACGGGCAGACGTCAGTCGCTGTGTGCGACAGTCGCATGCACTGCCATTCGAGGAACTGAGAAACATTTATGCAAAATGTGTGTTAATGGTAGAAATGTTGTGGTATTGCTGGATTCAGGTAGCCTTGTGACCCTGATAAAGGCTGAGTTAGTTAAAACAGAGGTCTCTGGGAATAGCAAGGTAGCTGTTATTTGTGTGCATGGGGACACCCGAGAGTATCCAGTGACTACAGTGTGTTTCGAGACCCCCAAAGGTACCCTCTCTCATCCAGTGGGCTTAGTATCTCAGTTACCGCATGACGCCATTGTGGGAAGGGATTTTCCGAAGTTCTGGGAACTGTGGGATGATCCTGAGCCCCTCACTGGTGCCCCTATGTACCAGGAATGTGATAGCCAGAACTCCCCTGAGAGTGGTGAGGACTCTCCGGAATTTCCCTTATCAGTATTGGCAGGGGAGACTCAAGAAACTGGAGAGGAGCCCACCTCCTCAGACGAAAACCTACTGTCTGTGGAGTTTTCTGATCTTGAGGTTCACAGGGAAAACTTTGCCACAGAACAGTTGAAAGACCCCGCCCTAATAAAGGCACGGGAAAACGTAGTGAAAATAGATGGCGAGTTAGTGAACCCAGATAATACCTGCACTTACCCATACTTCAGCGTAGAGAAGGACCTACTGTATCGGGTGGCAAAAAGGGCAGAAGAAACCGTTGAGCAGCTTGTGGTGCCCAAACCTTACAGGAAGTTGGTGTTGGAGTTGGCCCATGGGCACATTCTTGGAGGTCATCTGGGGACAGAGAAAACCCGAGAGAGGGTATTACAGAGATTCTATTGGCCGGGGGTGATGAAGGACGTAGAAAATTATTGTTCCTCCTGCCCTGTGTGTCAGAGGTTGGCCCCGATGCCACATTTCCGTAGCCCGCTGGTCCCTCTACCCATCATTGAGGTCCCGTTTGAGAGGATCGCCATGGATTTGGTAGGTCCTATAATCAAGTCCGCTAGGGGGCACCAGTACATATTAGTTATAATGGACTATGCCACCCGTTATCCAGAAGCGATCCCTCTCCGAAATACCTCGGCCAAAACCATAGCCAAAGAGCTATCTCTTGTTTTTAGCCGGGTGGGTATTTGTAAAGAACTGCTTACGGACCAAGGTACACCCTTTATGTCCCGGGTTATGAAAGAGCTGTGTAAATTGTTCAAAGTGACGCAATTGCGTACGTCTGTGTATCACCCCCAAACCGATGGGCTGGTTGAAAGATTCAACAAAACCCTAAAACAAATGTTGAAGAAAGTGGTGGATAGAGATGGAAAGGATTGGGACTGTTTACTTCCTTATTTGATGTTTGCTATTAGGGAGGTGCCCCAATCCTCTACGGGATTCTCCCCCTTTGAGTTACTGTATGGGAGACACCCAAGAGGGCTGTTGGATATTGCCAAGGAAACTTGGGAAAGTGAGAGTTCTCCCCACAGGAGTGTGATTGAGCATGTCGCCCTGATGCAAGATCGAATTGCACAGGTAATGCCCATCGTGAAGGAACATTTGGCCCAAGCGCAGTTGGCACAGCAGAGAGTGTACAACCGTGGAGCCAAGACCCGTACCTTTTCCCCGGGGGATAGGATATTGGTACTTGTCCCTACGGTTGAAAGTAAATTCCTTGCCAAATGGCAAGGCCCCTACGAGATAATGGAAAAAGTGAGCGAAGTGAATTACAAGGTCAGACAACCAGGAAGGCGAAAGCCCGAACAGATCTATCACGTTAATCTGTTGAAAGCCTGGAGGGATAGAGAGTCCCTAGTCGCAGACACTTGGTCACCAGCTCAAACTGGTTGCGTGATTCCTGAGGTTGGAATAGCAGCCACCTTGTCACAACCCCAACAACAGGAGGTTAAGGAGTTTGTGCTTCGCAACAAGGAGGTATTCTCTGAGCTGCCGGGACAAACATCTGGGGTAGAGCATGACATCATTACCCCGCCCGGTGAAAGGGTGAAGTTAAAACCCTATCGGATCCCAGAGGCTCGACGGGAGGCAATACGGGAGGAAGTACAGAAAATGCTGAACTTAGGGGTGATAGAGGAGTCCCAAAGTGATTGGTCTAGTCCCATCGTGTTGGTGCCTAAACCGGATGGGAGCTGGCGATTTTGTAACGATTTTCGTCAGTTGAACAAAGTTACAAAATTTGACACCTACCCCATGCCACGTATAGATGAGTTGATCGACCGGCTGGGAACAGCCCGATACATGACGACTCTTGACCTCACAAAAGGGTATTGGCAAATCCCCCTGGCCAAGTCGGCCAAAGAGAAAACCGCATTTGTAACCCCAGACGGGGCGTTCCAATATAAAAGAATGCCGTTCGGGTTACAGAATGCGCCGGCCACATTCCAGCGGAAAATGGACCAGATGCTGAGGCCCCATCGGAAGTATGCTGCGGCTTACCTGGATGACGTAATTGTCCATAGCACAGATTGGGCCTCACATCTGCCAAAAGTGCAAGCAGTCCTGGACTCTGTTCGGGAAGCGGGGTTTACGGCTAACCCCAAGAAGTGTACCATTGGGCAGGAGGAGGCCAAATATCTTGGGTACACCATTGGGAGGGGAGTAATAAAACCCCAACTCAACAAAGTCGAGGCCATCCAGAGTTGGCCACGTCCCAACAGCAAGAAGCAGGTACGAGCCTTTCTGGGAATCGCTGGGTATTATCGGCGATTCATTCCCCACTTTGCTTCTAAGGCTGTGCCCCTAACCAACCTGACGAAGGGGAAAGGGTCGGTCATGATTAAATGGACCCCCGAGGCTGAGGCAGCATTCCAATTCTTGAAACAAGCCTTATGTAGCCAGCCAGTGTTGTACTCACCCGACTTCTCTAAAGACTTTGTCGTACAAAGTGATGCGTCAGATGTGGGGTTAGGAGCAGTATTGTCCCAGGTCTGGAACGGGGAAGAGCACCCAGTCATTTACCTCAGCAGGAAGTTGAAGTCCCATGAGGTAAATTACGCCACCGTTGAAAAGGAGTGTTTAGCGGTGAAGTGGGCTCTAGATTCCCTTCGGTACTACCTGCTAGGTAGGCACTTTGACATGGTTACGGATCACGCTCCGTTAAAGTGGATGGCTCAAAACAAGGAAACAAATAGAAGAGTGAATAGGTGGTTCCTGGCCCTCCAGGAATTCAACTTCACAGTAAAGCATCGCCCTGGCGTTCAAATGGGGAATGTGGATGCTTTGTCTCGAGTACATGAATGCCTGATTGCTGGTGTTCCAACCCCGAGGTTAAAACAAGAGGGGGGGGTATGTGACAGCAGGAAGGTAAAGTCACCTGGTTGCATCCAGGGGGGTAGATATATTTCGCCCAGATTCAGGCTTTACGCCGACTTATACAACTAGGTGGAGAGTTGTATAAGGCTAGTGGGCTCATGGATGACTCATACCTCTAGGGAGAGGGCTGGGCGTCGTACAGACAGGGAGTTGATGAGGCCAGCTGAAGCTTGTCAGCTCATTTAGGCCTCTATAAGAACTCCCAGCTTCATTAGATGTTAGCTCATGCCTGGAACCAGACCTGTGTGGACTGTCTAGGGAGAGTGAACCCCTGTGCGGTGAGACAAAGCCTGTGTGGCTATTTGCTTGGACATTTAAAACCAGGGACTTAGGGACTAGGACAGCACTAGGCTGATCCCAGTTGTTAGTTAGGAAACCTGTATGTTTAGTCAGAGGTCAACTTGACCAGGATTTATTTTGGTTATGTTTCTTTTGCTTTGCTGTGTTTTGTCACTGTAAATAGAAAATAAACCGCACCTTTTTTGATTTTGAAAACCACAACCTCCGTTTGCTGGGCCTGTTTTGTGTGGGGAGCCCATCCCGGGGCTCACACACACCCGCTGCCGAGCTAACCCCCTCACACTGGGCTAAAGAAAAACAGACCTGGTCTGTTGCTCAGTGGTCCGAAGTCCTCTGATGAGAGCAAATTTTGCATCTCATTTGAAAACCAAGGACCCAGAGCAGGCCCGAACTGGCCATAGGGCATACCGGGCATACGCCCGGTGGGCCGCGGCGGCCCGCGGGCTGCCGGGCCGCATTTCACGTCTCCCCCCAGTGCACTCTCATCTGCGATCGGAGCCGCACACGAGTGACAATGACACCCGTCGGCACATCAGGGGGCCGGGACCCACAACGATCCCCTTCTCTCTGGCAAGGTGGCCGTGGCACTGATGATCTGATCAGTCTCGGCTCCGCTGTCTCACACAGCTGAGCAGAGTGAAGCCGCCTCCCCCTCCTCCTTCATGTCCACACAGGGGGAGGGGACCCGACATGCAGTCCTGCGCTGATCTGAGGTACATTATGGGTCTGAAGGGGGGGTCTGTACTGTAGGAGTGGTCTAAAATTTAGGGGGTTCTGTATTGTAGGGGGTAGGGGTGCAACGGATCAAAAAACTCACGGATCGGATCGATCCTCGGATCAGGGGTCACGGATCGGATCATTTTCGGATCGGCAAAAAAAAAAAAAAAATTACTAATATCCACGTAATTTCCCCCTCACTGTAATATCCACAATCTTCCCCCCCTGTAATATCCACAATCTTCCCCCCCCTGTAATATCCACAATCATCTCCCCCTGTAATATCCACAATCTTCTCCCCCTGTAATATCCACAATCTTCTCCCCCTGTAATATCCACAATCTTCTCCCCCTGTAATGGTCATCTCCCCCACTTACCTTAATCTCTCCCGCCGGCCAGTTCAGATCCACGAGCAGCGAGGGTGAGGGGTGATGACGTCAGCACGCACAAGGCGGCGGCCGCCGCCGGGTGTACCAAGATGGCCGCGGCTCCGGAGCTAGGCCGAAGCCGCGGCCTTTCCTAAGGCCAAGGCCGCGGATCGCGGTGTGTGCCGATCCGAACGGGGTGACCCGTTCGGATCACGGATCGTCAATGATCCGTTGCACCACTAGTAGGGGGGTCTGTAATGTAGGGGGGGTTCTGTATTGTAGGAGGGGTCTGAAATGTAGGGGGGGTTCTGTATTGTAAGGGGGGTTCTGTATTGTAGGGGGGTCTGTAATGTAGGGGGGTTCTGTATTGTAGGGGGGGTCTGAAATGTAGGGGGTTCTGTATTGTAGGGGGGGTCTGAAATGTTGGGGGGTTCTGTATTGTAGGAGGGTCTGAAATGTAGGTGGGTTCTGTATTGTAGGGGGGTCTGTATTGTAGGGGGGTCTGTAATGTAGGGGGGTTCTGTATTGTAGGGGGGTCTGTATTGTAGGGGGGTCTGTATTGTAGGGGGGTCTGTAATGTAGGGGAGTTCTGTATTGTAGGGGGGTCTGAAATGTAGGTTGGGTTCTGTATTGTAGGGGGGTCTGAAATGTAGGGGGATCTGTATTGTAGGGGGGTCTCAAATGTAGGGGGGGGTTCTGTATTGTAGGGGGGTCTGTGATGTAGGGGGGTTCTGTATTGTAGGGGGGATCTGAAATGTAGGGGGTTCTGTATTTTAGGGGGGTCTGCAATGTAGGGGGGTCTGTATTGTAGGGGGTTCTGTATTGTATGGGGGTCTGTATTGTAAAGAGGGGTCTGTAATGTAGGGGGGTTTGTATTGTAGGGGGGGTCTGTATTGTAGAGGGGTCTGTATTGTAGGTGGGTCTGTAATGTAGGGGGGGTCTGTACTGCAGGGAGGGGGTCTATATTGTGGGGGGGTCTGTAATGTAGGGGGGTCTGTATTGTAGAGGGGGGCTGTAATATAGGGGGTCTGTAATGTAGGGGGGTCTGTACTCTAGGGGGTCTGTACTGTAGGGGGGTCTGTACTGTAGGGAGGGGGTCTGTACTGTAGGGAGGTCTGTGTAACATGCAGGGGGTCCAGAACTGTTAGGGGGTGTCTGTGTAACAAACTGTGGGGGGCTGTGTAATGTAAAGGGGTCCAGAGGTGCGGTGCTATGTAATGTAAAGGGGTCCAGAGGTGCAGGGTGCTGTGTAATGTAAAAGGGTCCAGAGGTGCAAGGTGTTGTGTAATGTAAAGGGGTCCAGAGGTGCAGGGTGCTGTGTAATGTAAAAGAGTTCCAGAGGTGCAGGGTGCTGTGTAATGTAAAGGGGTCCAGAGGTGCAGGGTGCTGTGTAATGTAAAGGGGCCCAGAGGTGCAGGGTGCTGTGTAATGTAAAAGGGTCCAGAGGTGGGGTGCTATGTAATGTAAAGGGGCCCAGGGTGCTGTGTAATATAAAGGGGTCCAGAGTCCAGAGGTGCAATGTGCTGTGTAATGTAAAGGGGTCCAGAGGTGCAGGGTGCTGTGTAATGTAAAGGGGTCCAAAGGTACAAGGTGCTGGAACCCCACATCCCATCATTAACCGCCGCCGCGAAGCGCCGTCGCCCCCCCCCCCCCGGGCTTCTCAGTCTAAAATGCTCGGGCCTATTTTTTGTCCCAGTCCGGGCCTGACCCAGAGTATGGAGGAAAAATGGAGAGGCACACTGCAAGATGCTTGAAGACCAGTGTGAAGCTTCCACAGTCTTTGTTGATTTGGGGAGCCATGTCATCTGATGGTGTTGGTCCACTGTGCTTCATTAAGTCCAGGGTCAACGCAGCCGTCTACCAGGAGATTTTGGAGCACTTCATGCTTCCTTCCGCAGACGAGCTCTATGGGGATGCTGACTTTATTTTCCAGCAGGACTTGGCACCGGCCCACACTGCAAAAAGCACCAAAACCTGGTTCAATGACCGTGGGATTACTGTACTTGAACTCGCCTGACCTGAACCCCATAGAGAATCTATGGGGCATTGCCAAGAGAAAGATGAGAGACATGAGACCGAACAATGCAGAAGAGCTGAAGGCCGCTATTGATGCATCCTGGTCTTCCATAACACCTCAGCAGTGCCATAGGCTGATAGCCTCCACGCCGCATTGAGGCAGTAATTGCTGCAAAAGGGGCCCAAACCAAGTACTGAGTATATATGCATGCTTATACTTTTCAGAGGTCCGATATTGTTCTATGTACAATCCTTGTTTTATTGATTGCATGTAATATTCTAATTTTCTGAGATTGTGGATTTGGGGTTTTCATGAGCTGTAAGCCATAATCATCACCATAGGTGCGCGCAGCCTATTGCAATAGAGTGTGCACCCCAAATGTATTAAAAAATGGACGGTGTCAGTAGGGCCGTGGACAGTGTCAGTAGCTTTTTATTTTTATTATTTTAATCTTTTTATTTTTTACAATTTTTTTTCGGGGGCATTGGTGCAATATCAGCAGGGGAAATCTGCACCTCAAGCGGTGATTAGGGTGTGCCAAGGCAACCCGGCACACCCCCTGCGCACGCCTATGATCATCACAATTATGACAAATCACGGCTTGAACTATGTTGCTTTGCATGTAATAAGTCTATCTCATATATTAGTTTCACCTTTTAAGTTGCATTAGTGAAATAAATGAACTTTTGCACGATATTCAAATTTTTCGAGTATCACCTGTATGTCTAGTACACACAATCAGAAAATCGGATAAAAAATACAGATTTTAAAGCGATCGTACGATAATCTGATCGTTAGTACACAGCTTTCGAGAGCCGATAATTTGACAGATCATGCAAAATTATCTGAAGGGACAAACACCAAAAGGTATGATCTTCGTTTAATCAGTACAGTATGTGTCTGAAAAAAATCAGAAGTCCAAGACCCTGCATGATCGGAAACAAAAGAATACATTACATTACAATACAACACATTACATCACTTCCAAAGAAAATCGAACGAATGGTCGTCCAGTTTTTATTTTTTGCATGCTAGTCTCATTTTGAAAATTAAGAGATTGCTCAATTTATGAAAATTCTCGTACAGCAAAATACAACTTTGGAAGTGATGTAATGTATTGTATTATATTGCAATGTATTCTTTAATTTCCGAGCATGCGTGGTCTTGGTCTTCCGATTTTTTTCACACAAATACTGTACTGATTAAACGAAAATCGTATGTTCTGGTATTGTACAAGAAAAATATTCACGTTTGTCCCTTTAGATAATTTTGCATGAACTGTCGTGATCAGCTCTGTACTATCTGCTCTGTATTATTGTACAATCACTTCAAAGGCAGTATTTTTCATCCAATTTTCTGATTGTGTGTACTAGGCTTAACTTAATAGGAATCTAAGCAGGTGATGTGTGCTGATGAGGCTGCACTGATGGGCTCTGATAGGCTGCATTGATGGGCACTGATGAGGTGGCACTGATGAGGAGGCACTAATATGCAGCAATGATGGGCACTGATAGGCGGAACTGATGGGCACTGATAGGCAGCACTTATGGGCAATTATAGGGGGCACGGATTGGCGGCACTGACGGACACTAAAAGGCAGCACAGATTGGCCTCACTGATGGGCACAAATTGGCATCGCTGAAAGCACAGACTGGTGTAACTGGTGGACACAGATAGGTGTCACTGATGGGCACAGAGTGGCATCACTGATGGGCACTGTTGGGGCTGCATTGTAATTAGGGCACTGATGATCAGTGCCCTGATTACCTATACAAGTCTCCCATGTAAGGAAATGCTGCTGATCGGCTCTCCTCTCCTCACACTCTGCCAGTGTGAGGTAAGAAGAGCCAATAAAAGGCATCAACTTGTTTACATGGTTGGACACAGCCGATCACATGGGTAAAGAGCCACGCCTCTTTACCGAGATTAGGGACCCTCGGACATGGTGCGCTTGACGCACTGCACGCCCCTGCGGGTGCGTGATCGCAGCGAGACTGGGCGCCGTCCCAGAATGAGAGCGCCATCCCAGAACCAGAGCCGCCCGCTCCGCCTCCATTTGTTTATACAGAATATTGGAGGCGGTTAAAGAATATGTTACCCAGACATATCATATTCCTGATATGTATCTGTTGTACTATATAGTTGTGTTAAAAAGTATCCTGTTCTCTTTGTATTGTTTCCTTTGTCTGAATTTCCTGGTGATCCTGCCAGTCCCCCTGCTCTTCTATTTCAAACTGACCACGCTAAGCACAAAAGTACATCGATCCCAGCATTGTCAGTTTTCTCTCTGTGCTGGGAGCTCAGCCTGCCTGTCCTCCAATGATCAGACTTGAGCTGACACACCCTCCTGCACATCCATTCACTGGGAAGACCAGTGTAGTGCTGTTTCTCCAAAGCTTGCTCTCTAAGCTCCTCATGCAGTCAAGAACAGAGATTATGGGATCACTTATAAAGAAAGAGAAAATATATATAAATATATATGGCTTGGTTTGGTTTTCTTTTCTAATTTAAAATTAAAGGGTTGTTTTACAAGGTACCTTCACCCCTTTTCTAACGTTTCTCTTCCCTGCCTCCTTCTTCCTACACAACTGCAAAAAATAAATTAAGTAAATACTTTTTTCCTCAGGCCAGGTCCTTAACTTGTGCTTAGGCAATGATGACATACCCGGACCCCACAGGGTCACTTTGGGATCCCATGCAGTATTTTTGCACATGTGTAGTCCCATGAATTGTCTCCAGGAATGTTTACGTCAGGCAACCCAGGAAGCAGTTTGTAGCGTATCGGGCATGTGCAGAAATGGCAATGGGTCTCTGCCAGTTTCCCATAGACCTGGCAAAGATCCCTGCAGCATGGAAAGGAGTAGTGTAGGGAGAACTTTACCTACAAGCAAGACAACGTTTGACTCCATGGACTAGTAAGTATGCTTTTTCTTACTTTTATACAGCGACAAGTTTTAGTATTTTAAATATTTTAGTTTTAATAGTAGGGGTGGAGTTCCTCTTTACCAGAGAAATGCATACCTCTTGGGCCTTTTGTGATACTCACCATGGATGTGGTGCACTTTACAGGGGTCATGCAAAGATTTTACAACCTGCTAGAAACTCCTTTTATAAGATATGAGAAAATCAGTGCTTCTGACATTTGGAAGCATTATTATGCTGGCTACACACTATTATTTATTTATTTTGTTTGACCAGCAGGCTGGTTCATGCATCCACACAAAAGAGGGGAATGGAGGAATCCTCACTGCTGTGCTATTGGATTCTGACAGCAGGGACTCCTCCGCTGTCAGAATACAATGATCAGCGTTGCAGACCACTGATCAGAGCAGGTTTTACAGCAAAACCATTTGACAGAAGCAGATCTAAGGACCAGCTTCTAACAAACAGGGAGGACCACACACAGATTGAAATTTGCCTATTTCTGTTCCCACCTTGCCACCCTATACTCGGCGACTAAAACGTTTAACCCTAATGAAGCTGACTCCTTCTTTTCACGTATTAATCTACCCGAGATATCTAATATCCAAAAGACTCAACTGGATATACCTATCACAGCCGATGATGTAGCAATTGCTATTAAAGTCTTAAAAACAAATAAGAGACCAGGCCCCGATGGTTACTCTGCTATATATTATCGCACCTTCACAGATATCCTTTCCCCTATCTTGGCTGAAGCATTTAATGTTTTACTAGAGGGTAAATCCTTTAGACAGGAATCATTAATGGCAATTATTTGTATGATTCCTAAGCCTCATTCAGATGATACTTCTTGTACAAACTACCGCCCCATTTCCCTGTTAAACTTAGATATAAAAATACTAGCAAAAATTTTAGCGGCCCGTCTTAACAAGATCATTGGCAAACTTATACATCGTAACCAGGTAGGCTTTATGCCTACGCGCCAAGCTGGTGACAATGTACGCCGAGCAGTCCTTTTAGCACATATTGCTAAAATTCGCCGCATCCCTTCGTGCTTTCTCTCACTTGATGTCAAGAAAGCCTTTGATTCTGTTTCTTGGCCCTATTTACAATACTCTCTACAGAAGTGGGGTTTTGGCCCAAACTTTATAAACTGGATCACGGCACTGTACAACAAACCACGAGCATACATCAAATATGCAGGTTATAAATCTGATTCCTTTAATATAGAAAGAGGCACACGACAGGGATGTCCACTCTCTCCCCTTTTATTTGCCCTTCTAAAAGAACCACTTGCCCAATTGATCAGATCAGACCCCACCATAACCGGAATTGAACTAGGGGGATATCAACATAAACTTTGTCTGTTTGCGGATGATATCCTCCTGTTTCTTTCATCCCCACAAGTTTCGGGCCCTAACCTCTTTCCCATCCTCAATGGGTTTGCTGCTCTCTCTGACCTATCAAAAAAATGCTTAGCACTAAATATATCTCTTTCTAACTTGAAACTAAATTCAGCAAAAGTAGGGCTCCCCTTTACCTGGGCAGAAAAATCAATTCCATATTTGAGGGATGCACCTTATCGCCTCTATATCAGATCCTTTTTCAGTTCATTACCCACCGATACTGAAAAATATAACAAATCTTTTGAAATCTTGGTCCCACCTCCCGTTATCACAAGTTGGAAGAATCAACGCTATAAAAATGACGATCCTACCCAAACTATTGTATTTGTTCAGAGTCTTATGCCTTGTACACACGATCGGACTGTCCATTGCAATAAAGTCCGACGGATTGTCCGACGGAGTTTCCTGACGGAATTCCGTTCAAGCTGTCCTGCATACACACTGTCAGACCAAATTCCGACCGTCCAAAACACGGTGACGTACAACACGTACGACGGCACTATAAAGGGGAAGTTCAAATCCAATGGCACCACCCTTTGGGCTGCTTTTGCTGATCTCGTCTTAGTAAAAGTTTGGTGAGAGACGATTCGCGCTTTTCAGCCTCGTGCTTTTCAGTCCGTTACAGCGTGATGAATGTGCTATCTCCATGACGAACGCTAGTTTTACCAGTCCGAGCGTTCCCATCTCGTACTTGATTCTGAGCATGCGTGTTTTTTTTCTCCGTCGGAGTTCCATACAGACGATCGGAATTTCTGATGGGAATTTTTTTTCATTGGAGAAAAAGAAAACATGTTCTCTTTCTAAATCCGTTGGAATTTCCGATGGAAAAAGTCCGATGGGGCATACACACGGTCGGAATATCCGATGAAAAAATTCCGTCTGACTTTTTTCATCGGAAAATACTGATCCTGTGAACAAGGCATTACCAGTCCTGATTCCTGCCTATTACTTAAGACTAATACAGAAAAAAAAAAAAAATTACACACATTTTATCTCCCCAAAATAAATGAAGGCCTAGGTTGCCCCAACTTACTACAGGGCAGCACATATTGCTAATCTAACAAAGTATCATGCAAAACAAGAAATTCCTTTATGGGTATCGATTGAAGCAACTGAATGCGACCCTTTATCAATTTCCAACCTACTTTGGCTTTCTCCAAAAGACCGTAGAGGTTTACGTAACCCCATTACCAAATACTTTATTTCCCTTTGGGACAGGTTTAAATTTAGGCATCAATTGCAATCCTCACACAACCCTCTCCTCTCATTCTTCAAAAACCCTGCCTTTTACCCTGCATGGATCTCACCTAAATCTTTCAGAGCATGGACATCCCTGGATATTCTGACTATGCATAAATTTGGAAATTCTTAATTGTTTATCCCCTTCCTGGCCCTTTGTGAAACCTATGGTTTACCTCAATCGGAATTATTCCGGTACCTCCAAATTAAAAACTTTTTCACACCTCTTAAACACTGACACTTCCCTAACTCAATTAACTGGCTTTGAAGCTATTTGTAGGAAGGATCCACACACTAGGGGTCTAATTTCTTTTCTCTACTCTCAACTGCTAGTCAAATCTGACCTAGACAAACCATCTTATGTCCAGAAATGGGAGGCGGACCTGGAGCGAACACTAGACACTACAGACTGGAGTCAAATCTGGTTGACGACTAAAGGAGCCTCCCCCAATGTACTTGCGGTGGAAGCTAACTATGAAGTATTGACAAGATGGTACCTCGTACCAGCCAGAGTAGCTAAACATGTGCCGACCTATTCCGCACAATGCTATTGTGGCTGCTCGGATTTGGGCACACATTTTCACACTTGGTAGCACAAACCTTTTGGAAGGAATTTTTTATTATCGCATCCAAAATGTTTGGCTTGAAAGTTCATCCCGATCCTACTACTGCTCTATTTAATCTGAAACCAGAAATCTTAACGCACGTCCAATTCAAGTTACTTGTTCAACTTTTTACGGCTGCAAAACAAACGCTAGCGAAAGCATGGAGATCTCCCTCATTGGTGGTGACTGAAACGATGAATAGGATGAATAATATCAGGATTCATGCCAAAATGGTGGCTATAGAAACTGATATGGTTCCTAAATTTGAAAAATTGTGGCACCCTTGGATAACTAATTATCTGCCATCTACCTTTGACAAAACTGTTCTACTGCCATGGTAGCTGACTTAGTAAGTTTTAAAAATGTTCTCTCCGATTGTTGTGGTGGCTTGCGACTCAACCTTGTGGACTCCTCTTCTTTTCTTCTTTCTTTCTCCTTTCTTTTCCCCACATCCCTATTATGATTTTGAAGCTATAATCCTTACAGAGTATAATCCTCTTCACTCAACATTGTCACAGCCTACGCTGTTGATATCATTGAGAGTCTGGTCTCAACTATAGTCTCAAGCAACTCTTCAGCAGCTCTTCTATATTTCCTCAGGTTCTATCCCGTTATCTCTTTATAAATTTTATATTGCTCTTAATATACAAAATGAGCTTCATTCCCTTTATTGTATAATGTTTATTCATTATATTTGTTAAATAGTTTTCTTGTATACACAATAAAATCTTTTTGACAAGAGAAATTTGCCTATTTCCTGCAGAACTGCTGGAATTTTAATCCGTGTGTGCCCGCCTTTAGTCTCTCTCTAGATATCCCTAAGACAGCCAAATCATCAACACCTATGTCTAAATATGGCATACTCCATGTTTTTTCGTTTTTTTGTTGGGTGAGATTCCAGCCATCTAACAGATTCCTCCATCCACACTACACATCATGGATGGACAAATCTCCCTTTTTGGCTATAGTGTTTTCACAGCTGGGTCTGCAGGCTGTCAAAAAACCTCATGCCCCCATTCTCATTATGGTACACGATGTCAGTCATTGGGCATAGGCAATTATTTATTTTTTTTGTGTTGTTGCGCTTTATGCTTAAAAATGAATGAGCTGCACTGTGCATGTGACAAAGAATCAAACTAGATATTGCCAATACACTGTGGATCATCAAAAATAACATCTAAAACGTTTATTGAGAAGATCACAGCAGTAAGGTGCAACGTGTCAGGGCCACACAGGACTCCTTTGTCAGGCATGGTGTCACCAGTCTCCAGCTGGCATCTGCTACAGCTACAGCGCCTGCTTGCTCTTTGGACTTTTCCTGGAACGAGTGCAATGGAAATATTATACATTAAACGCGGCACAAAAATCTTGTGCACCTTTGTTTGAGGTTTTGCTATTGGTTGAACTAGATGGACTTGTGTCTTTTTTCAACCAGACTAACTATGTAACTATGCTACATTTTAAGTTTTTCTGCGTGATTAATTGCTCTTCTTGCTTGCTGCGTTTGGGGTTCCAACAATGAATGGCAATGTAAGCGTGACATGCATTTCTACCATGCTTTGTACATACACGCACAATCGTGTGATTTAACCGCATTCACACGCTGCTATAGTGTGCATGCAGCCAACAGTGTTCAGCCAAAGGGCGTGCGCACAGCGTGTGCCGAGTGTGCCTGGACACACCCGAACCCCCCCAACGTGCATTAGCATTATCACTCTGTGTGCGGCCGGGAAGATAGGAAAGATCTCCATCTTACCGGCTCTGCTAAAAGATAAGTGCTTACATACTTCTTTCCCTGTGCTGGCAGGGAGATCAATGTGCCGGGCCATATATATGTAGACACATACACACGTGTTTGAGCTTTAGGGTGCACACCCTAATGCAATAGGCTGCGCACACTTATGTGTTCAGCATGCAATTTTCAGCCAGGCTCCTTTGATTATTCAACTGGAGGATGATGGGCATTGAAAGGGCAACCTACTGAGCACATTTCCGCTGATTCATCAGGAAGCAGCTGATATTTAACCCATCTATGGCCAGATTTACTTCCCATGTTGTACACAGAGACAGAGCGGTCAAAAGTGTGGGACCACAATTATCCTATCACAAAAAAAAAAGCGTTTTATACCCCAATTATCATGTCACAATTTCACCATTATCATGTCTTACCTGGGGCAGCTCTGCCACTATCCGGTCTCGCCGTACTGGAGGAAGCACGCTCATCGCTATCTGTGGTCAAATTTCCAGCCTTTATGTATAAATCCTTCAGGACAGAACAAAAAAATTGCTGATCAATTGTTAATATAGAAATGAAAGACATGCAGCATACTAGCATGTACAAATCAATACATGTAAATGTACCAATGAAAATAAATTCTAAATGTAGATTAGGGCACAAACTCAAAAGATACAATTATCAAAAGTCAAATTGTGCCACTGTCCAGGTAACTACGACTTACCTATTGGGTCTGATTTACTTAAATTAAGTAAACATAAATATCCAGTAATAAAGAGAATTTAAAAAAATATGGTTGATTGTTTCCAAGTCACTTCACACTTTAGTAAATAAAGTCTTTTATGTTACAATATGCAGCAAATTTCTGTATGGACATAAAAAGGAGAGCACTAGATGACGGCAGCGAGGGCATCGATCTGACAGATGGGGAAACATTTGACAATATCTACTTTGACGCTGCTGATTAGAGATAATCCATAAGTGCAGGGACTTGGAGATATCACTAGACATGCACTGCAGGGTTGCCAACTTTCAGTAAATTTATGAACAGTTTGTAAAATCCGTACTTTTTGCATCTGTCCATGAATGTCCATTACGGACATGTAGGCTGCATGTCCGTAACTGACATTCATGGACAGATGCAACAATTATGGATTTTACAAACTGTTTGTAAACTTACAGAAAGTTGGCAACCCTGATGCACTGTCCTGTGACTGTAAAAAAAAAAATCTGACCAATACATTGTTCAATCTGTGTTCCAAAACAAAGTGATTGTAAAGTTTATTTTGTTCAAATTAAAATAACAAAAATATTATACTTACCTGCCCTATGCAATGGTTTTGCATAGTGCAGCTCCAATCCTCCTTTTTTCAGGTTCCCACACACCACTTCTGTTTTACTAAAACTGGAGAGGGCAAAATCTGTGCAGTTCTGCATAGAAACCAGCTTCCATTTTTTTTTGTCAAAGCTTAATTGAACAAGCTGATTGGTTCACTCTCCAGTTTTAGTAAATCAACCCCAAAGAATGGCTTCTGCTGCTGTGTCTGAGCCAATGAGAAGCGAGAGCCGAGAGAGCCTCCACTCTTGTGCACATCGCTGGATGGAGATCGGGCTCAGGTATGTATTTGGGGGGGGCTGCAGTGGAAGCTGCAAGCAGAAGGTTGATTACCTTTACAACAACTCTAAAGCAGAATTTCACCCAAAGGGGGAGGTTTCTGTCTTCTTTCTCCTCCCCTCTTCTTCTGCCACATTTGGTACAATTCTGTTTTTTTTTGGGGGGGGGGGGAAGCAGGTAGTTTATTTTGACAGTAATATGTGGAACCAAATCTGCGAAGCAAGTTGGCCTGTGCCGCTGTGTCTGTGTTCAATGGAGTATGTGCTTACTTTGTGGTCATAACTACCCGGCCAATTAATTATTTACTCCATGGTTTGCTAACTTTGAATGACAGCGTGCCAAGCATTCTATTGTCATTACGCATGAGGAAGGAAACATTGTTTTTGTATTTCTCGCTCCAGAACAATCTTTACAAATTTGCAGCTATTACAAGATGTCTAGTTTTATATATCTATATAAAAGACAACCTAGAGGTTGGTGTGTATGGGGGAATTGGGTCATTTTCTTTCATTCAACCAGCAGGTTAAAGGAAAGAAAATGACTCATGTGTTACCAACTTTACCTTTATTGGTATCTAAAATGTATATCATTCTCTTACTCTGGGAGGGTACCCCATGACTAGATGTGTGATGGGGTTCTTGCCTAAAAATGACAATGTATGTTAGGAATAACTACAGGGAGAACAATGGGTGTTACAACTATAGAGTCTATAATTATTATCATTATTATTATTATACAGGATTTATATAGCGCCAACAGTTTGCGCAGCGCTTTACATCAAGATGGCCCAAAATGTTGCCCTTTAATTACCAATTATATGGTCACACAACACTCAATGTGCACAAGCCATACAGACTAAGGCCGGTGTTCTATCAGAAAGCCGCTACCCATCAGAAAGCCGCTACCCGGCCTACTGCGCGTGCGCAGCCGAAGTTACGTTGCCTCGCGGCCATCTTGGTACAACCCCACTCGTCCGCAGTAAGCCTGGAGTTAGAAGTCGGCAAGCGGACATCCTTATACACCCACTGGAGTCTTGCTTTTCACAGTTATTTTTAACAGTGAACTCAGCTTATATAGTGAAATGCAGTATTTAGAAGTCCGTAACACTGTTTCGATGTTTAATTTTAAAAGCAGTGGTGTTCTGTCACATCAGCAAACCTGTGAGATCAACAGGCTTGCTGCTGCTTTTAAAATTCAACATCAAAACCGTGCGGACTTCTAAATACTGCATTTCACTATATAAGCTGAGTTTACTGAAAAGCAAGACTCCAGTGGGTGTATAAAGATATCCGCTTGCTGACTCCTAACTCTAGGCTTACTGCGGACGAGTGCGGGTGTACCAAGATGGCCGCAAGGCAACGTCACTTTGGCTGTGCATCGCAAATGCGCAGTAGGCCAGGTAGCGGCTTTCTGACTGATGGGTAACGGCTTTCTGATAGAACACCGGCCATAGATGGAGAAAATATCTTTCCTGCAACCATGGGTGTCAGATGTTGGGGGAAGCTGTCCCAGCCGGAAAACACAATGATTAATGCTGCTAGTGATAATTGCATGTAAAGTCTGGCAGGCTGGTTGTATGATCAACTTGTGTACATTCATATATGGTTCATATATGGTTCGAATCTAGGCCGGTTCCTGCTGAATTAGCTGAGATTCAAACTGTCTATGGCTGGCTTAAAGCAGCATCTCAGTCTAAGGGCTCATGTCCAGGCTTTCATGTGCATAGGTTTTTTTGTTTTTTTTATGCCTCTAAATGCAGCTCTATTAATGTCAACGTGCCAATGCTCATTGTAGCATTTAGATCTGTATTCTAGACCAGGGTTCAGGGGACTTACAAAAATGCCCAAAACCCAAATTCTAGGCAGAGTGTATTGGCATAATTTACATGCGTATGTGACTAAACATATTTAAACATGCACAAGTATGTGCGGAAATTCATTCTATTGGATAGAATAAATGAGTATTCTAGACACCAGAATGAATGTATTCTCGCTTGTAAGTGTTGTATGCGCATAGACACCATTACACACATTCAATAGGCTGGATGTTGCTGCCTGCTTCTGGAAACAAATGGGCATTTTTGGCCAAACAAAGGAAACAAATGGGCAATTGTGACTATACTTGGGTAACAAATGGGATATACATTGGCAATTAAATGCAAAGACATCCCAGTCTGCCTCCCCCATCTCCTTTATCTCTACTGCACCCCCATCCCACATGCTGTCTTCAGCACAAGTGTGAATCCAGTGTGCTAATTGGAGGGCCAGCTAGTAGGCCGGAGGGGACTCCCAGTCATCTTGAGTTCAGGTGTCTGTTTTGTGAGAATTTTCAATGCTGCTCAATAAAAACCTATCTCCAGCAAAAACTGTATTTTTAATTTTGTATACAGTGGTGAAGGATTAGAATCCCTGTTTTACTATTGTCTAGGTCTCAACTGGAGAGATTTCCCCTCAATTCCTGTCCCAGTGACACGAGGCCACAGGGACAGGAAATTGTGGAAAATTTCTCCAATGCAGTCACAGCCAGCAACCAAATTATTTTCACTTCAGTAAATGTTACACGTCAGGATTTTTTTACTGCCTTTTGACATCTGCTTCCCTCACTTCATGTCCTGGTGTCATACAGAAAAGGGGGGGGGGGCAAATCTCAGCATGGTCACAGACAACATTAACCACTTAACCTCCGGAAGATTTACCCCCTTCATGGCCAGGCCATTTTTTGCGATGCGGCACTGCGTTACTTTAACTGACAATTGCGCAGTTATGCAATGCTGTACCTATATAAGATTTATGTAATTTTTCCCAAAAATAGAGCTTTCTTTTGGTAGTATTTGATCACTGCTGCGTTTTTTCTTTTTTGTGATATAAACATCCTCCCTTCTAGATTGTAAGCTCTAATGAGCAGGGCCCTCTGATTCCTCCTGTATTGTATTGTAATTGTACTGTCTTCCCCGATGTTGTAAAGCGCTGCGCAGACTGTTGGCGCTATATAAATCCTGTATTATAATAATAATAATAATAATAAACAAAAAAAGACTGACAATTTTGAAAAAAAAGAAAAAATTCTGCCAGGGTGGATTTGATTTAAATCACAATTTAAATCATGATTGAAATCACTAGTAAAAAGGCTTGATTTAAATCATAATTTTTAAAGAGCAACTGTCATCTCTGTCCCGCAGTGGCTCCCCCTCCTCTGACCCGCTGTTGACTCACCGACAGTCCCATTCACTTTAATGGGACGACTGGTGAAGCAGTAGTGACACTACAAGGTGAGGGACGTGGCGGCAGCAGTTGAGTGAATGTCCGCTAAGATGATGATGATAGATTTTTACTCTAAAACCATTTTATTAAAATAAATTTGATATAAAAAACCCATATAATTTGATTTAAATAAAAAAAAAAAAGATCTTTTATAAATTTCTTTATCTTTATAAATTTAGGCCAATATGTATTCTGTTACATGTTTTTGGTAAAAAAAATCCCAATAAGCATATACCGATTGGTTTACGTGAACGTTATAGTGTCAACAAACTATGGAATGTATTTATGGAATTTTTTTCTATACTAGTAATGGTAGCGATCAGCGACTTATAGCAGGACTGCGATACTGCGGCGGACAATCACTGACACTTTCGGGAACCAGTGACATATAGGCCTCATGCCCACGGACGTTTTTACAGCCACGTTTTTGAGCGTTTTTTACAGCTTAAAAACGCCTGTCCATGTTAGTCTATAGCTTCATGCCCACCTAGACGTTTTTGAGCTGCAAATAGCATAGGCGTTTTTAAGCTGTAATAAAAACCCAGGACCAGTGCGTTCCTCTGCGTCGGCGTTAGGCATAAAAAAAATGCGAAACGTTGAAAAACGCAAAAAAACGTGCAAAAACGCAGTGATTGCGTTTTTAAGCTCCGACGTTTTTGTTTTTAAAAAAAAAAAAAAAAAAGGTCAAAAAATGTATACAATAACATGGACAGGCGTTTTTAAGCTGTAAAAAACGCGGCTGTAAAAACGTCCGTGGGCATGAGGCCTAATACAGTGATCAGTGCTAAAAATATGCACTGTCACTGTACTAATGACACTGGCAGGGAAGGGGTTAAACATCTAGGGTGATCAAAGGGTTAACTGTGTGCCTAGCCAGTGTTTTTGTGTACTGTATGTGCTGCTTTTACTAGGGGAAGTAAAGCCCTGTACACACAATCAGATTTCCTATAGTTTTTAAACCGATGGATTTTTCCATCAGAAAACCGATGAAGCTGACTTTCATTAGTCTTGCCTACACACCATCAGTCAAAAAACCGACCGTTCCAAACGCTGTGACATAAAACACTCCGATGAGCTGAGAAAAATGAAGTTCAATGCTTCTGAGCATGCGTCGACTTGATTCTGAGCATGCGTGGGTTTTTTATCCGATGGAGTTCCCCGCAGACGATAGTAATTTGCTATCGGTTTTTTAACCATCGGATAAATTTAAAACATGTTCTATTTTTTCACACCGATGGAAAAAAGACCGATGGGGCCCATACATGATTGGTTCGTCCGATGAAAACAGTCCATCGGACTGTTTTCATCGGTAAAACCTATGGTGTGTACACGGCTTTATGGATTTTATTCAAAATCCATCCCCCCCCTGTCAAAACTAAGATCTGCCTTGTTTACATAGGCAGATCTACGTTCTGTGTATTTTACCAACGATTGGTGGGTGCTGGTAACCATCCAGTGCCCGGCACCTGCAGATCAGCTTCTGCTGTGAAAACAGCGTGCCCTCTAGGCGGAAGTGCTGAATCACCTATATATACTCCAAAGACATGCTGGTAGGTTAATTGGCTAATGTGTAAATTGGCCCTAGTATATGAATGTGTGTTAGGGACTTTAGGTTGTAAGCTCCTTGAGGGTAGGGACCGATGTGAATGTTCAATGTATATGTAAAGCGCTGCGTAAGTTGACGGCACTATATAAGCACCTTAAACAATAAATAATAATAATATATACGTGATCCTGCACTGGAGGGCCACCCTGTAGCAGTAAATCTGCTATGGGGCGGTCTGGAAGTGGTTAATCTCATGACAGGGGTCCTAACCCCTCCCCACTCTGTGGAAAAATAAAATAAACAGTTTTGCTTGGGGATGAGCCTTAAAGTGGTTGTAAACCCACTTTTTTTTTTTTTTTGGCCCACCTGCAAGAGAAAGGCATAATGAGCTATTATGACTAGCATAATAGCTCATTATGTTCCACTTACCTTAGATCGGGGCCCCCGAAGCCGTCCTCGTCCCTCTGTCCAGCCGCAGACATCACTGCGGCGATAGCCGGAATGTTACTTCCGGGTATCGCCGCACCAGCCAATCACAGCGCCGCTCCGGCGCTGTGATTGGCCGGAGCGGCGGAGACGTCACTCTGCGCATGCGCACGGGAGGCGTCCCACACGGCTACGCCCAGCGATTGCTGGGAAGTAGCCGAGTATGTGAATGGGATTAACCCCATAAATGCGCCGTTGTCTATGGCGCGCATGCGCTGTAGATAGCGGCGCTTGACATTTTAGTAAATATCTCCTAAACCGTGTAGGTTTAGGAGATATTTCTTGCACCTACAGGTAAGCCTTAATCTAGGCTTACCTGTAGGTGCAAGTTGAAAAAGTGGGTTTACAACCACTTTAACTCCGTCTCCTTCCTGCCTGCCCCAGTGTCCCTTAAGATAAACAATTACGGCTAAGGGGCAGGAAGGTCTGCTTAATCATGTGACCACTGTGATTGGCTGTCACAGTGGTCACATGATCGACAGCTGGTCCTGCCGGCTCCCAATTTTTAGTACAGACCAAGAGCTGGCAGCGCGCAGTGAGTGCACTATTAGCACACAAAGAAATCTATACTTGTATGTCAGCATTACTCTGACTTCCTGTTGTGTCTCTGGGACACAAAGAGCAAAAAATAAACTTTGGGGTAGAGGGGACAGGATACCTTTGCCACTTCCGGGAGTCCGGTTCGCGGCCCGTGACGTCACCGCGGGGCTCCCTCCTACTCCCCCGGCCGCCGGGCCAATAGGAGAGAGGAGTGTGGTCTCGCGCATGCGCAGTAGGGTTCCCGGCGTAAAGCCGAAAGGCTACACTGCCTGGTTCCCTTACCCACAATGGCGGTGGTAGCACCCAACAGCTGATGGAAACATCAGCTGCGGTGCCGACATCGAGGGACTCCAGGACAGTTAAGTGTTCTATTATTAAAAGCCAGCAGTTGCAGTATGTGTAGCTGCTGGCTTTGAATTTTTATTTTTTTGGCTGGATTGCCGCTTTAATTAAAATTTCTAAGGACTACATATCCCATGGTACCTTGCTGCCTATAAGCAGTAACTCCTGTACTGATTCCGCCTCCTGAAACTCCTCCTCTCTACACCTCTGTAGATCAGAAGTCAGACTGTGAAATGTGCAGTGCCTACTAATAGGGCATAGTGAATATGTGGCACAGAATTCAAGAAAGTAAATATGTGGGGATCTTCACTAAGTATTAGGCCTCATGCCCACTGACGTTTTTACAGCTGCGTTTTTTACAGCTTAAAAACGCCTGTCCATGTTATTGTAAATATTTTTATTTATTTTTTTGAAAAAAAAACAAAAAAAAAACGTCGGAGCTAAAAACGCGACCGCGCGTTAGTGCGCGTTTTTGCGCGTTAGTGTGCGTTTTTGCTTGTTTTTGCGCGTTTTTTGACGCTCGCGTTTTTTTCTGCCTAATTCTGACGCTGAGGAACGCACTGGTCCTGGGTTTTTTTTACAGCTTAAAAACGTCTATGCTATTTGCAGCTCAAAAACGTCTAGGTGGGCATGAAGCTATAGACTAACATGGACAGGCGTTTTTAAGCTGTAAAAACGCTCAAAAACACGGCTGTAAAAACGTCCGTGGGCATGAGGCCTTATTACTATTTTTATACAGGATTTATATAGCACCAACAGTTTACGCAGTGCTGTACAACTTGAAGGTAGACATTACAACTACAATACACTTTAAAAGAGGTAGAATCAGAGAGCCCTGCTCGTTAGAGCTTACAATCTATGATGTTTACAAACTTTAAGAGTCTTCAGAATAATAGGAGTAGGCTAGAAGTAATTGAAATTCAGGCTCCATTCACACTTTTGTGATTTGTCATGCAGCTTTGGTGCGATTTTGGATGTGACTTTGATCCACAGAATGTAAAGTCAGATCAAAATCGCATGAAAGTTGCGCTGGAAATTGTGCCACCCTGGAGACACGCTAATGCGAATGGAGCTTAAAAGAGAAGTATGGGTTTCCAGGTTAATTTATATTCATACTTACCTCAGTGGATGGAGCATCAGACCGATGCTCCATCTGTCCCCCGCCGACTGTGCACTGAGAACCGAGCCACCGAACATCGCCGCTGGCTTGGTTCTCACATCCCCGAGAGGAAACCCGCTGACTGTCAGTCAGCGTCTTTCCTCTCTGCTTCTCCATGCTCATTGGAGAGCTGAGCAGTGGAGGGGCGGGGAGAGGCTGTCTCAGCGGCTCTCTGAGAGGCTGAGACTGCCATCAATCAGGGCAGCTGGCGGATCCCGACTTGGGAAGTCGTGATGACGTGCTGCCCCGACTGATGGCAGTGACGTCAGCGGAGAGTGGACTTCAAACCGCTCTCTGCTGAAAACGGGTCAATGGAGTGCAAAACTAATTGCACTCCTGTGACCCAGAGAAGAAGCCCAGCCTAAAAAGCTCAGGCTGGACTTCTCCTTTAAAGTGTTACTAAACCCACAACAGTAAAATCAGTCTGTATATGCAGTAAAACATGCTTGTTATACTCACTGTGGAACCTAAGGGGTTAATCCTCTGCATTGTGTAAAAAGGCTGTTTGATTCTGTCTTCTCTGATCCTCCCCTCCTTTTTCCACTGTCCCCAGTCCTTTTCCTGAGAGACTTGGAGTCACTCTGCACATGCTTAGTTTGGTGTGTATTGCTAGGGAGTTTTTTTTTTCTTGGGAGGGTGATCAACACAGAGACAATCAGCACTGTCCAGACTGAGGGTCAGGGGTCCTGCAGCCTCATAGGACAGTCAGAGTAGAATGAAAACTTCTCCTACAAGCTTTAACCAGACACTGATACAAGTCACAAGACTTATATACTGCTGATGAGAAAAGGTACCGTATATACTCGAGTATAAGCCGAGTTTTTCAGCACATTTTTTTGTGCTGAAAATGCCCCCCTCGGCTTATACTCGAGTCACCTTTTTGCGCCTAATCTCCCGGACTTTGAAGACCCGGTACTGGCCGGCTGTAGGTCCCCTGGACCCCAAACTTGGCACACATGTAACTCTTTCTCTACAAGTGTGCAAAGTTTTTTGTCTGAGGGACCCACGGCCGGGGAGCACCGATTTTTCAAAGCCGGGCACCCCTTCCATGTTAAACGTCAGTCTAGTCATGGACACAGTGAGGCATGGGCACAGTGAGGCATTGGCACAGTGAGGCATGGGCACAGTGAGGCATGGGCACAGTGAGGCATGGGCACAGTGAGGCATGCAAATGGACACCCTAGGCTTATACTCGAGTCAATACGTTTTCCAATTTTTTTGTGGTAAAATTAGGTGCCTCGGCTTATATTCGGGTCGGCTTATACTCGAGTACATGCGGTATTTAGCCATTTATATTTACTAAAATAATAGAATTTCCATGTTCTGTGTACTGTGGGAGACCAGGTATAGTGAATGCAGGGTCCTGGGTTTAGTAACACTTTAAATGTGGAAATGAAAATATGATTTTACACTTTGATGAAAGATAAGGTTAAAGTGTTACTTCACCATCCCCGGTCCCTACTGTAGGGCTGTTGAGCGCTCATCCACCTCCTCTCCATGCAGTGCTTCCTGGATGGACAAAAGGGGTTCACTGTAATGCCGCTGTCCAATCAGAATCGACTTGGTCTGTCCTGGAAGCGCTGCATTAAGGTAAGTACAGCGAGGGTGTACGGAGTTAGTTCACCTTTATATTTTTCTGTAAAGGTGAACTAAAACACTGAACGCCTGTCCTGTTAGCTTCCACAACACACGGACCTGCGCGGCTTTCCAAGCAATCTTTTAATAATCCACAAAGGAAAGACAAAGTCAGGGTCTCCGCCTAAAATAGGGAAATCCTATTTATTTCACCCTCTGCAGAGAAAACTTCCTAACTCTTCCTTACCTCACCCAGCAAACATGTCAGTATAATCCCAATGTCAGCCGGAGAGCCAGATCATCCCAGAACAATGCAGGACAAAGCCGCAGAGGGGTGAAGTGTGCGGAGTGGTGGCAGTAATATGAGAGCAGGAAATTCCAGGAGATCTGAGCACATGGAGCACAGGCAACACCAGATCACTACTCACTCTGCACAGGCATGGCAACAGCTTGGAGCAACACAAGCAACAGCACTTCCATGACAGTGTGCACAGCAACTGAAATCCAATACAGGAGAATACAGACATTGTGTGCATGCTCTGCTCTGTGTAATATTGCAGGAAGAGGAAACTACACTCTACATTATTCCATGGGATGTCTGCAGACAGAAGAAGGATCATGAAGGATCCAGACACCATCTGCAGACAGAAGAAGAATCAGAAGGATCCAGACACCATCTGCAGACAGAAGAAGGATCATGAAGGATCCAGACACCATCTGCAGACAGAAGAAGGATCATGAAGGATCCAGACACCATCTGCAGACAGAAGAAGGATCATGAAAGATCCAGACACCATCTGCAGACAGAAGAAGGATCATGAAGGATCCAGACACCATCTGCAGACAGAAGAAGGATCATGAAGGATCCAGACACCATCTGCAGACAGAAGAAGGATCATGAAGGATCCAGACACCATCTGCAGACAGAAGAAGGATCATGAAGGATCCAGACGCCATCTGCAGACAGAAGAAGGATCATGAAGGATCCAGACACCATCTGCAGACAGAAGAAGGATCATGAAGGATCCAGACGCCATCTGCAGACAGAAGAAGGATCATGAAGGATCCAGACACCATCTGCAGACAGAAGAAGGATCATGAAGGATCCAGACACCAACTGCAGACAGAAGAAGGATCAGAAGGATCCAGACACCATCTGCAGTGCCAGGCTGATCAGAAGGCAGATGGGGATCAGTCTTACCTGGTACCCTGTACAGATGAGGAGGGATCCCAGTGATCGGAGGAGGAGATCACACAGCTGCTTCTCATTAATCCCGAATTCCTCCCCTGTGCTGACTCTGCTCCTCTCTGAGGTCTGTGCTGGGGGTTTGGAAGGACTAAGAAGCCCCAGAGAAGCTGCTGAGAAGTTCCATGCTGGGAGGAGAGATGGAGGAGGTGAGAAGGATGGAGATCAGCCCTCTCCCCTCCCCCTTCTCATCCATCCCTCCATAGACCTGTTACTTCTCACATCCAGCCTACTACTGTGACTTCTATGGAGACAGCCTGAGCTGACAACACAAACCAGCACTGCTCAGGTCTGATCCTAAAGGGGGCTTCTGACTTTATATTATCTTCACTGATGAACCATGCATGACTTAGTACATAGATAGCACTTCAGAAATCACATCTGACCATCAGACACATAATACAGCTTCCTCTTTGTTTCTCTATATGCCCCCTCCTTTATTTCTCACACACCTTTTCTTCCTTTATCACTTTCTTTTTTATTTCATTCGTTTATTAAGCAATGTTTAACCACTTCCAGGCCAATTCTCACATTCCTCTCCTACATTTTTTAACTACTTGCCAACTAGACACTTTCATCCCAATTTCCAGCTTTCAGCGCTCTCACACTTTGAATGAATTGCGCAGCCATGCAATGCTGTACACAAATGAATTTTTTATCATTTTTTTTTTTTTTTTAGACAGATAGATCTTTCCTTTAGTGGTATTTAACCACCACTGGGTTTTATTATTTTTCACTAAAAAACAAACAAAAAAAGACCGAAAAAAACTTTTTTCTTAGTTACCGTTATAAAATTTTGTAAATAAGTAATTTTTCTCCTGCACTGATGGCCACTGATGAGGCTGCACTGATGGCCACTGATTAGGCTGCACTGATGGCCACTGATTAGGCGGCACTGATGAGGTGGCATTAAAGGGCACTGATGAGGAGGCACTAATATGCAGCACTGATGGGCACTGATGAGCACTAACAGGCAGCACTGATAGGTGGCACTTATGGGCACTGATAGTCGGCATAGATAGGCGGCACTGATGAGCAGGCACTGACGGGCACTGATTGGCATCACTGCTGGGCACTCTCTGGCATCACTGCTGGGCACTTTTGGGGCTGCACTGATAATCAGTGCCCTGATTATCTGTGCAGATCTCCCCTGGAAGGAAATGCCGCTGATCAGCATTTCCTTGTTTATATGTGATCAGCTGTGATTGGATACAGCTGATCACATGGGTAAAGAGCCTCGTCATCAGCTATTTACCAAGGTTGGTGATGCGCCGTGTACCATGGACAAAACGCACCACTGATCGCACAAGCACAGCGAGAGTGGGATGACGTCATATGAGAGCCGCAGCCTGCCCGCCCGTCATTTGTCAATACGGCGGGAGGTGGTTAAGCAGAGGCCCTAGAGAGTAAAATGATGGGTGTTGCATATTTTTATGTTACACAATATTTGCGCAGAAGAGAAGAACTGGGATTTCAAATCATGGACTGCTGTATAAGCTGCTCGTGCACTGACAGCTCATCACTTATGGAGGTAAGTGCAGTGAGACTGGGGGTGGGAAGGTGTACACTGTTAATCCACTCTTTCATTTTTCCTGAAAAGGTGAACTTACACTTTAAACTGGCCATAGACAGATCGAAATATGGCTGGTTCAGCTGGGACTGACTGAATTTCGACCAGTCTGTGGCCCTCCTTGTTCAGCAGAAGTTGGTCATAGATCGACGTCTGTCAAACAGACAAGTTGCAAAATGTTTCTGGATCAGTGACTGCAGCAGTTGATTAATGTATTCTGACAGCAGTGGGTCCTGCTGTGGGAATATCATGTCTTGGCAGGGGGAGATTTCTCCATTCACCTCATTGCTGTGAATGAAGAAATCTGTTGTTTTTATTTTAGTTCTGGCTGAAAAAAACATTCATAACCAGCTTGTGCACACATGAGTAATTCCATTATTCCTATAAATGC
This sequence comes from Rana muscosa, assembly GCA_029206835.1. Lineage (NCBI taxonomy): Eukaryota > Metazoa > Chordata > Amphibia > Anura > Ranidae > Rana > Rana muscosa. The sequence continues at coordinate 166,734,838 of CM055117.1, read as the reverse complement.
TGAATTTTGCTGGCAGAGTCTGGCAACAAGATTGTGTGTTAAATATTGTCTATATACTTCACACATGTAAACAGTATGCACTATTGGTTGCTAGGACACAAGGAAGCTTGAGCCGCCTGCATCCTATCAACAAAGGACACATGTTTGCCCTGAGTGAGTCATTCATTGCAATTGAACACATGTAGAATGACCAGCCTTCAGCTTCATTAATGAATGATTGAAGGCTAACCATTCTGCTCATGCCTGGCTGCCGCATCAGTGACTCATTCCTGTAAACATCAGTAGTATGTAAAAAGTAAGGATGAGCTCTTGGCGTGTTCGCACACCCCATGTGCAGAGCCCGCCAGGAAGTCGGCACTGCGCTGCGTTAATCACAGGCAGTGAGACATTTCCCGATCTCTGCAGCCGCGCATCGGGACAATGTATCACTGCCTGTGATTAGCGCAGCGCAGTGCCGACTTCCTGGCAGGTTCTGCACGTGGGGTGTGCGAACACGCCGTAGCTCATCCTTAGTAACCAGCTGCAATGTCATTTTTGCGGCAGCAGATTCTATACACGGTACAGATGCGCCACTTTACAGGCAGACTAAGAGGACCCCCCAGGCACTATATTTAAAGGAATTTTTCATTTTTATACTTTCACTTTAAGCATCATTGAAATCACCGATCCTTTTTTTTTTAAATTGCATTGATACATGTCCCCCAGGGCAATACCCGGGCCCCCATACCCTTTTTATGGCCAATAACTTGCATATAACCCTTCAAAATGGGGACTTTTGATTTTTCATGTTCAGCTCCGATAGACTTTAATTCAGTTTGCGGTTCGGGGTCGAACTTTTGCCCTGTTCGGGAGTTCTGGTGCAAACTGAACCGGGGGGGAGGGAGGGGGTGTTAGGCCCAACTCTACAGACCAGTGCATATGTAGCGCCCAATGACTGGGCGCTATGTTCAATTTAGGGGGTATCTGAGCCAGTAGTTAGGCTCAGATGTACATAATTGGTGTTAATCTAACCTCTGTTCCGGTTATGGCTGTGTTAGGGGACTTCCCACTGTTTGCCTGTAGGTGGCGTTACCACCTCAGGCCAGTATGGAAGACTAACAAGCCAGAATGTGTTGCGTGCCTTCTCCCGGGAACAGTTCAGTGGGCGTGGTCTACCCGCTGAGCATGCTGGGGAAGGGTACTTAAGGGGCAGACGCCATTTTTTTGGGGTCCTTCGTCCCCTCACGGCCCTCCCGGCGTGAGGGAGGTATTGTGTGATTCTTGGCCTCGGAACCATGCTGGTCCAAGGCCGCAACTCCAACAAACAGGCCCAGTTATGTTGACTGGGTCTGTACTTTGAAGGTGATCCTGTGCTGTCCGTCCTGAGGAAGGAAGCCACTCAATGGAGGAAACCAGGGGAGGACCTGTCCTGGAAAAGACCAAGCGGAAGGTTGGTGTCTTGAGGAGGGCCTGGTAAATCTATTGGAGGATGCACCACGACTAAAGTTACCTTGCAGTCTGCCGGGTCGGCTTAAAGGCTCTTGACTGCTTGGCTGAAAGTTCGGGCGTTGAATCCTGTGGCAGAGGATCCTGGACTATCCAAATTCTTTGCACCGCCAGTCTGTGGCAGAGACTGGTCCTGACTTATTGTTCGTGCATCATACTGGCTGCTAGGCCAGGTGAGAAGGGCCTATCTGGGTGAGCAATACCCACTCCAGGGAGAGTGATGAGTGACTGTATTTTTGAGGAGTTCTCCCCAGCTATCTGAACCGTGTGCCTGAACCTACCCTTTCCCTTCACCCTTCTTTATGTTTATGCAAAAAGGAAAATAAAACCTCACTGCTTAAGGTTTTACATCTTGTGTGGACATTGGAGTTTCTACAGACTTTCTTCCCCTAGACAACGAATACTGAGGTAACGTGCAAGGCCCAAAATTAAACCAGCAGCTCCTACGGGGGTGTGCTACACATGTAATACTGGCAACCAACCAAGGCTTGAGACACATAGGAGATTATGCATGATTTGTTTGTTTCCCATAGAAATCTGTCTTTCACTATCCAATTAGAGGCTGGAGTGAAGGATTAAACAGCACATGCAAAATCCAATGTTTCGAAATGATATCATTAGGACATAATGCAGCACACAATGGCTCCTTATGCATTAGCATTGAACTTTGACAAATTGCAACATTTTGGCCCATTGTGATTTGCCACTATTTCTTCACCTGTCATGGAAGAAGTATAGGGCATCTGTTCCTGTTGACTTCTGAAAAGGCTTATTGCTTGGCTATATCTAACTTCCATCATTCCGATTCACAGACCGAGACTAAACATGCAGCAAATAAAAGTTTAAGAAATGTCAGAATTCCTTATGATCTTTTCCAGATAAATGACTTATAACGTGCTTTAGACAATGTATCAATGTGACAGCCGGGCCACTAACATATTCAGGAGGCCACATCACCCATGGCTTCCTCAATAATTTTCTCATGATAGGTGTATTTCTATATGCTTTCAATGAAAAATTGGGAGATTTTACATATATAAAGAAAACGGGAAGGAAGAAGGTCAAGAAGAAGGCTCAATTAGCGGGGCTTCCTACAAGTAATTAGCAGTCACTGGGATATTATAGTAGGGTGACCAGACATCTCCAGTTTCAGGGGACAGTCCCCGGATTGAGGACACTGTCCCCGGACCAAGCCTGTCCCCGGTTTTGTCCCCGGATTGGATTTGAACAGGGGCTGGGCAATTTCAAAGACAGTCAGTGCAGAATAAAAAAAAAAAATCTGAATTACACCCCCCCCCCCGCTCCGCCGCTTCTACTAGCTTAGGGGGTGTATTTTTTTCCATTATCTGTGCCCCTTTCTGATGATCATGTGCTGGTCGGAGCGGAGGGAATATTTCTTCAGTTTCGGACGCATGCCCATTCAGCTCCACTCGCATGTAATTCTGCCTTGACTCAAGTCTTGGCCAGCCGCCTGCCTACTTATCTCCTTGCCTTACCTGGCAGAGTGATCTTCCTCCACTCCCCACCCAGTAGTAGCCGGGGCCCAGAGAGAAAGACTTGACAGGCTGTGAGGCGGGCAGCGGCGATGGGCAGAGAGTCAGTGATTGCCGCCATTACTAGTAAAAAAAAAAAAAAAAGGCCCCGGATTTCATTTTAAAAATCTGGTCACCTTATATTATAGTGACATATTGCAAGGAAAGCTCAGATGTGAAACAACTCTACAGGATTTCTCTCCATGTGTCTGCATGTGCTGCACCTAGCTAATGTTGGTTATTGATCAATATGCCATTAAAAAGCATTTAATTGTGGGAACCAATAAGGCCCATGTAATTGATCTTAGACTCTCGTAGCACCGCTGTTGGAGGTCTCTTCAGTGCGTCAGGGCTGCTGGAGAAATGTCTTCTATTAAGTATACTATATATATTTTTTGTCTTTGGCATACAACTAGCTTCTGAAATCTCCAAACATAAACCACTTATGTTGTTAGAATTGGACTTTCTACCATAGTAAGCACCAGTTAATAGATAACCGGTTTCACCAAGCCACATGATGGATTTATAGTCTGATCTATTTGGAGTGACTAAGAATTCATTACTTATGCCCCATACACACGGTCAGACTTTTGACCGGCCAAAACTCAGTTGGAATTTCCGACGGAAAAATAGAGAACCTGCTCTCTATCTAAGTCTGTCGGAAACTCAGACGGGAAAAGTCCGATGGGGCATACACACCGTCGGAATATCTGATGAAAAGCTCCCATCTGACTTTTTCCATCGGAAATTCCGACCGTGTGTACGCGGCATTAGGCTGGCCATAGATGATTTGTTCGTTTTACATTCAGCCAAAGGCCTAATCGAAAAAGAACAAGCTAATTCCCCCATACATACAAGTAAGGTAGATGGAGGAATCCTCCCTACAGTGCTGGTGGGCTCCATTCACAAAGCGGTATCTACCACTTTAAGCAATACAGTAAAATACCGCTCAGCATTTTTCCTAATTTTTTGGCCATTCACCAAAAATGCTACTAAATGCACTATTTTATTAAGTGGTGCGGTATTTTAGTAGTGAAAGCTTGCAAGAATATAACGCCGGCGGTAGCCATCGTCCTTAACAACCAGCAACTTTCATGATTGATATGGAGCAGGCGGCTGCCGTGTCCTTAACAATCGATGAGTCATCAGCTGTCAGCGGGGTTCTCAGCTGACAGCTGAATGTAAAGAAAAGATTTGCTGCCATTAAAAAATCAAGGAAAAAAACGCTGTGGGGTCCCTACGGAGGGGAATTTTAAGGGGAACCGTGGGTTGAAGGAAAGAACATTGCTCAATTCCCCCATCAACATAGTCAGTGTTGATGAAGGAATCACTTCTGCAACTCTATTGTGTTCTAAAATTATCACTGCTGTGGCTATAGCCAGCAGTTTTGGAAAGAAAAAATTCCAACAGGCTGGTTGTACTGAAGACTATCAATCAACATCAGTACAAACAGCCTGCCCATAGAGGGATCAAAATTCTTCCGGTTACTGCTATACCAGCTGAATTTCGATCCATCTATGGCCAGCTTAAATCAGGTGGTCAGGACAACATTATTTAAAAAACCAAACAGAAGTATGCAAATTTGTTACGTTTGATATAGCTTGTAGTTTTTGTCATCTCATACGCCTACCCTAGTACATGGGGTAACCCCGTCCTAAGAGGAAAGAGCTGCGCACACAGTATACACCTACCTACAGCCCAAATCTATTTATACTTTCATACAAAATATGAATACACTAATCAGCCATAACTTTTTGACCAGCCACCAAATATTGAGTAGGTCCCAATGACCCTTCTAAACGTGGATGCCACTGGACCTCTGAAAGTATACTGTGGTATCTGGCACCAAGCCATCAGTAGCAGACCCTGTCAAGTCCTGTATTGTATGTTGCGAGGTGAGGCCTCTATGGATTAGAGTTGTTTTTTCTGTACATCTCACAGATGCTCAATGGATTACTGGAGAACTTTAAGGGCAAGTCAACACCTCAAACTTGTTGCTGTGTTCCTCAAAGCATTCTTAATGCAGTGTATTAAGGCGCGGTATCCTGCTGAAAGAGGCCACTGCTATTAGGGAATACTGTTTCCATGAAGGGGTGTACTTTATCCGCAACAATCTTTAGATAGCTGGTACGTGTCAAGTAACATCCACATGAATGGCAGGACCCAGCGTTTCCCAGGAGAACATTGCCCAAAGCAGCACACTTCCTCCACTAGCTTGCCTTCTTCCAATACTGCATCCTGTGCCATCTCTTCCCCAGGCAAGTGACGTACATGCACCCGGCTATCCACACGATGTAAAAGAAAACTAGATTCATCAGACCAGGCCACCTTCTTCCATTGGCCTGGTCCAATTCTGATGCTTGTGTGTCGATTGTAGGCACTTTTGGCTATGGACATGGGTGAGCATGGGCACTCTGACCGGTCTGTAGCTATGCCGCCCAATACACAACAAACTGCAATGGCCATTTTTTTCTGTTTTCAACACATCACCATCACAGACTTTCAGATGCCTTTGTAACGAGATAATCAATGTTTTTCACTTAACCGTCAGTGGTCATAAAGTTATGGCTGATCGGTGTGTATACTTTTACAGCTAAAATGTTCCTTTCAAACTAGGTAAAAACTGAATGCTGATGAAATATTGATAACATCATCTGACTCTTGATTTTAATGAATATAAAGCCACAGGAGATGTGCCCTGGCAGCTTCACTTGGCCGTTTTATGAATACTTGTGCTGACTTGTTATGTTGTCTGCTCTGAAAATACAGTTACATCAATAATCCTGCACACACAGTAATTACCTGGGGATGTAACAATTTCCAAATCCCACCTTACTACCTGTTCTGTGGAAAAGAAAGGAGCCCTGGACTGCTGCACTCTGTATAAATGATTTATTTCCAAAATTTCAAAATAAAATCCAAAATTAATCCATAAATTCAAAAAATCCAAAAACAGGCAAAACAGAAAACTGACATGCAGGGATGGATGGCTGACGCGTTTCACATCAAAGTAGATGCTTACTACCTGTTCTCTTGTTACCACTCCTTATTACTCCTCACCCTGAAATACTTCAAGCTATGGTAATGCCAAAACTCAACAAGCCTTCTTTGAACCGTTCAGTGCTCCTCAGCTTCTATCCCATCTTTAAATTTCATGCAAAATCTGTAATTTATATATTTACTACCTATCTGTTAATTCTTCATTAGATCATCTTCATTCACACAGAAATATCCAAAATAAATGATCTACCGACCACAGCATGTGAAGTCTCCCTAAAGTAGAACTATAGGCAAAAAAATTTCTTTTTATTTTGGATAGAGTAAGGGAGGGTTATAACTAGGGATGGGCCAAACACCCCCCGGTTCGGTTCACATCCAGAACATGCAAACAGGCAAACAATTTGTTCGAACACGCGAACACCGTTAAAGTCTATGGGACACGAACATGAAAAATCAAAAGTGCTACTTTTAAAGGTTAATATGCAAGTTATTGTCATAAAAAGTGTTTGGGGACCTGGGTCCTGCCCCAGGCAACATGTATCAATGCAAAAAAAAGTTTTAAAAACGGACGTTTTTTCGGGAGCAGTGATTTTAATAATGCTTAAAGTGAAACAATAAAAGTGAAATATTCCTTTAAATTTCGTACCTGGGGGTGTCTATAGTATGCCTGTAAAGTAGCGCATGTTTCCTGTGTTTATAACAGTCTCTGCACAAAATTAAATTTCTAAAGGAAAAAAAGTCATTGAAAACTACTCGTGGCTGTAATGAATTGTTGGGTCCCGACAATACAGATTAAAGTCATTGAAAAAAAATGCGTGGGGGTCCCCCAAAATTTCATTACCAGGCCCTTCAGGTCTGGTATGGATATTAAGGGGAACCCTGCGCCAAATAAAAAAAAATGGCGTGGGGTTCCCCCCAAAAATCCATACCAGACCCTTCAGGTCTGGTATGGATTTTAATGGGAACTCCGCGCCAAAATTAAAAAAAAAATGGCGTGGGGTTCCCCCAAAAATCCATACCAGACCCTTATCCGAGCACGCAACCTGGCAGGCCACAGGAAAAGAGGGGGGGACAAGAGAGTGCCCCCCCTTCTGAACCGTACCAGACCACATGCCCTCAACATGGGGAGGATGTCCCCATGTTGATGGGGACAAGGGCCCCACCCCCACAACCCTTGCCTTGTGGTTGTGGGGGTCTGCTGGCGGGGGGCTTATCGGAATCTGGAAGCCCCCTTTAACAAAGGGGACCCCCAGATCCCGGCCCCCCCTATGTGAATTGGTAAGGGGTGCATTGTACCCCTACCATTTCACAAAAAGAAAGTGTCAAATTGTTAAAAACCACAGGAGACGGCCTTTATTAAGTCCTTTATTAAAAATAAAAAAAATAAAAAAAGAGATTCCAGCGATGTAATCCAATAAATCCATGCTCGATCTCCAGCGATGTAATCCAATTCTTGATCTCCAGCGATGGATGATCTCCAGCGACTCCAGCGAGGAACACGCACAGATCCTGTCTCCACCGGAGGCACCCAGCCAATGACGCGGCGCCAGCCGGACAGCTCTTATGTAGATGAGGGCGGGGCCACCCGTCACGTGACCCCGTCCCCCTCTGGCCAGGGGAAACGCCAGGGTTTCCCAGTGACATGTACGGGTGACCCTGTCCCCCTCTGATGCAACGGGAAACCTGCATGGTGGACATATGGCGGTTATTACATCCAAACGTAAAGGATTATTCCTTTTTCTCTAACCCACACAGAGTATACTCACGTATTGATGTTTTTTTGTCCCACATAAACAACTACATTTAGTTAGGGAAGCTTCCATTGGTTCGATTATTTGGTCAGACCACGCACCAATTTTCTTAAAATACAACCTGGCAGATAGAAGCCATTCAGCCCCTATGATGTGGAAACCTAATGAAAGTCTTCTCCAGGACCCTATGGTAATGGAGGATATCCAGAAAGAGGTAAAATGGTTTTTCCAGACAAACGACAGTCCAGAAAGTACCCCGGGAACAATCTGGGAAACACATAAAGCCGTAATACGGGGAGTATTGATTAAACACGGAGCAAGGATCAAGAAGGAGAGGGAAGCTAAATTAACAATGTTATTATCAAAAATCCAAAACCTAGAGGCACGACATAAACACGCTGTCAAGTCTCTGGTGTGAGGCCGGATTGCTGAGAGGGCGCCCCTTGCGGTTAAGTGCACCGCATACCTGGGGATGTGACAGGGAGTGCAGGGCCCAAAGGTGCACGGATTGCCGGTACTGCTGCTGACTGGGTAGATGCAGGCAGAAGGTAGCTGGGGTGCGCTGGAATAGCGGAATCAGTAGCTGTGCAAGGAAGGGTTCTGGTGCGGAACAGTAGGTAAACAAAGAACAGAGTCTGTAGCCAGGCCAGGGGTCATACACAGGAATCAGTCCAAGAGGATTACAGGAACAAGCCGGGTCATATACAGGAGCAGAAGATAATGGAATGGTCAGCCAAGCCGGGGTCAGATGCAAGGAGATAAGCAGGGTCACAGGTCCAGACGTAAACCAAGGGTCAAGCCAGAGATTCAGGATACACAGGATACAGGAAACACAGGAGAGACAGGAAGCTGATGATAATCCAGCAACTTGTATGTGCCAGTGACAGGTTTAAATAGGCTGGGGAGTGCGCCCACACAGTCACGGCGTGCGCACGCGCCTGTGTGCGTCTGTACCACGTTGTCCGGCGCGTACGGGCAGCTGCCGTGCATCTGTGCGCACGTATGCGCATGAGAGTTAGTCTGGCGCGGCCACGATGGACACTGGCAGGAATGCCAATAACTTGGCTATTTCCCTGACACATGCCCAGACTATAGAAGTAGAACGAGAATTATTAAATACCCGCAGACAAGTGACAGATCTATTACAATACAGAGCAAAAATGGTACTACAGATAGGACGTAAATGTAGTTATGAGTCAGGCAAAAAATGCGGTAGACAATTGGCAAGAGCCCTGCGGGAAATACACTCAAGGACATTTATACCCTCAGTCAGGAAAAAAGATGGAGTGGAGGTTCAGTTGCCCGGACAAATTGCTGAAGCGTTTGGCGATTTCTACTCCTCACTTTACAATTTGAGACTGGGGGACCCCGATCAGGCAGTGATGGAGGAATATTTAACATCAAGTGGAATGCCGAGTTTGACAGCAATTGTACAGGAGGAGTTGGAATTGCCAATCACATTAGAAGAAGTACAGAACGCAATAAGACTAGCAAAAACTGGCAAAGCACCAGGACCTGATGGATTATCTGTCAAGTATTATAAGTCACTTATTTCTGAGCTGGGGCCTTATATGGTTAAAATGTTTAATTAATTGGGGGATACAGCATCCTTCCATTCAGAGACAGTGAAAGCTATGATATCGGTGATACCAAAAAAGGTAAGGACCCAAAGCAGTGTGGAAGTTATAGACCCATATCTTTATTGAATGCCGACTTGAAAATATTTAGTAAGATAATATCCCTAAGGCGTCGTACACACGGCCGATTTTCTCGGCAAGAACCAGCAAGAAACTTGCTGGCAGAGAGGTCTTGCCGAGTAAATCGGTCGTGTGTATGCGGCTATCGGGTTTCTCGTCGAGAAAACCGACAAGAAACCTCGACGAGAAAATAGAGAACCTGCTCTCTATTTTCTCGTCGAGATTCTCCTCGGCATGTTTCTCGACGAGAAAAGTGAGTGTGTGTACACTTACCTGTCCTCCCGGAAGCCCGCGCATGTTCGAAATGAATTTGACGCATGCGCGGTAGCTTCCTAGGCATACGTAGGGTATACCAAGATGGCGGCGACGGCATCGAATGTGACGAGCGCATGCTCGTCGTAGTCGATGACGTCACCGCGTACGCTCCATTCAAAGAACCGCGGGTTCTTTGAAACGAGCGTGTGTACACTCGGCCGGGACAAGTTTCTTGTCCAAGAATCTCGTCGAAAAAAACGACATGCTTTTTTCAACGAGAATCTCGGCCGTGTGTACGAGGGCTGAGGTTACAACAGCAACTCTCCTTTCTGATCCATCACGACCAAGTGGGATTTATACCAACAAGAGAAGCAAGGGATAATACCATCAAAGCCTTAAATTGAATGCATATAGCCAACTCGACCAGGGCCCCCTGTGTGTTCCTTGGAGCAGACGCAGAGAAGGCCTTTGATCGGGTGGGATGGGGGTTTATGTTTGCGGTCGTGCGACACATGAAATTAGGAGAGAAAATCATAAGATGGATTGCAAGCATGTATAAAGGACCCACAGCCCAAGTGAAAGTAAATGGAGTAGTCTGCTCACCCTTTACGATAATGAACGGGACAAGGCAGGGCTGTCCATTGTCCCCTTTAATATTTGTTTAGCACACGGACCCTTTTCTCCTGCCTACCTTCTCCTTGCAGGGAAAAAGACACACCGTGCCACATGCCCGGATCCTCCTGGCTTAAGAGGTTGAGCGGTGTTCTTACAATTTTGGGTCCTGCAGCGAGATACCTCCCTCCATTGGTTCTCGTCCCTAGAGTATAGGGAAAAGTTTGTGTTCTTCCTCCCAAAGAAAGCCGATGTCCAAACAGTGTTTAAACTCCAAACAGACGAGTTTATTTTATCTTGCTTGAAACAGATTTGGGAATAGGTTGAAAATAGAGACAAAGTAGGTAGAGGGACAGGTTCAGACATGCGACACCCAACTACCCTATTCTTCACTCAAGCCTGAGTATGAATTGCTCACCCGGATAGATCCCTCTCACAGTTCTAGCAGCCGGAGTGAAACACGAACAGTTCCTTTAAGTTAGTCCCCTTCACGGACAAGTCTAAGTAATTCTCTGCCACAGAATCCTTTAGTTATTGAGTTAGAACTTTGAAACTCCCATAGATTAATAGAGACCATAGGTGTCAATGGGACAGAACCCGCCCACCACACGGTAGCCGAGAGAGAACACCAAATCATACCACAACGCCACCTGCGGTTCAACCCGAGACCTGGGCAACAGAGCCACCTCAGGCCCAGGGGAACTATACACCAGGCAAGAACATGGCAGAGCAGAGTCCATATTAAACAGCATTGTAGAATCTGAGTAATACTATTGCCCAGGCTGCCCCTAAATTTACAGCATAGCGATCCCATTTTTGGGGGTCCCGTTACATTTGCATTAACTTTGGAACCTCTCCTGTGTAGAATACGGCTTAACAGGGATATCCGGGAAATTGAAATGGGAGGAATACAACATAAAGTCGCAGCATATGCAAACGACAAGTACTCAAATCTGTTATCCACAGAGGTGAGGAAAACATTCTTTGGCTCAACTGTGAAACGACCCACCAACAACACCGCTCAACCTCTTAATACAGGATAGTACGGGCTTGTGGCATGGTGTGCCCGTTCTTCCTGCGAAGAGCCGAAGGACAAGGCAGGTAAAAGGGGGTCTGTGTGCTACACATGGGAGCTCGAGTCCGGGATTGCTTCACAGGAAAAGAGGCCTAGAGTTTGAACTTGTTCCACTGTGAAGTTCTGTGGAGGTCGGCCATCTTAAAAGTGACTGCGTCACGAAGAGAACCCATGCTGTGTAGTTCGTGGGCGTGCCTACAGAAAAGAAACCCGCGAACATTGCAGGAGATGGGAGGAGCCTCGCCATCTGAACAGTTGAACGTGGTGACTTTGGAGCGAGAGAGACAGTGCGCAATGAATCGGCAAGTGAGTGACATGGCGTCTAATGCCACATGGATTCCGAGTTCAAATACCATGAACGTTACCTCCTTTGCTGCTTCCGTTACGGATACAGGGATTCGACTAAAGCCCCGGGGCCGCTTTGCGCTTTATGTATGCAGCGAAGTGGAGGCCCTTGGAGTGGTTTGTCCCGGATGCCAGGGACTGGTAGTACATCTTAAGCCCTTTGGGAGATGTGAGTACTGTAAGGAGTTCTTGTTTGAAGTGGAGCAACCTATGGAAAAGCCTCGGGCCTTCCGCCTGAATTGCCTTACAGGCGCCACCACTTTGGAAGAAGGAACCAGAGCTTCTACAGTCACCCCTGCGCGCACTGTTGAGACTTCGGAGGAAGTCGCGAGTGAAAGTGTTCCAGTTGTTGAGGAACCGGAGTTCGAGAGACCGGAGGATGCTGTTTCGGTATTTACAGAGTCCTCGCTCCCACCATCCAAGAGGAAGGTCGGCTATGTTACAGCTTCCTGCGGCCGTGGTAGAGTCACACCCCAGCGCTTGCCCGGATCGGATGCTTCCGTGGGAAAAAGTTCCGGACGTCCAGCTTCAGTTACAGGCCGAGGTAAGCCGGGGAAAGGGACCTTGGCTAAGGCCTGAAGTGTCGGGGATGCTTGGGTCAGGGATCCCAGGGCCCTTGAACTGGTTAGAGGAGGTGATTCATCATCTACCCGGAGTTATCTGCCGGCGGAGGAATGTGATACCTCTGACCTGGAGTCAGTCTCCGATCCAGGGGATGATGTGGCCATTGATGAGTTGTTTGAGCGGAAGCGTTGGGATAAGATGCCCCTGTCCTCGTCCCGAAGGAAAAAAGACTCACCCATGTTCACTGGGGATACCACGCCCCGGGTGGAGGCCCCGGAGCCCGAGGAGGAGTCTGTCCCGCTGTCTACCCTTCCACCATTAGAGATGCCTGCACCTGTTGCTGAGGTGTCCAGAGTGTCACTACGGGCCCCCATGACTGGTCCGGAGGCAGTGAAAGTGCCTCGACACCCAGACACTATAGTTTTGCCAGGAACGGGAGATCGAGCGACCATGCCGCCATTGTCTCGGTTAGAGAGGTTGTTCAACCAAAGAGTTGCAAGTGAGTACGGATGGGAATACCCGTACTTACCAAAATAACTTTTGTATGAGGTAGAGGTCCATAGATGTTGGTGGTATGCAGATTTTGTATGGACTCACTTGAAGGTGCCCCAGGTCCGGAGGTACTATTCGTGTTCTGCCGCAGTTACTAAATGTTTTAAAGACTGTAAGGAGTCCTGGATGCTGGGAAGGCACATAAATGCTGATAAGGTGGTTGTTTGCAGGAAAGACAAGGACAATACAGTCAGTGCAGATCCTGACCTCCCTGGGGCTCTAAGAAAAATTCTGCTAAGGGGCCCTCCACCTGACCCGTGATGCTGTGAGCTATGTAAACCATTTGACCGGAGAGAAGCACGCACACGAGTGACGTCACCGCGCCCGTGACATTAATTGACGCACTATGACACAAGGGCAGGACTGGACTGGGACAAAAATTTGGCCCTGGACTTCATCCAGACCGGCCTACTTTAATTTTGAGTGTCACCAACAGCACCCCCTTACATCAGTGACCCCAGCAGAGTCCCAATTACCAGCAGAGTCCCCATTACCAGCAGCCCCCTTACATCAGCAGAGTCCCCATTACCAGCAGAGTTTGCATTACCAGCAGAGTCCCCATTACCAGCAGAGCCCCCTTACATCAGCAGAGTCCCCATTACCAGCAGAGTTCCATTACCAGCAGCCCCCTTACATCAGCAGAGTCCCCATTACCAGCAGCCCCCTTGTATCAGTAGAGTCCCCATTACCAGCAGAGTCCCCATTACCAGCAGAGTCCCCATTACCAGCAGCCCCCTTGTATCAGGAGAGTCCCCATTACCAGCAGCCCCCTTACATCAGCAGAGTCCCCATTACCAGCAGAGTCCCCATTACCAGCAGCCCCCTTACATCAGCAGAGTCCCCATTACCAGCAGCCCCCTTACATGAGCAGAGTCCCCATTACCAGCATCCCCCTTACATCAGCAGAGTCCCCATTACCAGCCGCCCCCTTACATCAGCAGAGTCCCCATTACCAGCCGCCCCCTTACATCAGCAGAGTCCCCCTTACATCAGCAGAGTCCCCATTACCAGCAGCCCCCTTACATCAGCAGAGTCCCCATTACCAGCCGCCCTCTTACATCAGCAGAGTCCCCATTACCAGCAGCCCCCTTACATCAGCAGAGTCCCCATTACCAGCAGCCCCCTTACATCAGCACAGTCCCCATTACCAGCACAGTCCCCATTACCTGCAGCCCCCTTACATCAGCAGAGTCCCCATTACCAGCAGCCCCCTTACATCAGCAGAGTCCCCATTACCGGCAGCCCCCTTACATCAGCAGAGTCCCCATTACCAGCACAGTCCCCATTACCAGCACAGTCCCCATTACCAGCAGCCCCCTTACATCAGCAGAGTCCCCATTACCAGCACAGTCCCCATTACCAGCAGTCCCCTTACATCAGCAGAGTCCCCATTACCAGCACAGTCCCCATTACCAGCAGTCCCCTTACATCAGGAGAGTCCCCATTACCAGCACAGTCCCCATTACCAGCAGTCCCCTTACATCAGCAGAGTCCCCATTACCAGCAGTCCCCTTACATCAGCAGAGTCCCCATTACCACCACAGTCCCCATTACCAGCACAGTCCACATTACCAGCAGCCCCCTTACATCAGCAGAGTCCCCATTACCAGTGGAATCTCCATTACTAGCAGCCCCCTTACATCAGCAGAGTCCCCATTACATCAGCAGAATCCCCATTACCAGCAGAGTCCCCATTACATCAGCAGAATCCCCATTACCAACAGAATCTCCATTACTAGCAGCCCCCTTACATCAGCAGAGTCCCCATTACATCAGCAGAATCCCCATTACCAGCAGAGTCCCCATTACATCAGCAGAATCTCCATTACTAGCAGCCCCCTTACATCAGCAGAGTCCCCATTACATCAGCAGAATCCCCGCCATTACCAGCAGAGTCCCCATTACATCAGCAGAATCCCCATTACCAGCAGCCCCCTTACATCAGCAGAGTCCCCATTACCAGCAGCCCCCTTACATCAGCAGAGTCCCCATTACCAGCACAGTCCCCATTACGAGCAGAGTCCACATTACCAGCAGAGTCCCCATTATCAGCAGAGTCCACATTACCAGCAGAGTCCACATTACCAGCACAGTCCCCATTACATCAGCACAGTCCCCATTACGAGCAGAGTCCACATTACCAGCAGAGTCCCCATTATCAGCAGAGTCCCCATTACCAGCAGAGTCCACATTACCAGCAGAGTCCACATTACCAGCACGGTCCCCATTACATCAGCACAGTCCCTATTACATCAGCACAGTCCCCATTACATCAGCACAGTCCCCATTACCAGCATCAGAGTCCCCATCTCTCCTCCCCCTCCCACATGTACTCACAGTTCTGAAGGCAGCATCTCGTTCCTCTCTCCAGTCATCATGTGATAAGTGACAAGTGATAAGTGGAGAGAGGAAGCAAAGTCTGCCGGCTGTCTATCTCCCCTTGCAGGCTGGAGGGAGCAGATAGCCTAATTCTCTCTCCAGCAAGTGAATGTGACGAGACAAGGGGGAGGCGGGGCCTCGAGTAGATTGCGGGGCCTCGAGTAGATTGTGGGGCCCTACGCAGCTTGCGTAGTCAGCGTATAGGGTGGATCGGCCCTGAATACAGTGTACCACATAGATACATTTGACAAGAACTGGAAGCCATTGGTATTGCCAGACCCGCAGTACTATCTTTAGAGACTGAACTCTTGTGTTGCCTTTTTGTTTTATTCTGGAGTGCGCTCTCCTGGAGCCAAGAACTCTAGCCCTTGCATATGGGGTTTTTTTTCTACTTACTGGAAGAGCGGGAGCAGTTTTTTTTTCTCCCTCTCACAGTATCAAAAGACAAAGACTTTTGGGGTAGAATAGCTTAGAGACAGGGCCAAAGGAGAAGAAGCAGAAAAATTTACCCTTGGAAAAAAAAAAGAAAGAGTTTTCCTAACAGGTGTCTTGACGGTGGCACTTCCACTAGGTGGCTGTGTTACATAACTTAGCACATTGCAGTTTAAGTGCAACTTACTTTTAGAAGGGAGAGGTTTTTCTCTCGGGGAGAATCTCTTCATTCTAATGTACATAGTTTAGAATGTAAATTATTGGTTGTGTGTGTTGTTTTTTTCTCCTCTACAGGCGGATGCCGAGCAAACCACTGAGAATGGGGTGGGTTTAGCCATTGTAGACGGGAGGGGAATGTAAATCATAAATGTGTTTATGTGACATTGAGAATGTGATGTGCACATGTGTTTTCTTTACTCTTCCTTCACCTCTGTATTTAATTCCCTTTTCCCCATCTTCAGGTTCCGGCACAATCTAATTTTTTTTCTATTGCTCTCCAAATAGTTTTTTTTAGATAGTTTCTGGAATGGGCTTATGCTGACTCAGGCTTGAGAGGCATAGATTTGCTCCAGACACTGGGGACCAGTGTCCATTAGTAGGAGGAGTATGTAGCGGGGTCCTCAATTTAAGGGGAGTGTTTGGGAGGTAGTATGCCCAAACACCTTGATTTGTCAGGGTTTACAACCAATTTATCCACAGGGAGAGTAATGGTGTACAGTTCCCTGTGGCCTACAGGTGGCACTTCCATGGTAGGCTGGGGTTGAACCACTAGTACAGGGCTGTGCTTTTTGTGTCCCCTCTCTGCAAACGTATGGTGGGGCGGGGTTAACCTGCTGTGCGTGCTTGGAGATGAGATAAAAGGGGCAGACGCTACCTGTTCGGGGTTAGTCAGTGAGGTCCTACCCCTGGTTCTGGTTCCAGTCTGCCCTGGGCGCCCTAGGCCCACGGGCGGGTGTGTTCTTGTTCCGGTTCCATCCTGGGCATCTTTAGTCCCAGGGTGAGGTACTACCCCGCTGTTCCTGTCCGTCCTGGATGCGGGGACCTGGAAGTTGCAGCAAAGGCCTGGGCCCAGCGCTTTTGGCTGGGGCCCGTTCAGGGTTCGAGGAGTCTCAGGGTGCCGCCTTGCGAAGGGACCCGTATCTGAGTAGAGGAGGCCGGGTGAGGAACCGTTCTGAGGGACTGATGCGGTAGTCACGGTGAAGGAAAGGGTCCCGGTAACTCTCCGGAGGAATGTTTTCTCCCTAGGCCAAAGTCAAGTTCATCAGGTCTGTGGCAGAGACCAATTTCATTGGGTCTGTGGCAGAGACCAATTTCATCGGGTCTGTGGCAGAGACTTTGAGTAAAACGTGAGTGTCATTTGGCTGCTAGTCTTGTTCTAAGTAGACTATCTATTTGAGGCTGAGTCTGTTCAAGAAGCTGAACAGTGAAGGGACTGAGATTGTGCCTGGACTTTTCCCCACATCTTGTGCTATGCCTTTTCTTGCTCCAACCTTTGTTTCTATCAAGAGATTTTTATTTGCTGAAAGAAGAAATAAACTTTCTGTTGGAGTTCTAGCAAGTGTGGACATTCTATTCACTGGGGGAAACAAGTACTCAAATCTGTTATCCACAGAGGTGAGGATGAGGAAAAAATTATTTGGCTCAACTGTGAAACGACCCACCAACAACACCGCTCAACCTCTTAATACAGGAGGGTACGGGCTTGTGGCATGGTGTGCCCCTTCTTCCTGCGAAGAGCCGAAGAACAAGGCAGGTAAAAGGGGGTCTGTGTGCTACAGATACAATCCATATTTAAGACAGCAACATATACAAAAATACAGGAAACAAATTACAAAATTATTTCACAATGGTACAAAACCCCAGAAATACTTCAAAGGTGTTTCCCGAATATATCAGGTGATTGTTGGAGATGTCAGACGGAACAGGGAACTCTGCTACACGCCTTTTGGTCCTGTCCTAGAGTTAAGAAATTCTGGAAGGAAGTCCGGGAGATTATTCAAAAATTTAGTGAGGTAGAAATACGGGAAGATCCAGCGTTATTTCTTTTGCATCTATCAGAGATTCCAAGGGAAACATATAGAAACTCCATCTTGTGTCACTTAGTGAATGCTGCTAAAGCATGCATACCGCTTAAATGGAAACAGACACAACCTCCTACTGTGAGTATGTGGCTTAAAAAGGTAGAGGAGGTGAACAGGATGGAAGATCAAGTATGGACAACTAAGAAAAAAAGAGAAATCTATTTGAAAATCTATGGCCCCATGCACACGAGACGCCGGTGCAAACTCTGCTGAACACACGTTTTTAACCACTTAACGACCGCTCACTGTATATATACGTCGGCAGAATGGCACCGACAGGCACAATCACGTAGAGCATACGTGATTGCCTTTGTATAGTTGGGGGTCCAATCGGACCCCCCTCCTATACAGTGAGCGGTGGCTAAGTGTCCGGGAGCGTTCCGGGATGAGGGGGCAGCCATTCGTTTCCGGCCACCCCCTCGCGATCGCTCCCGGCGAATAGAAATGCCCCCTCTGTCTGTGTCAGGCAGAGGAAGCAGGAGGAAGTGATGTCATCTCTGGTGCGGCGCTCACATATACTGAGCGCCGTACAAGAGAAGACATCAGGTCAGTGCACACAACACTACACTGACACCAGGACACATAGGGACATAAATCGCCCCCCAGGCCCCCCCAGACACCCCCAGATCACCCCCCAGATCACCCCCCCAGCCCCCAGTCACAGTGTCACTGATTGCAGTGACCATTTATATACTGATCACTGCAATCAGTGACATTTGTGACTGTAAAAGTGTCAGTACATTCAGTTTTAGGTCCAGTGCAGCCCCCTAACCCCCCTAATAAAGGTTTAACCCCCTGATCACCCCCCAGATAACCCTTTCACCCCCTATCACCACTGTCGCTAAGCGATCATTTTTTTGATCGCTGTCTTAGCGTCAGTGATGCCGATCGGCAGCCAGTAATTTTTTTTAGGTTCGCTGCATGTTTTTATAGCGTCAGGTACCCCAATATATTATCTAATAAAGGTTTAACCCCCTTGATCGCCCCCCAGGTAACCCTTTCACCCCCTATCACCACTGTCGCTAAGCGATCGTTTTTCTAAACGCTGTCTTAGTGTCGGTGATGCAGATCGGTAGCCGGTAATTTTTTTTAGGTTCGCCGCAGGTTTTTATAGCGTCAGGTACCCCAATATTCTATCTAATAAAATTTTAACCCCCTTGATCGCCCCCCAGGTAACCCTTTCACCCCCTATCACCACTGTCGCTAAGCGATCGTTTTTCTAAACGCTGTCTTAGTGTCGGTGATGCAGATCGGTAGCCAGTAATTTTTTTTAGGTTCGCCACATGTTTTTATAGCGTCAGGTACCCTAATATATTATCTAATAAAGGTTTAACCCCCTTGATCGCCCCCCAGGTAACCCTTTCACCCCCTATCACCACTGTCGCTAAGCGATCGTTTTTCTAAACGCTGTCTTAGTGTCGGTGATGCAGATCGGTTGCTGGTAATTTTTTTTAGGTTTGCCGCAGGTTTTTATAGCGTCAGGTACCCCAATATATTATCTAATAAAGGTTTAACCCCCTTGATCGCCCCCCAGGTAACCCTTTCACCCCCTATCACCACTGTCGCTAAGCGATCGTTTTTCTAAACGCTGTCTTAGTGTCGGTGATGCAGATCGATAGCCAGTAATTTTTTTATGTTCGCCGCAGGTTTTTATAGCGTCAGGTACCCCAATATATTATCTAGTAAAGGTTTAACCCCCTTGATCGCCCCCCAGGTAACCCTTTCACCCCCTATCACCACTGTCGCTAAGCGATCGTTTTTCTGATCGCTGTCTTAGTGTCGGTGATGCAGATCGGTAGCCAGTAATTTTTTTTAGGTTCGCCGCAGGTTTTTATAGCGTCAGGTACCCCCATATATTATCTAATAAAGGTTTTAACCCCCTGATTGCCCCTAGATCACCATATAAGTGTTACGGGTGACGCTGGTTAGTTAGTTTGCTTTTTATAGTGTCAGGGCACCCGCCGTATATAACCCAATAAAGGTTTAACCCCCTGATCGCCCGGCGGATGATATCAATTAGGTTTTAGCGTCAGAGAGGGTCTGCGTCACACCCCAGGCAGCGTCAGGTTAGTGCCAGTAACGCTAACACCCACGCGTGAAGCATACACCCCCCTTAGTGGTATAGTATCTGAACAGATCAATATCTGATCTGATCAGATCTATACTAGTGTCCCCAGCAGTTTAGGGTTCCCAAAAACGCAGTGTTAGCGGGATCAGCCCAGATACCTGCTGGCACCTGCGTTTTGCCCCTCCTTCCAGCCCAGGCCACCCAAGTGCAGTATCGATCGATCACTGTCACTTACAAAACAAAAACACACATAACTGCAGCGTTCGCAGAGACAGGCCTGATCCCTGCGACTCCAGTGCTGTAGGAGGTGATTTCACCACCACAGTTAAATAAAAAAAGCATATATGCCAAAGCATTGGGGCAGCAGGAGCGGAGGAGCGATTTTGCTCCTAATGCCGCGTACATACGGTCGAAATTCCGACGGAGGATTGCCCGTGGAAAAGTCCGACCCTGTGTGTGCGGCATAACTTTTTTGCGGGAGGATGCCCCCATGCTTCGGCATATATAAATGGTGAGTGTATGCCCATCATTGGAAGTGGGTGGATGAAGGGCGGTATTCTAATGGTGGGCATACCCACCGATCAATCTCTTTTTTCGTTCAGCCAACTGGCTGCATGAAATAAAAAGATTACAATACATGTCCAACAAGGACCAGCAACGTACTGGTATGTTGCTGGACTTTGAATGTTTATACCAGAATGATGCCTGCGGGTTTAGGTATCATCTTGGTATCATTCTTTTCAGCCTGCGGCCGGCTTTCATGTAAAAGCAAATTCTAGCGGCTAATTAGCCTCTGGACTGCTTTTACAAGCAGTGGGAGGGAATGCCCCCCCCCCCCCCCGGATATAAAAAGCGCCATTGGGAAATTGGGAAAGCATTTTATCACACCGATCTTGGTGTGGTCAGATGCTTTGAGGGCAGAGGAAAAATCTAGGGTCTAGAAGACCCCAGTTTTTTCAAAAAAAGAGTACCTGTCACTACCTATTGCTATCATAGGGGATATTTACATTCCCTGAGATAACAATAAAAATGATAAAAAAAAAAAATACTTGGAAGGAACAATTTAAAAATAAAATAAAAAAGCAAAACTAATAATAAAAATAAAAAATAAAAAAAGCACCCCTGTCCTGCCCTGCTCTTGCCCAATGGCGAACGCAAGCGTCGGTCTGGCGTCATATGTAAACAGCAATTGCACCATGCATGTGAGGTATCACCGCGAAGGTCAGATCAAGGGCAGTCATTTTAGCAGTAGACCTCCTCTGTAAATCTACTGGGGTAACCTGTAAAGGCTTTTGAAGGCTTTTAAAAATGTATGTAGTTTGTCGCCAATGCGCGTTTGTGCGAAATTTTAAAGCATGTCGTGTTTGGTATCTATGTACTCGGCCTAAGATCATCTTTTTTATTTCATCAAACATTTGGGCAATATAGTGTGTTTTAGTGCATTAAAATTAAAAAAGTGTATTTTTTAACCCAAAAAATGCGTTTGAAAAATCGCTGCGCGAATACTGTGTAGAAAAAAAAAATGCAACACCCACCATTTTAATCTGTAGGGCCTTTGCTTTAAAAATATATATAATGTTTGGGGGTTCAACATAATTTTCTTGCAAAAAAAAAAATGTTTTCATGTAAACAAAAAGTGTCAAAAAGGGCTTTGTCTTCAAGTGGTTAGAAGAGTGGATGTAAGCTTCCTAATGTTGTGTATAAAATGCCAGAACAGTTCAAAACCCCCCCCAAATGACCCCATTTTGGAAAGTAGACACCCCAAGCTATATACTGAGAGGCATGTCGAGTCCATGGAATATTTTATATGTTGACACAAGTTGCGGAAAAACGACAATTTTTTTTTTGTTTTTGTTTTTTTGCACAAAGTTGTCACTAAATGATATATTGCTTAAACATGCCATGGGCATATGTGGAATTACACCCCAAAATACATTCTGTTGCTTCTCCTGAGTACGGGGATACCACATGTGTGAGACTTTTTGGGAGCCTAGCCGCGTACGGGACCCCAAAAACCAAGCACCGCCTTCAGGCTTTCTAAGGGTGTAAATTTTTGATTTCACTTCTCACTGCCTATCACAGTTTCGGAGGCCATGGAATGCCCAGATGGCACAAAACCCCCCCAAATATCCCCATTTTGGAAAGTAGACACCCCAAGCTATTTGCTGAGAGGTATTGTGAGTATTTTGCAGATCTCGCTTTTTGTCACAAAGTTTTGAAAATTGAAAAAAAAATATATATATATATATATTTTCTTTCTTCATTTTCAAAAACAAATGAGAGCTGTAAAATACTTGCCATGCCTCTCAGCAAATAGCTTGGGGTGTCTATATTCCAAAATGGGGTCATTTGGGGGGGTTTTGTGATATTTTGGCATTTTATGGCCTTCGAAACTGTGATAGGTAGTGAGGAGTGAAATCCAAAATTTGTGCCTAGAAATCCTGAAGGCGGTGCTTAGTTTTCGGGGTCCCGTACGCGGCTAGGCTCCTAAAAAGTCCCACACATGTGGTATCCCCGTACTCAGGAGAAGCAGAAAAATTTATTTTGGGGTGTAATTCCACATATAACCATGGCATGTGTGAGCAATATATCATTTAGTGACAACTTTTTGTAATTTTTTTTTTTTTTTTTTTTTTTTAGTCATTATTCAATCACTTAGGACAAAAAAAAAAAAAATTCAATGGGCTCATCATGCCTCTCAGCAATTTCCTTGGGGTGTCTACTTTCCAAAATGGGGTCATTTGGGGGGGGGGTTTTGTACTGCCCTGTCATTTTAGCACCTCAAGAAATGAGATAGGCAGTCATAAATTTAAAGCTGTGTAAATTTCAGAAAATGTACCCTAGTTTGTAAACTCTATAACTTTTGCGCAAACCAATAAATATACGCTTATTGACATTTTTTTTACTAAAAACATGTGGCTGAATACATTTTGGCCTAAATGTATGACTACAATTGAGTTTATTCGATTTTTCTTATAACAAAAAGTAGAAAATATCATTTTTTTTCAAAATTTTCGGTCTTTTTCCGTTTATATCGCAAAAAATAAAAATCGCAGAGGCAATCAAATACCATTAAAAGAAAGCTCTATTTGTGGGAAGAAAAGGACGCAAATTTCGTTTGGGTACAACATTGCATGTCCGCACAATTTACAGTTAAAGCAGCGCAGTGCAAAATTCTGAATTCACCTCTGGTCCTTTACCTACCAAATGGTCCGGGGCTTAAGTGGTTAAAGGCTGAAACCGGCGCTTAGAAACGCCCGTTTTGCCGCGATTTTAGCGGCGTTTTACCACGTTTGCGTCTATAAGCGTTTAGTTAAAAAACATCAAAAGACCCTCCCTAAGCTCAAAAAACAGTATTATTTAACCATTTCAGCCATTTTGTGAGACCAGAGTGAGTAGCAGCAGCTGAGAGAGCAGCAGTGTACTTGTATTTAGCGTGTCACTTGCCACACCACCTACCACAAGCTGTGGATTGTCCACTTGCCACGTCACCTGCCACAAGTTGTGGATTGTCTACCTGGCCACGCCACCTGCCACAAGTTGTGAATTGTCCACTTGCCACGTCACCTGCCATGTCACCTGGCCACGTCACCGGGCCACGTCACCTGCCATGTCACCTGGCCATGTCACCTGCCACATCGCCTGGCCACGTCACCTGCCACAAGTTGTGGATTGTCCACTTGCCACGTCACCTGGCCACGTCACCTGCCACAAGTTGTGGATTGTCCACTGGCCACGTCACCTGCCACGTCACCTGGCCACGTCACCTGCCACAAGTTGTGGATTGTCCACTTGCTATGTCACCTGGCCACGTCACCTGCCACAAGTTGTGGATTGTCCACTGGCCACGTCACCTGGCCACATCACCTACCACAAGTTGTGGATTGTCCACTGGCCACGTCACCTGGCCACGTCACCTGCCACGTCACCTGCCACAAGTTGTGGATTGTCCACTTGCCATGTCACCTGGCCACGTCACCTGCCACAAGTTGTGGATTGTCCGCTGGCCACGTCACCTGCCACGTCACCTGGCCACGTCATCTGCCACATCACCTGGCCACGTCACCTGTCACAAGTTGTGGATTGTCCACTTGCCATGTCACCTGGCCACGTCACCTGCCACAAGTTGTGGATTGTCCACTTGCCATGTCACCTGGCCACGTCATCTGCCACGTCACCTGGCCACGTCACCTGCCACAAGTTGTGGATTGTCCACTTGCCACGTCACCTGCCAAAAGTTGTGGATTGTCCACTTGCTACAAGTTGTGGATTGTCCACTTGCCAAGTCACCTGCCACAAGTTGTGGATTGTCCACAATGCAATGCAAGCAATTGCAGTTTTTTTATATTTTTTTAATGGTTTTTCATCATTTGCCATAATTTTTGAGATTTCTAATGTAAAAAAATTGGTCACCTTTAAAAACGCTTATAAACTAAATTGTGGCAAAACGCTGTTACCGCGTTTAGCCACGTTTTGCGTCTGAAACGTGGAAATTTTTTGCGTCTGAACCCATTTTTTTGCTTCTGGAAAAACGAGGTTAAACGCAACTGCTTAAAAACTGCAAAAAATGAGACTGTGTGCATGGACACAGGATAACATTGAATGAGTTCAGGGGCAGTTGAAAAAAGCGTCCAACTGCCTCTGAACACGCATTTACAAGCGTCTCGTGTGCATGGGGCCTATCTGGTCACCATGGAATGGTTTTATTTCCTCAGAGGAAGGGAAAAAGCGAATCGATAGAAATTAGAGAGGGGATGGGGAGGTGGGGGGAAGGTTGAGGAGGGGGAGGGGAGAGTAAATAGATTTAGGTTTTTTTGGGGTTTTTTTTTTGGGGGGGGGGGGGTTAGGGACGGGATCGAAAATGGAGTACAAATAGGGGGGTGGATGGAATATTGGGAGATAGTATTCGTACTTAGGCAGGGCCATGGGATAGCATCGTCCCATGATCAGGCACAGAGAAGCAGTATGAGAGGTGGAATTTAGATAGAGGGGAATATTTCCCCTCTTTTTCATTTTCTTTTTTTTTGTTTTTTCCTTCTTATTATGGTTTAGACTAATTATCTTACTTTATCCTCTCCACCCCCAGTGGATATCACCCTAGAACAGTGGTTCTCAACTCCAGTCCTCAGGGCCCACCAACAGGCCAGGTTTGCAAGATAACTGAAATGCATCACAGGTGATATAATTTGCTGCTCAGTGATTGCAGTATTCTAGTCTGCATCTCCCCAAGGTAATACTTAAAATCTGGCCTGTTAGTGGGTCCTGAGGACAGGAGTTGAGAACCACTGCCCTAGAAGGTATGGTTTAGACCAGAGGTCGTCAACCCCCGGTCCGCGGCCCAAAGCCGGGCCGTACCGCCTCTCTAGCCGGGCCGCAACGGGAATGACACTGTCCGGGCCGTACCGCCGCTATAGCCGGGCCACGGAGGAGACCGTCAGCGATGCAGCTGCCCGAGCAGAGAGATGACACTATCTCTCTGCGCTATGCAGAGGCGCGGCGCTGTCCCGCCCTAACATACGGCGCTTCAAGGCTATGCTACACAGATGCACAGCCGGCCAATGAGAGAGAGAATGAGGTCATCTCTCCGCCCACTCTCGCTATGTACCGGCTCAATGCATTCCCGCAATCTCACACCCATGCGATCCGATTCCTGTCAGAGTTTGCAGATCGAACTGCGATATACAAACTGATTTGGGGGTGTCGTTAACTTTTAACTGACACTCCCAGCAGTTCGCATAGGGCAATGTGAACTGCCACCAGAAAACCTGCGATGCGGGAACCCGCAGTGGATTCGCAGGGTTCCCGCACCGCAGCAGTGTGAACCAACCCACACATCGCGATTCCTCCCCCCCTCCTACCGGGCCTTGGAAAAATATTCTTCCACAAAACCGGTCCTTGGTGCCAAAAAGGTTGGGGACCACTGGTTTAGACTAATTATCTTACTCTGTCCTCTCCACCCCCAGTGGATATCACCCTAGAAGGTAGCAGCTGGTAGGACAAGGGAGAATTGAATGTATCGATTGACCACTTGTTGTATATATCTAGGAATGAAATGTTTAAATGTGTAAAAATTGCTTATTTTAAGTGTCTTTTTTTTCTCTTTTCCTGCCTGTGTATAAAAGAAAAAAGGTGAAAAAATAAAGAAATTATAAAAAAAATCGCTGATCACCGCCATTACTAGTAAAAAATAAATAAATAATAAAAATGCCATAAATCTATTCCCTATTTTGTAGACGCTATTTTTTTTTGGGAGGGGGGGGATATTTATTATAGCAAAATGTAAAAAATATTGTGTTTTTTTCAAAATCTTAATTTTTTTGTTTATAGCGCAAAAAACAAACAAACAAAAAAAAACGCAGAGGTGATCAAATACCACCAAAAGAAAAAAGAACATCAATTTTATTTGGGTACATAGTCGCACGACCACGCAATTGTCAGTTAAAGTGATGCAGTGCCGTATAGCAAAAAATGGGCTGTCATTAAAGTGAAGTTCCACCCTGATTTTTTTTTTTTCACCTAAAATCTCAAAAAAAATAAAAAATAAATAAATAAATTGAAAAAAATAAAAAATTATACTCACCAGAAAAGGCGGGTGCTATGCGGAATTAGCTCTTCTGCCTCTTCCTCCACCGCGGTGGTCTTCTTCCTCGTCCTCTGTCACAGTGAATGGGGTGCGCTGCCACAAAGCGCCGTGCGAGTCGCGCATGCGCAGTAGTAAACAGGCAGTGAAGCCGTAAGGCTTCACTGCCTGTTTCCCTTAGTCAGGATGGAGGCGCCGGGACCTGCCAGGACCGAGCGATCGCCGTCGAGGGCCCGATATCGCGGGCGCCTAGGACAGGTAAGTGTCCTTATTAAAAGTCAGCAGCTACAGTGTTAGTAGCTGCTGACTTTAAAAAAATTGCGGGTGGAGCTCCGCTTTAAGGAGGTATAACCTCCCTGTCCTTAAAGTGGTTGTAAACCCTTACAGACCACTTTTACCTACAGGTAAGCCTAGATTAAGGCTTACCTGTAGGTGCAAGAAATATCTCCTTAACCTACACGGTTAAGGAGATATTTTCCAAAAAACGAGCACTGATGTCTACGGCGCAAGCGCACCGCAGACAACGGCGTAGGCGCACTGAGCGTGCCGTTAGTGAATGTGATCATGCGCGGGAGTGACGTCATCGCTGCTCCGGCCAGTCACAGCGTCGGAGCAGCGATACCCGGAAGTCACTTGGGGAGACATGGCGGCGACGGAGGAGGTGAACAAGGGCTTCGATCTCAGGTAAGTAATTCATAATGAGCTAGTAGTTTGTTTGTTTGTTTTTAGGGAGGGTTTACTTCCTCTTAAAGTGGTTAACCACTTAACGACCGCTCACTGTATATATACGTCGGCAGAATGGCACCGACAGGCACAATCACGTAGAGTGTACGTGATTGCCTTTGTACAGTTGGGGGGTCCAATCGGACCCCCCTTCTGTACAGTGAGCGGTGGCTAAGTGTCCGGGAGCGTTCTGGAATGAGGGGGCAGCCATTCGTTTCTGGCCACCCCCTCGCGATCGCTCCCGGCGAATGGAAATGCCCCCTCTGTCGGTGTCAGACAGAGGGAGCAGGAGGAAGTGATGTCATCTCTGGTGCGGCGCTCACATATACCGAGCGCCGTACAAGAGAAGATATCAGGTCAGTGCACACAACACTACACTGACACCAGGACACATAGGGACATAAATCGCCCCCCCAGGCCCCCCCAGACACCCCAGATCACCCCCCCAGCCCCCAGTCACAGTGTCACTGATTGCAGTGACCATTTATTTAGTGATCACTGCAATCAGTGACATTTGTGACTGTAAAAGTGTCACCAAAGTTTAGTCTTAGGTCCAGTGTAGCCCCCTAACCCCCCTAATAAAGGTTTAACCCCCTGATCACCCCCCAGATAACCCTTTCACCCCCTATCACCACTGTCGCTTAGCGATCATTTTTCTGATCGCTGTCTTAGCGTCAGTGATGCCGATCGGCAGCCAGTAATTTTTTTTAGGTTCGCCGCAGGTTTTTATAGCATCAGGTACCCCAATATATTATCTAATAAAGGTTTAACCCCCTTGATCGCCCCCCAGGTAACCCTTTCACCCCCTATCACCACTATCACTAAGCGATCGTTTTTCTAAACGCTGTCTTAGTGTCTGTGATGCAGATCGGTAGCCGGTAATTTTTTTTAGGTTCGCCGCAGGTTTTTATAGCGTCAGGTACCCCAATATATTATCTAATAAAGGTTTAACCCCCTTGATCGCCCCCCAGGTAACCCTTTCACCCCCTATCACCACTGTCGCTAAGCAATTGTTTTTCTAAACGCTGTCTTAGTGTCGGTGATGCAGATCGTAGCCAGTAATTTTTTTTATGTTCGCCGCATGTTTTTATAGCGTCAGGTACCCCAATATATTATCTAATAAAGGTTTAACCCCCTTGATCGTCCCCCAGGTAACCCTTTCACCCCCTATCACCACTGTCACTAAGCCTTCGTTTTTCTAAACGCTGTCTTAGTGTCTGTGATGCAGATCGGTAGCCGGTAATTTTTTTTAGGTTCGCCGCAGGTTTTTATAGCGTCAGGTACCCCAATATATTATCTAATAAAGGTTTAACCCCCTTGATCGCCCCCCAGGTAACCCTTTCACCCCCTATCACCACTGTCGCTAAGCAATTGTTTTTCTAAACGCTGTCTTAGTGTCGGTGATGCAGATCGTAGCCAGTATTTTTTTTTAGGTTCGCCGCATGTTTTTATAGCGTCAGGTACCCCAATATATTATCTAATAAAGGTTTAACCCCCTTGATCGCCCCCCAGGTAACCCTTTCACCCCCATCACCACTGTCGCTAAGCAATCATTTTTCTAAACGCTGTCTTAGTGTCGGTGATGCAGATCGGTAGCTGGTAATTTTTTTTAGGTTCGCCGCAGGTTTTTATAGCGTCAGGTACCCCCATATATTATCTAATAAAGGTTTTAACCCCCTGATTGCCCCTAGTTAACCCTTTCACCAGTAATCATCATATAAGTGTTACGGGTGACCTTGGTTAGTTAGTTTGCTTTTTATACTGTCAGGGCACCCGCCGTATATAACCCAATAAAGGTTTAACCCCCTGATCGCCCGGCGGGTGATATCAATTAGGTTTTAGCGTCAGAGAGGGTCTGAGTCACACCCCAGGCAGCGTCAGGTTAGTGCCAGTAACGCTAACACCCACGCGTGAAGCATACACCCCCCCTTAGTGGTATAGTATCTGAACAGATCAATATCTGATCTGATCAGATCTATACTAGCGTCCCCAGCAGTTTAGGGTTCCCAAAAACGCAGTGTTAGCGGGATCAGCCCAGATACCTGCTGGCACCTGCGTTTTGCCCCTCCGTCCAGCCCAGGCCACCCAAGTGCAGTATCGATCGATCACTGTCACTTACAAAACAAAAACACACATAACTGCAGCGTTCGCAGAGACAGGCCTGATCCCTGCGACTCCAGTGCTGTAGGAGGTGATTTCACCACCACAGTTAAAAAAAAAAAGCAAATATGCCGAAGCATTGGGGCAGCAGGGGCGGAGGAGCGATTTTGCTCCTAATGCCGCGTACATACGGTCGAAATTCCGACGGAGGCTTGCCCATGGAAAAGTCCGACCATGTGTGTGCGGCATAACTTTTTTGCGGGAGGATGCCCCCATGCTTCGGCATATATAAATGGTGCATGTATGCCCATCATTGGAAGTGGGTGGATGAAGGGCGGTATTCTAATGGTGGGCATACCCACCGATCAATCTCTTTTTTCGTTCAGCCAACTGGCTGCATGAAATAAAAAGATTACAATACATGTCCAACAAGGACCAGCAACGTACTGGTATGTTGCTGGACTTTGAATGTTTATACCAGAATGATGCCTGCGGGTTTAGGTATCATCTTGGTATCATTCTTTTCAGCCTGCGGCCGGCTTTCATGTAAAAGCAATCCTAGCGGCTAATTAGCCTCTGGACTGCTTTTACAAGCAGTGGGAGGGAATGCCCCCCCCCCCCGGATATAAAAAGCGCCATTGGGAAATTGGGAAAGCATTTTATCACACCGATCTTGGTGTGGTCAGATGCTTTGAGGGCAGAGGAAAAATCTAGGGTCTAGAAGACCCCAGTTTTTTCAAAAAAAGAGTACCTGTCACTACCTATTGCTATCATAGGGGATATTTACATTCCCTGAGATAACAATAAAAATGATAAAAAAAAAAAATACTTGGAAGGAACAATTTAAAAATAAAATAAAAAAGCAAAATTAATAATAATAAAAAAAAAAAGCACCCCTGTCCTACCCTGCTCTTGCCCAATGGCGAACGCAAGCGTCGGTCTGGCGTCATATGTAAACAGGAATTGCACCATGCATGTGAGGTATCACCACGAAGGTCAGATCGTGGGCAATCATTTTAGCAGTAGACCTCCTCTGTAAATCTACTGGGGTAACCTGTAAAGGCTTTTAAAGGCTTTTAAAAATGTATGTAGTTTGTCGCCAATGCGCGTTTGTGCGAAATTTTAAAGCATGTCGTGTTTGGTATCTATGTACTCGGCCTAAGATCATCTTTTTTATTTCATCAAACATTTGGGCAATATAGTGTGTTTTAGTGCATTAAAATTAAAAAAAGTGTATTTTTTAACCCAAAAAATGCGTTTGAAAAATCGCTGCGCAAATACTGTGTAGAAAAAAAAATGCAACACCCACCATTTTAATCTGTAGGGCCTTTGCTTTAAAAATATATATAATGTTTGGGGGTTCAACATAATTTTCTTGCAAAAAAAAAATGTTTTCATGTAAACAAAAAGTGTCAAAAAGGGCTTTGTCTTCAAGTGGTTAGAAGAGTGGATGTAAGCTTCCTAATGTTGTGTATAAAATGCCAGAACAGTTCAAAACCCCCCCAAATGACCCCATTTTGGAAAGTAGACACCCCAAGCTATATACTGAGAGGCATGTCGAGTCCATGGAATATTTTATATGTTGACACAAGTTGCGGAAAAACGACAATTTTTTTTTTTTTTTTTTTGCACAAAGTTGTCACTAAATGATATATTGCTCAAACATGCCATGGGCATATGTGGAATTACACCCCAAAATACATTCTGTTGCTTCTCCTGAGTACGGGGATACCACATGTGTGAGACTTTTTGGGAGCCTAGCCATGTACGGGACCCCAAAATCCAAGCACCGCCTTCAGGCTTTCTAAGGGTGTAAATTTTTGATTTCACTTCTCACTGCCTATCACAGTTTCGGAGGCCATGGAATGCCCAGATAGCACAAAACCCCCCCAAATGACCCCATTTTGGAAAGTAGACATCCCAAGCTATTTGCTGAGAGGTATTGTGAGTATTTTGCAGATCTCGCTTTTTGTCACAAAGTTTTGAAAATTGAAAAAAAAAATATATATATATATATATTTTTTCTTTCTTCATTTTCAAAAACAAATGAGAGCTGTAAAATACTCACCATTCCTCTCAGCAAATAGCTTGGGGTGTCTATATTCCAAAATGGGGTCATTTGGGGGGGTTTTGTGCGATTTTGGCATTTTATGGCCTTCGAAACTGTGATAGGTAGTGAGGAGTGAAATCAAAAATTTGTGCCTAGAAATCCTGAAGGCGGTGCTTGGTTTTCGTTGTCCCGTACGCGGCTAGGCTCCTAAAAAGTCCCACACATGTGGTATCCCCGTACTCAGGAGAAGCAGAAAAATGTATTTTGGGGTGTAATTCCACATATAACCATGGCATGTGTGAGCAATATATCATTTAGTGACAACTTTTTGAATTTTTTTTTTTTTTTTGTCATTATTCAATCACTTGGGACAAAAAAAATTATATTCAATGGGCTCAACAGGCCTCTCAGCAATTTCCTTGGGGTGTCTACTTTCTAAAATGGGGTCATTTGGGGGGGTTTGTGCTATTTTGGCATTTTATGGCCTTCGAAACTGTGATAGGTAGTGAGGAGTGAAATCAAAAATTTGCGCCCTTAGAAATCCTGAAGGCGGTGCTTGGTTTCCGGGGTCCCGTACGCGGCTAGGCTCCCAAAAAGTCCCACACATGTGGTATCCCCGTACTCAGGAGAAGCAGCAAAATGTATTTTGGGGTGTAATTCCACATATAACCATGGCATGTGTGAGCAATATATCATTTAGTGACAACTTTTTGTAATTATTTTTTTTTTTTTTTTTAGTCATTATTCAATCACTTGGGACAAAAAAATAAAAAATTCAATGGGCTCAACATGCCTCTCAGCAATTTCCTTGGGGTGTCTACTTTCCAAAATGGGGTCATTTGGGGGGGTTTTGTACTGCCCTGTCATTTTAGCACCTCAAGAAATGAGATAGGCAGTCATAAATTTAAAGCTGTGTAAATTTCAGAAAATGTACCCTAGTTTGTAAACTCTATAACTTTTGCGCAAACCAATAAATATACGCTTATTGACATTTTTTTTACTAAAAACATGTGGCTGAATACATTTTGGTCTAAATGTATGACTACAATTGAGTTTATTCGATTTTTCTTATAACAAAAAGTAGAAAATATCATTTTTTTTCAAAATTTTCGGTCTTTTTCCGTTTATATCGCAAAAAATAAAAATCGCAGAGGCCATCAAATACCATTAAAAGAAAGCTCTATTTGTGGGAAGAAAAGGACGCAAATTTCGTTTGGGTACAACATTGCATGTCCGCACAATTTACAGTTAAAGCAGCGCAGTGCAAAATTCTGAATTCACCTCTGGTCCTTTAGCTACCAAATGGTCCGGGGCTTAAGTGGTTAAATGTGCACATTTAGGGGATATTCATTTGACCCTCAGGTAATCCTTATTATAGGCTTACCTGTAGGTAAAAATCACCAAGCGGGCTTTACTACCACTTTAAGTTTTGTTTGGTCATAAAGGGGTTAACAGACTCCCACTATTTATGAAGTACAAACCCAACACGAGTTTATTATTCTATATAACGGGCGGAGTATTACGTTGGTGTCTTCTACAGACTCCTCCCCCACTCTATCAGTACAATGTTATCTGCTATTCTCACTTCTCGTCACACAATGTCCTCTCGTCACGCTCTGATTATTATACGCCCCTCCCCCGCCCTTTCCCCCGGAAGTCATTAGAACATGGCGTCACATCAGGCTACAACTCCCGAGATGCTTTGCAGAGACAACGCGTGTTCTCGCGAGAAGCATGTGACTGGAGCCCGTGCTGATATTGCTTGGGAACCCCCTCGCTCTTCCTTTTCCCCAAGATGGCACCGAAGGCGAAGAAGGAAGGTGAGGGCTGCGGCGAGAATTTGGAGGCGTTCTCCGGGGATAAGGCTGAGAAGGGCCGCTTATAGTAGCCAGGACAGGGCGTCTCTCTATTCCTGAGCTCAGGGTGGGGTGTGCCATTTTTGCGGGGAGAGCTCGTCAGTGGATGGCCCGCCGCGTGTGCGGTGTATGAGGGAGCTGTGTGGCCTGCTGTGTGTCACCCCCTCCTCTCTATGGTACAGGCCGGCCCGGTACGCGGGATGTTCTATAAGCGATCAAAGTATGATGACCACGTGATTCCAGCTTATCTGTGCTGATGTACCGGGCCCGTGCTTCCCGGGGACACATGGCCGGGTAGAGGCCGGATACTTCTCACCTGGTACGGGCCCTGCGGCCTTCTATAGTACCGGTGATATCTGATCATCATAATAGGACACTGGGGGAGGGGAGATCAGTGGTGATCAATATTCTTCATATGGGGGGTCCTGACATTATCAGAGAGGCACATATAATACTTCGTGTCAGAGACTGGAGACACACCAGGAGATGGGCCCTATGGGGACCGCACAAAAAATGTCAAAGGGCTTCAGGTTAGGCTCTGGGGGTGATGTAGATGGATCCATACAAAGCTGTGCTGTGTCCCCTGTCCGGTAGATGAGATTGGGCAGATCACACCTACCATCAATGCCAGGGATGCCCAACCTTTTGAAGCACGAGGGCTACTTAAAGCGGAGGTCCACCCTGAAAAATATATACATTAAAAATCATAAAAAATTAATAATTATACTCACCCTAAATGCCTGTTGCTATGCGGAAGTCCCCTAATCTGCCTCTAATAATGTTCTCGTCCGCGGTGGGTCTCCTTCCGTTTCCTCTTCTTGTGAATGGGGCGCGCTGCCTTCTGGGAACTGTGTATCCCAGGAGGCAAGCTGCCCATTTACAAAGCGCCCTGCAAGTGGCGCATGCGCAGTAGGAAACGGGCAGTGAAGCCTTACGGCTTCACTGTCTGTTTCCCTTACTCAGGATGGAGGAGCTGTGTCCTGCCAGCATCGATTGTCGTGGCGGGACTGACATTGCGGGCGAGTAGGACAGGTAAGTGTCCTTATTCAAAGTCAGCAGCTACACTGTTAGTAGCTTCTGTCTTTTTTTTTTTTTTCCTTTGGCTGCACCTCCGCTTTAAGCGACTTGCTAGCCAGTCGTGGGCCACAATGAGCGGAGCAGGTGGATGGCAGGTCTGCTCTGCATATGCGGACACAGCCCACTAAACTTTTTTTTTTTTTATTGGATTGGAGGTAGGACACAAGTCGGTTTACATCTGCAACTGCAGGGTCCAATTGTGTCTGACCATGTGAAAGGGGCCCAAGGCTGCTTTCACACTGATGCACTGTGGTTTACCCTCACTAAGGGTGCAACGCAGTGTACATTTGGCTTTCCCGCACTTTACAAAAATCTATTCTGCAGGTTTCTTGATTGGACCCTCCACCCGTGGGAAGGCAGGGGCGTACAGGTACGCCCATGTGCCATTCTGCCGACGTGCGGTGGTCCTTAAGTGGTTAAAGGACCAGTGTAATGCCTGCCACACATGTTGCAGAATGTCCCTATGGCTCACCATACACACTACAATCTGATCATACAATCAGCTTTAGATTGAACAGAACTATGTGGTGGAAGGGCCTTCTTGATTGGATACAAATTTGGTAGTTTAGGTCCTTGTATTACTAGGTTTTAGTAAATCTTGCATGGACTGATTTTATATACAAATTTATTTAGATTACTGTCCAATCAGAAAATAGAAAAGATTGTTCACCATACATGTAACAATCACATTGAATGATCTACTTTCCTACAACTGGATTTTCGATCCACACCGATCAAAAAAATTTCAATCATTGACCCGGTATTGGTCTCTTTGATTTAAGGATCCAATCATACCCAGTTCTGTGAAGAATCGTTCAATCAGATGGTTGCGTGTGTATAGCCACTATAAGGATCAGCCATTTGATGGATTGACAGTTCGGTTGAGAGCACAAA
This sequence comes from Rana muscosa, assembly GCA_029206835.1. Taxonomy (NCBI): domain Eukaryota; kingdom Metazoa; phylum Chordata; class Amphibia; order Anura; family Ranidae; genus Rana; species Rana muscosa. The sequence continues at coordinate 166,699,730 of CM055117.1, read as the reverse complement.
GATGAGACTGTTATCATTCACAGCTTGCCTTATATGTAACCGTATTGGGAAACCATTAAAACAGCGCGTTTAATGGAAATGGTCAAAATGACAGATGATGCATCAGTATCTGATCTCAGCAGGGGATCAGTCTATGGGTCCCGTGTTGAGAAGTTACTGAGGGAGCCTGTGTGACACTACTTGCTTGTGTTAGAGGATTTCTTTTGGCAATATGGCCACAATAAACCTATTCACCCAAACACATGTTCACCTTAAGACCCCTTTCACACTGGAGGTGCTTTAGTGCTAAAAATAACGCATGGGGGGGCGGGGGAAGCCTCATCTGCAATCCCAGTGTCAAAGCCTGAGTGCTTTCACAATGGGGCGCTGGCAGGACGTCAAAAGTCCTGCAAAAAGCTTATTTGAGGCGCTTTTAGGAGCGGTGAATACACCCCTTCCCATTGAAATCAATAGGAAGCTTCGCTTTTAACTCTTTAGCGGCTAGCGGGGGTTAAAAGCACCCTGCTAGCGCCAGTAAAGCGCTGCTAGTTTTAGCAGCGCTTTACTGGCGTTTTTTGGGCACTGGCAGTGTGAAAAGGCTCTGTCATCGGTAGGCTGCACCGGCTCTTCCAGGTTCCAGTACAGCCTACCGATAACACGCCAGAATGACCCATCCTTCTCTATTGAATGGGGTGACATGCGGTGCTCTCGGTGCCTCCTGGGATACAAACATCGCATCCCTGGGGGCCCGAAGGTCATTGGGCGAAGGATAGAGTTGGGTGGAAACTTAATTTAAAAAGTGTCATTGTAGAATTAATGAATTGTAAGTGCTTGAAAAATCTACTGTTGGATACCTGGTTGTAATTTTTTTAATGTGTCACGTTGTATTCATTTTTTAGCTGTCCCTGCCAAGACTGAAGCAAAGTCTAAGGCTCTGAAGGCCAAAAAGGCAGTGCTAAAAGGAGTACACAGTCACAAGAAGAAGAAGATACGAACTGCTCCTACATTCCGGAGACCCAAAACCTTGAGGCTGAGGAGGCAACCCAAATACCCAAGGAAAAGTGCCCCCACAAGGAACAAGTATGTCTACTTTAAAAAAAATGTTTTTGCCTTTGCAGTCCTCAGTTTAAAGTGTATCCACATGTATTGTGGAAAGGAGTTAGAACCTATAATTTGTCACACAATCTCTTAATTGCCTTGGTGACCATTGTCTTAGACTGAAAGCAATGGAGAAATTAAAAATGTTGTTTTCCCAAGAACAGGAAAAAGGGGACACCTATTTTGGTGACCACTCTCTAAAATTGCGTTGACAGTGAGGACCCCACTTTCTGTCAGGAGTTTCTGTGGTACAAATGATGTTTTCTAAGCGATCAAAGACTGAGATTTCATGATTGCACATTTTTCTTACTGATGTACCCAGAGCTTCCAGAATTTGGTGACTTTGAAGCTATTGTCAAAATCCATTGCCCTTTGTTTAGATGTATTTTGTATACTTTATTTGGATCAGGCCTTTTTCAGAACTCCTCAGATAAGCTTAAGGGAAGAGCGTATGATTAAAATTATAGTTATTCTTAAAGCAAAGCTCAGCATGTCTACCCCCTTGCCACCTTTTGGTGGGCAGTGGGTACCTGGTTTTGATAGGTACACTATCTCACTTGCTGCAGCAAACTGAGCTGGAAGTATTTGTAGCTGCTGACTTTTTTTGAGGGGAGCCTGGAGCTCCTCTTTTTAAATGGCCGTTAATAAATTCTAGCCGCTTTCACTGTGCTTTTGATTAGGGTTGTCCCGATACCACTTTTTTAAGACCGAGTACAAGTACCGATACTTTTTTTCAAGTACTCGCCGATACCGATTACCGATACTTTTTTCAATGTCATGTGACAGTTTGAAAGATGGGCACGGATCAATGGCACTTATGGGCACGGATCAATGGCACTTATGGGCACGGATCAATGGCACTTATGGGCACGGATCAATGGCACTTATGGGCACAGATCAATGGCACTTGTGGGCACAGATCGGTGGCACTTGTGGGCAGTGATGGGTGGCACTTGTGGGCAGTGATGGGTGGCACTTGTGGGCAGTGATGGGTGGCACTTGTGGGCAGTGATGGGTGGCACTTGTGGGCAGTGATGGGTGGCACTTGGGGGCAGTGATGGGTGGCACTTGGGGGCAGTGATGGGTGGCACTTGGGGGCAGTGATGGGTGGCACTTGGGGGCAGTGATGGGTGGCACTTGGGGGCAGTGATGGGTGGCACTTGGGGGCAGTGATGGGTGGCACTTGGGGGCAGTGATGGGTGGCACTTGGGGGCAGTGATGGGTGGCACTTGGGGGCAGTGATGGGTGGCACTTGGGGGCAGTGATGGGTGGCACTTGGGGGCAGTGATGGGTGGCACTTGGGGGCAGTGATGGGTGGCACTGATTGCACTGAAAGGTGGCACTTGTGGGCACTGATAGATGGCACTGATGGCACTATCAGTGCCATCAGTGCCCACAAGTGCCACCTATCAGTGCAATCAGTGGCATCTACCAGTGCCACCTGATAGGTGGCACTGATTCCACTGATAGGTAGCACTTGTGGGTACTGATAGGTGGCTGGCACTGAAATGCTGCGGGGGGTGGGGGGGAAATGACACAGGATTTAAGAAAAAAAAAACTGCTGCAATGCCCATCTTGGTACACCCTGCACTCTGCTGCAGTAAGCAACAGCAGACATCTTGTTACACCCAGCCCATATAGCTCGGGCTGGGTGTAACAAGATGTCTGCTGCTGCTTACTGCAGCCGAGTGCAGGGCGTACCAAGATGGGCGTGGGGACGTTCAGCCGCTGACGGCGACCGAATGTGACAGCACCGGTCACCGATCCTGATGCGGCTGCGCCCTGAACCCCTGCCAGCTTACCAGGTTCAACTGCAGGTGAGGGACTCGCTCTCCGTCCACCGACTGTGCCCGCCCTCTTCAGCCAGACTCCGCCCGCACTTTCCTCTCCCGCCCTCCCCAGCCACTGACTTCTCCGGCCAGACTCCGCCCGCACTCCCCCGCCCTCTCTTCTGCCCTCCCCAGCCACTGACTCCTCCCGCCCTCTCCGGCCACAAAAAAAAAATATCGGGTGAAGCATCGGGAGCATTTGCGCGAGTACAAGTACTCGTGCAAATGCTTGGTATCGGTACCGATACTAGTATCGGTATCGGGACAACCCTACTTTTGATGTTCCTATTGACTTCTAATGGAACGTGGCTTTTCAAAAACTGAACCAAAGATGCAGCATGCAGGACTTTGAAAGTGCATTGCACCTGTAGTATGAACAGTTACATAAAATAGAAAACAAAAGGACAGACAAATACACTCCCTAAAGAGTTAACTGCTATTCATTAGATACTAAAAAAACATGTATCAAAAAACAATTCCAAAAGACATATAAAACCTCTGTCCCCTATCTAATGGGGAACCATAGCCAAAAATATCCCATGGTTAATCCAGCGACTATGTGAACAATGGACTAAATGATGGGTATGCCTCCTATATCGTACGATAGAGGGATTTGGTTATTGTTTTGGGGGTGTTTGTGGGTCTGGGGGAGGGTGGCTTTGCATGCCGGCATTTTGTCTCCTCAGGGAGGCATACCCCTCATTTAGTCCCATTGTTCACATAGTCGCTGGATTAACCATGGGATATTTTTGGCTTTTCCCCATTAGATAGGGGACCAAGGTTTTATGTCTTTTGGTATTGTTTAATACATGGTTTTTTTAGTATCTAATAAATAAACGCTTTAGGGAGTGTATTTGTCTGTCCCTTTTTTTTTTTTTTTTCTATTTTGTGGAGATTATATATATATATATATATATATATATATATATATATATATATAATTACACCCCCCGATACGTTATCGGTGAGTACTGCAACTAATATTCAGGCGGGATTCCCATATCCCTTTCCCTTGTAATGAACAGTTACATAGAATTTAATTTGGAACACTTTTCATGTGCCTTTGTTGGCCTGGAAAAGGCAAAACACACTGGTGCGCTAAGGGGCCTTAAAGGAGAAGTTCCCCTTTTGCAGGTAAAAATATATATTTTTCCAAGCCTGCAAAGCCTTGCACCCGTGATCAGCAGATTGTGGGTGCAATGTCAAGCTCCTACAGACTCTCTGCTGTCAGATGTCTGAAAGCAGGAAGAATCAAAACTATGAGGATGCTCACAAGCGCCCTTGCTGCTCATTGAAAACTACAAGCTGGCCGCAATGGCTGATGGTACTTGTAGGCATTTATTCTCAGAAAATTGAGAATGAATGATGCAGCTGTGTGAGCGGAGTATAAATAGTGTCTGCAGGTGTGGAGGGAAGATCCCCAGCCCACTGCTGGGGAAAGGGGGGGCTGCAGATAGCGTGTAACTTATCCTTTAAGGTTTCGCTTCTTGACCCTGTTTTGCTTATTTAGGTCTTGCAAAATGAAACGGAATGACCCAGTACCTATATCGGTGCTCATAATAATTTAGGGACCATCGGTGCTCATAATAATTTAGGGACCTGTGTACTATCCTTTTTATTAAGCTGAATTTTTTTTTTTTTTTTTCATTCAAATTAAAGGGTAATTCTAGTGATAACGCTACACGTGAATAAAAACTCTGGCGCTGGGCTGTTTGCAGCAGTTGGGTTAGGCATATTTATGTGTAGATGTATCAGTGGATAACTGTCTCGGCTAATCGCTTGCTTGCCTTTGTCATAAGCTCTATCCAGGGTTAAAGTTAGTGTAAGATGACCTTTTGGGAACATGTTGCATGTTCCACCTGTATTTAGCATGGAACAAGTTATCTGTTCCAGCTCCTGCTGCCACCCCCTTCATCTCCTCTCCCCCTCAGTGTTGACAGTGGCTGGGGGAGCACCAGAGCACTGCTGCCTTTTTTCTGCACCCCAGTTCCTATGTGTTTGTGCAGAATTGTCGTGTGGCCTTGTTGCCTTTTCTGACCATACTTCCCTGGACAGTAGCTAGGTGTACCTGGGTCCTGCTGATTTCCACCAGTTCTGTGCTGATTGCACTGCTGGACATCTTCTGATGTTGACGGAAAGTAAGCATGATGCGTCTTTCATCTGCTACATTAAAGCAGTGATAGGTGAGAAGAGAATTAAATGGGCCCCACTGCAAGTTTAACCCTTTTCCCTGCCAGAGCCGATTTTTGCATTTTTCACTCGTTTTTTTAATTTTTAGGACTGAAGATTACACAAATATATATTTTCTGAAAGCTGATACCCTAGAGCAGGGATATGCAATTAGCGGACCTCCAGCTGTTGCCAAACGACAAGTCCCATGAGGCATAGCGAGACTCTGACAGCAGCAAGCATGACACGCAGAGGCATGATGGGACTTGTAGTTTTGCAACAGCTGGAGGTCCGCTAATTGCATATCCATGCCCTAGAGAATAAAATGGTGGTAGTTGCAATTTATGTGACACGATCTTGCCGCAAAAAACCCAGCAAGTAACCCAAATATTTGGTAAAATATAAGACGAGGTTGCATCGAGTAAATGGATACCCAACATGCCAAACCTTAA